>OX467708.1:14580361-15180361 GCA_950111635.1 Agelastica alni | reverse complement strand
ACATCGAACATATTAGTCAAAACAAATGCCTTTGTGTCACAATACATCCCAAAAAAAGTAAGGAGACTTTTAATTAAGAACTTCAAACTACCAATTATTTTTATAAAATTTTTAAAAACACCAGTTAATAATTGTCAAAGATATAAATAACAGACCAACAGAACGCGTTCATAAATTTACTTTTTTATTTTTTATTGCTTCCAAAATATCCAGATACACATAAACAGTAAAAACTTTCAAAATCCAGTCGTTTATTATTCCGCCAAAAAACCCTAATCACAATTTTTATTGACTTAGTGTTAAATTTTGTGAAAAAACATTTTGTTTAGACTTGTTAGGTTAGGTAACGTTAGGTTAGGTTAGGTTAGGTTAGGTTAGGTTAGGTTAGGTTAGGTATCATGTGAGTAGGATGTAGGTCGCCCCTCCACTGCGACCCTTAATAGGTCTATTGTGGTTCACCCCTAGAGGTTACAGTTCACCGCACAAAATCCATTTCTTCTCACGAAGTTCATGGTTGTATAGGGTAAGATTTTCTTGAAATTGGTAGGTTCTAGGTTGGTATAACCAAATATGTTGAACCTTATTTTTCCCAGGCAGGGGCATGAACATAGTATATGTTCAGCAGTTTCGTCTTTCACGCAGCAAAACCGACAGTCCTTTGTCGATTCAGATCTATCCTTCCAAGGTGGTACCTTAGACGACAGTGTCCTGTAAGAAGTCTCGTTAGAATTTGCAGGTTGTTCCTGTTCCTATCTAGGATCTGCTTAGTTGTGTTTCTCGAGGGTTTAGGGAAGAACGCCTTCGAGTGAGTCAACCCTGGTTGTTAGACTAACTGGCTGTAGGTACTTTGCAAAAGAATATGTTTTAGCTATTTAAAGAAAAACTGGCAAAAATTTTTTTTTACATACCTACCATTTAATATAAAAATATAAAAATGACAGCATTTCCAGTTCTTAAAATGTTTCCATTGCAGTCTTGTCTGAGAGTACCGGGAGTATTTATCTAGAAAAATAGGATAACTGCAAATATTAATCTAACAAAAAGAAATAAATAAAACGCGCTTTTATATGGACGCAGGTATTTAAAAAATCCTAATTTTAATTAATAATTGCAGAAGTAAAATTAAAATTGCATTGCTTAATAATGAAATCTGCACAATACATGTTTGCATTATTTTTATATATTCGTAAATCACGCACATGAAAAATATCTAAAATATTTGTCATGCTCCTCAAGGTAAGCAGCTAAAATTTTCTTGCAAAAAAAACAGTGCTGATAAGTGTTACAAATTCATATTATTTTTGGGCAAACAAATACTCTATTTAAATGTACGTAATGCCTTAATGCTTTCGATATACTGTTACGGAACATACCCGTGAAAAGACTGTAGTCGAATAATAAGAGTTGTACCATGCAAGTTTTAATTATTTTTTTTTCTTTATTATTTAAGATGCATCAAACAATTAATTAACAATAAAGTAGTTCAAAACTTGCATGTTTTTATTCAGTTATTAATTTCAAAGTAATCGTTGAAAATGATAGTAATAATCGACGCAAATTGTATTGGGTATTTATTTTAGTACAAGTATTTGTAGTGTTTTTAAAAATTAGAGGAATTAGACACTCGTATGTGGTGGTATATTTTGATACTAATTCATGATTTAGTTGGAGATGGATATAGGTAACTTGTAAAAATTATTTTTAGCAGTAATATATAAATAGATAAAATATAAATTTAGTTTACTTTTTATTGAATACTTTGTCTTTGTATTTATTTTCCACTAAATATATATTTATTGCACAGTTCTTCTTCCCTCTAGTAATAAGGCTAATAGAGCCTGTATCTTCATCGTCACCCTGCATAGGCTTGTTACTCCAGCGTTTTCTGGGTCGTCCGATGCTTCGGCGACCTGATGATAATTTGTCCCTTGTTATTTTCACCTTTCTTTCTGATGACATTCGACTGATATGGTCGTTCCATTTCATCTTTCTATGTAGTATCCAGTCGTTGATACCATCATCTATCTTCCACATTCTCCTGATATCCTCGCTTCTTTGCCTTTCCATCAGCGTCTTGCGCACCACCTTCATCTTTGCTGACTTTAAAATTCTTCTAGTTCTTGATGTTTCTGGTCTGATTTAGGCTGCATAAGTCATTATGGGTCTCATGACTGTTTTGTAGATACCCGATTTTGCTTCAACACATATGTATTTTTTAATCAATGTCATGTTATTTAGACATGCCGCTGTTCTTGTTGCTGTTACTGCTGGACTTCTTACCTCCGCCTCGATGAATACATCGAGGCGAATCTATCCCAAGTTATTTGAATTTGTTGTACTTTTGATGCTTTAAATCACCAAAAAACAGTCTTTGTATAATTAAAAATAGGAAAAACAATTTTACCCAAGATTGTAAAAACACGAAAGGTTTTTCTTTAAAAAAAAACTTAATTTAATTTTTAAAAACGTTCTAAAGAACAACCATTTTGGTTTAATTTGATTATTTTGGAAAAAAAATCCTAATTTTTTTCTTTTGTAGGACTGAGATGAGGGCAATCAGATCCCATTCTTGCCTTATGGGAATCCTATACTCATTTGAAGTATTCGTTTCAAGAACTGCCATATTTGTAAGCATTTTAGGATACGTTCTATTAGGAAATTACGTCTCTGCTGATAAAGTATTTGCTATTACCGCCATCTACAATCAAATGCGTACAGTCATTACAATAATATTTTCCTTGAGTATCACGGCTTTTGCTGAAATGAACGTTACTATTTTCCGGATACACAAATTACTAGTGTTTGAAGAAAAAGAAAAAGAATACGAATTTAAGTATGGTTCGCAAAAGTTAAATGGTGCTTATTCAAAAAAAATAGATAACATAGATGGAATCAAGAATGGTATAAACGGTAACAAGACTGGTAGTTTCGAGATACAAAAAAAAGACAAAATTCCAAAATTGACATTGTCAGAGGTATCTGCAAGGTGGTTGGAGTATTCGAGTGATGACACATTAAGTAATATAACTCTCAACGTTCCTGCTAATAGTTTACTAGCTATCATCGGTCCGGTAGGAAGCGGTAAGAGTAGTATTATTAACTTACTTCTGAAAGAATTACCAGTTAAATCTGGTAAAATGGATATAGAAGGGTCAATTTCTTATGCTTCTCAAGAACCTTGGCTTTTTGCCGCTAGCGTTAGACAAAACATCTTATTCGGTGAGGAATACAATGAAGAACGGTATCAAAAAGTGGTTGAAGTTTGTGCCTTAAAATCAGATTTTGCTTTACTGCCACACGGTGATAAAACTTATGTTGGAGAAAAGGGGAAAACTTTAAGTGGTGGACAAAAAGCTAGAGTGAATTTAGCTAGGTGTGTCTATAAACAAGCTGATATTTACCTTCTCGATGATCCTTTATCTGCTGTGGATGCAAACGTGGGAAAGCACCTGTACGAAAGATGTATTACACAATTTTTATCTAACAAAATTTGTGTTCTCGTTACTCATCAATTGCAGTTCTTAAAAACGGCTGACAATATAATTATAATGAAAGATGGGAAGATAGAAATGACCGGTAGTTACGCCGAATTAAAAAAAAGTGGATTAAATTTCGCAAAAGTTATGGAAGAATTTCAAGAAGAAGCCGAGGAAGATAAGAGGTTAAAATCAATTAAATCTAAAGCGTCTATTTACGATGAACCAATCGAAGATGAGGAGGATCAAATTATGGAAAAGGAAATGCAAGAAAAGGGAACAATAAAAGCTGATACGTATTATCAGTACTTAAGAGCTGGAGGAGGAATTAGCTCCATGTTAATTTTGGGATTTCTGTTTATTTTTTGTCAAATTATCGCTAATAGTGGCGAATATTTTGTTACTTATTGGTAAGTTAAATATATACGTAAATAATATTTTTGTTTACGCAACAAAACCCACTTATATTGTTGTATAGCTTAAGAATAAGTATTCATTTATAATTATGGTACAATGGTAAATTAAACTTAAGTCAACTCTAAAAATAGCTTAAATTGTTTCTGATCTTATAAATTCATTTTCGGATTTTTAGGGTAAATTTGGAACAAGATTTCAGTAAAAGGGTGGCCAAAAACTCAACATCTCCTGGTGAAACTATTAATAGAAATATCATTATGTGGTCCTACACTGCCCTTATAGTAGGAAACATCATTGTATCAGTAGTAAAAGCAGTCTACTTCATGATATTTTTCGTTATCGCATCTAGAAATTTACACAAATATATTTTTTCAAAGTTAATTAGGGCAACTATGAGATTTTATAATAATAATCCATCAGGAAGAATTCTGAATAGATTTTCTAAGGACCTCGGAACCGTTGATGAATATTTGCCTTCTGTTATCATTGACGTCATTGAGGTAAATTCAACGTTCATTGGTTGATACAACACTTTTTATTTTCATGCTACTATGAATTAAAAAATTGTAGGTATTCGATTTAAAATAAATTTTTAATCTGCAAAATAAAAAGACTACGAGGCAACACAAATATGGTATTACATACAACAAAGATATCTGTCTTAAAATAACAATTGTTAGTTGTATTTGACCATATGTATATTACAATTTTCTATAATTAATAAAGTAACTTAAATCAATCATGTTTAAAGTGCTAGGTAATTATATCGAATATTACTACAAACATTTTAAATTCATAATACCACGTATTTTTGCATAATTAGTTGTAACTTAAAAAAAATGTTGTTTGAAATTTGATATTCTAGTTCTACTTTAATTAAAATTAACTTTATATTTATAACAAAATTATTTTACAACTAAAATATAGTATACCATTTAAAATAAACAAATAAAACGTTCTTAAATATGTATAGGTATTATATTAATGCATTTTATAGATTGCTCTCCTACTTTTTGGTGCTATTACTTTATCTGCCATTGTGGAACCATTACTGTTAGTACCAGCAGGAGTTTTAATGGTATTCTTTTATTTATTAAAAGTAGTATATTCTGAAACTAGCCGTAGTGTCAAACGTGTTGAAGCCATTAGTAAGTATCAATAACACATATTTTTATATCCTAAGCTATTCAATAAGTTATTAAAATACCTGATTTAAAATATTTTTGCTCACAAATTTATAATTGTATTATAAAAAAGCGTTATACAGTTTTTTTAACTTTTATTAAAATCCTTTTCATAAAAACTACTAAAATTAATATTAATGTTTTATCTACAAAGTCATTCATATTGTGACGGAAAATTTCCTGGAATGACTTTGGTAAAAATTTGGTAATTAATAAGGCATTGCATTTTATATAAACCGACATATTTAGTTACAAAATATAATTTTCATAAAAATATATAAGAATTTTTCCTTATTTTCGTCGATTGCAAATTAAATTCGCATATATTTCAGCAAAAAGTCCCATGCTTAGTCATTTGACTGCATCTGTTAATGGGTTGAGCACAGTTAGAGCTTTTCATGCAGAAGACATGTTAATAGAAGAATTTGACAACTTACAAGACAATCACAGCGCTGCTTGGTTTTTGTACTTAGGTTCCAGTAAATGTTTTGGTTTATGGTTGGATATAATTTGCATTATATTTATAGCAATTGCAGTATTTTCTCTGTTACTGTTTAGAGACAGTGAGTATATATTTATTTATGTAAATAACGTTAAAGGCGTAATCGCAATCATTTAATATTTTTGTTGTGAATTGAAAATGTATTGCCAATTCTCATAAATCTAATAATTGCTTCATAAAAAAGTAAAACATATTCATAAATCATGTAACAAACATTTATATAAAAAATTTATTTTAAGGAATTCATGGTGGTGATTTGGGTTTAGTAATAACCCAGTATTTGGGTCTTATGGGATCGCTTCAATGGGGCATGCGACAATGGACTGAATTAGAGAACAACATGACATCAGTTGAAAGAATTTTAGAATACACAAGGTTAGAAACGGAACCAGAAAGAAATGAACCTCAAAATCTACCGTCAAATTGGCCGGAACGTGGTAAAATTAAATTTCAAGATGTCTTCTTAAGATATAGTGATACCGATCCTCAGGTGCTGAAGGGACTGAACTTTACTATTGAACCAAAACAAAAAATTGGTATAGTTGGAAGAACCGGAGCGGGAAAATCTTCGACTATTACTGCTTTGTTTCAATTATATCCATTGGAAGGAAGAGTTATTATTGATGATGTAGACGCTACTCAGTTGCCGTTAGATTTGGTTCGATCCAAAATATCAATTATACCACAAGAACCGGTTTTATTTTCAGGTAAGTCAAAGGTTTATTGTTTTATTGGATTAATATCATGAAGGAGTTAAAAGTTTTTAAGCATTACTTAGGTCATGAATACAATCTTAACACAATTTCTAGATCACGTTATTGCATTAGTAATATTTACAATTTTTGTAATAATAAAATAATGGTATTAAAAATATAAGTAATATTAGTTTAAAGTCTTTAGTCTCTTGAGGTGCTTCTAATCGGCCAATACTTTTACTGCAATGTAGCTACAAAATGCAATGTTGCCAGCTACATATTGCAGTAAAAAATGGCCCTTTTAGAAACAACTTAAGTAAAAGATTTGAGTTTATTATTATACAGAGTGGGCCACAGAAAACAGTCTACCCTGATATTTGGCAGTATTCATAAGAATTTAAGGAAATGCTGTAACACGTCGAAATTTGTTCCAACATACATTTTTACGATACAGATATCTGTCATTTGTCAACCTCCTTCCTTTCACTTCCCTAATCGCTTAATTTAAAATAGGGAATGTACCATGTGTGGCACATCATTAGAAAGGCATTTAGATGGAATATTCAGGCATAGGATCATTTAAGATTTTTTTTTTAATTTACACCGTATTTGCAAAAAAAGTACATACATACATATAGTTACGGCATTGCGTTGCATTTCATTTTTAAGCGGTGTTGTGCACCTAAAATTAATTAAAACTTTTTTTCAAAGACGGTAATATTATCGAAAAAATCATGGATGATCATATGCCTGAATACTCCATCTAAATGGCTTTTTAATGATGTGCTACACATGGCACATTTCCTATTTTAAATTAGGGGGTTGGAAAATGACAGATATCTGTATCTTAAAAATGTGTCCCACTTGAAACAAAAATCGGCATGTTACAGCATTTCTTTAAATTCCAATGAATACTGCCAAATATCGGGGTGGACCGTTTTCTTTGACCCACTTCTTATTAGTGAATAAACGTTTTAGGATGTTAATTTTATGAGATAAATAATATATAATATCATACCTTGTGAATAACTTTTCCGCAAATTAAAAATGTACGAGGGCAGTTTGATAAGTCAGTGACTTTTTGAATTTCCCGCGCAGTTACTCCAAATGCAACAGTGCTGCCGTCAACTATAATCTAGCAATGGGCAACTTTCTAATTTTGAGCAAGCTTCGTCGTGCAGTTGGTGTTTAATAGCCGTTCAAAGCAGACAACCTCATGAATATTTACGAAAAGGAAAAAAGTAAATTTCGTGTGCTGATTAAGCATTACTTTTTACGTAAAAAATCCATCACTGAAACTAAGGAAAGACTTGATAAATACTATGGGGACTCGGCACTATCAATTTCAATAGTTAAAAAGTGGTTTACAGAGTTCCGTTGTGGTCGTACTAGCACTAGTGACGCCGAACGTCCAGGTCGCCGAAAAGAAGTGATCACGCCGGAAATCGTCGATAAAATCCATGAAATGATATTGGATGATCGGAGAATGAAAGTGCGTGAGTTGGCTCAAGCTGTAGGTATCTCAACTGAACGGGTACATCATATTTTACACGAATATTTAGACATGAAAAAACTCTCTGCGAGATGGGTGCCGCGATTGCTCACACTCGACCATAAACGCAATCGTGTGACCACTTCAAAAGAGTGTTTAGCGATGTTCAGCCGTAATCCGGACGAATTTTTGCGCCGTTTTGTTACTGTGGATGAAACATGGATCCATCACAACACGCCAGAGACCAAGGAACAATCGAAACAGTGGGTTGCTCGGAGTGAACGTGGACCAAAGAAAGCGAAACAGAGTCTGTCAGCCAACAAGGTCATGGCCACAGTTTTTTGGGATATACGCGGTGTTATTCAAAGCCTTTGAACAGATTCGACGTTGATTTGAAGCAAAAACGGCCTCATTTGGCGAAGAAGAGAGTGCTGTTCCATCAAGACAATGCACGTGTGCACACTTGTCTAGTCACGATGGCCAAAATTCACGAATTGGGATACGAACTGCTACCCCATCCAGCATATTCTCCAGATTTATCCCCCTGCGACTATTTTCTGTTTCCAAACCTAAAGAAATGGCTGGGCGGTAAGAGATTTGAGTCGAATGAAGAAGTCATTACCGAAACAATCGCGTATTTTGAGAGCTTTGAAAAAACCTATTATTTGGAGGGAATAAAAAAATTAGAAAAACGCTGGACTAAATGTATCGAGATAAAAGGTGATTATGTAGAAAAATAAAATGTTTATTTACGGATAAAAATTTGTTTTATTCAAAAAGTTACTGACTAATCAAACCGCCCTCGTATATTATAAGTCAAATATATGATAAGCAAAATAAAATTATAAAAAGTAGCAGGTTCAATGAATAGGTAATAAAAATGTAATAGTACCTAACCAATTCTTCGTTTACGAGATTCTGGTATTTAAAAATTTATAAATAGATCATTATATACTCCAATAATTATGATTTGTCATTGTGAATAACACTCTAAGACTGCTAATATTTGTCTCAGATCGTTATGTCAGTAATTGTATGTTATTATTATTGAAACAAAAAAAGATCACTTTTATTTTAATTTTTTTTTATAAAAATCATTTACATATTTTGAAAAAATTATTATGTTATACAACTAATATATACCTATTCCAAAATTATCTCATTAATGCAGTAAAATATTTATAACTACACTATTAGGGTAAAAATTTTAAGATAAATTTATAAAAACTTTGTTAGTTAGCTTCTAAAACATATTTTTCGGTTTCGTTTTGACGGTAATTACTTGCAAAGAATAAAAAATATTTATACTTTTTGTCCTGTTTAATATAATGTGTCGCAGATAATTATGTTCATGCATTAAATAATAATAAAAAGTCCTACCTTGCAACAAAAATCACATTGTAAAACTCACTACAATATCTATTACCACAAAAATCAAACAACCAGTTCACGACGATCACGTTTTATGAATTATTTTTCGCCAAATAACTCATGTAAAAATATTTAAAGAACAAACAGGTGAGTAATTGCAAAAACTAACTGCTACAAAAAAAATTTAAGCGGTAAAATAACAGATTTTTTCTTATAATAAGTAGGCAACACACATTTCTTATGCGATAATTTGTACAGTGCTGGATAAAATTTTATTTTGAAAGGTTTATTTAGAATTGAAATTAGCAGCGAATTACGAATAATGTTCATATTATTATTCATTTTAGTAAATGTACCTTTTTGTAAATTTATGTTTTACGATTGATTTTTTTTTAAGGTTCGATGCGTAAAAATTTGGACCCCTTCGAAAATTACAGCGATGACATCTTATGGAATGCTCTCGAACAAGTTGAACTCAAAGACGTTATATCAGAATTACCGTCCGGTCTTAACACCGAAGTGGTCGAAGGTGGAAATAATTTTAGCGTTGGACAAAGACAACTTGTATGCTTGGCGAGAGCTCTTATCAGAAATAACAAGATTCTCGTGATGGACGAAGCTACTGCTAATGTAGATCCGCATACAGATTCTTTAATTCAAACTACAATAAGAGAAAAATTCGCTGATTGTACGGTGCTGACAATCGCTCACAGGTAAAAATTATCTTACAAAATGGATTTAAACTATAAGCTTTCGTCGACAATTTTAATTCGAAGTTGATTTAATGACGTGATTCCACAAAGTAACCAATCATATTCGTTTTTATAAACAAGAACATTGTATACATAATTCCACGACGCAAAAACAATTAAATACATTTATTTTAATGATTTGTCATTTAATATCTGTTATCAGTAGTAATATCCCTAGGACATTGGTAATAGCCGAGATAATGTTATGACAATCGAAAGCTCGTTCCTTGGTTACCAAGCAAGGAGCTTGAAAAATTTGTCATAAAATTATGAGGCATTTGTCAATGACCGAGGGATTTTTTGACAAAAAAATTTATAACTCAACACAACGAAACATTTATTTATTTCTAATACACATACTACTGTAAAAACATACTAGAGATACGTGTTTTTTAAAATAGTGATGCGAAAATTGGTAATGTTTGCAGTCAAAATTAAGAACGAATAATCATCTTTAATACTTTTTTGTAGGTTGCATACGGTTATGGATTCCGACAAAATACTGGTAATGAACTCTGGCAGAATAGAAGAGTTTAATCATCCTTACCTTTTATTACAAAATGTCAATGGTGTTTTGCACGATTTGGTTGAGGCTACTGGAGCTTCAACTGCAAAAAATTTAGAAAATTTAGCCAAAGAGGTAATATACGAGTACTATAGACAAACATATTGGTCATTTAATACTTCCTTGGGATAATTTATGTTTGTGATCTAATTGTTTACATCACGACTTAATGATATTTGACGATTAGAGTCATTCAGCGTTTTCGTTTTACTTTAATACATAATTACATACATAATTAAATTAACAAACAATTTTAAACCAAAATAGTCTAAAAATACTTTTATAATTTTTTTCTTATTTTCAGAGTTACGAGAAGAAGACAGTTTAACAATTAATCTCATGGTACTATTTATTTAAGATTGCTGTGATTTTTTCATATTTTTAAAAAACAGTATTTAGACAGGTTTTATTACTTGCCAATTTTACCATTAGTTAGAAACAATTACTATTCCTAATTTAAAAATAAATATATTTCCTCTTATATTGGTGTTTTATTTAATTATTCCTTTAAATAAATGTTTTCTTTTTAAAATTACTTTTCAAAATTAAAAAAGTATTTTATGGGATAAAGAAGCTTCCATATTATTCAAATATTGTTGTTGAGATTTAAGATGAAGCAAATGTATACAAAGTGGAGCGGACCATATGGTGGGGACATGAATCGATCCTAGCGCTCAATGCGGACAAAATTTCGTAAAATAAGGTAGCGTTTAGAATTTATGAGTAAAAAGAGTACATATTTATATTAAAAATGGTTCATAACAGTTGTTGTGTAATCAACTGCAAAAATACTGACAAAAGAAGTGATTTTAAATTTTATATATTTCCAGCAGCTAAATGTAAAGTAGAAAAAAGAAAAATAGAGCGTGTGTACAGAGTACACGTATCAGAAGTGAAACTTCTTTGAAAAGATTAATAAAAATCTGTAAAATTTTCAGATCAATAGTCAGAGATAAAAATTAAAGACTGCAAGCAGTTTCGTCTTCCACGCAGCAAAACCGAAAGTCCGTTTGTTGGTTCAGACCTACCCTTTCGAGGTGGTATCTTAGACGACAGTGTTCTGTAAGCAGTCCCGTTAGAATTCGCAGGTCATTTCTGCTCCATTCTAGGAATTGCTTAGTTGTGTTTATCGAGGGTTTAGGTAAAAACGCCTTCGAGTGAGTCAAACCTGGTATTTCGAACTAGTACATGAGTGTTTTCCTCTCCGTCCAGTTCGAAATAATTGTTTTGGCGGCACTTGTGGTGACTCCAAAAACCGGTTCTGGTCCAGTGAACGCAGATTCGGTCCCCTGTTTTGCAAGAGTGTCGGATTTTTCGTTTCCCTCCCCCTGGTGCCCAGGTACCCACAGTAGTGTCACCCTGTTGTTCGCACCAAGGTGCTTTAGGGATTAGATGCAATTCCATACAAGCAAAGACTTCAGTCTGAAAGATTGTAGCATACATGCCAAGACTGGTAGATATTTCAATCTTTGGTTTTCTGCTGAAAACACCGGCCCCAACTCCATCTGTGGTTTTTGAGCCGTCCGTGTACATCACGTATTCAGTCTCTGGGAAGAGGATTTTTCCCTTACCCATTTATATCTCTTTGTAAAGAGGACTTTAAACGACTTTTCTAAGTGTACTGTTGTGGCTAGCATATCAGGAACCATACCAAAAATTTGGTGGTTTTTTTGTTTCACTCAGTATCCCGGAGTGGTCCCCGACTTGCTCTCCATTAATTTGCTTTATTTAAAATACTTGCTGGTTGTGTTGTTGTGGTTTGGAATCAATATTACAGTATTTATTATATTTTTTTGTTTACGTCTTGTGTGCCTACAGTCATTATAGTTTTTTGTCTGATTAAATCAGAAATTTCTTTCGTTTAAATCACCTCAGTTTTATCTGTGTTATTTTATTTGTGTTTATTGACTATATATAATTAGGAAAACTAGAAACTTCTGATTTAGTCAGTCAGATAATGTTTACCCTTCTTGAACAATGACAACATAACATAGTAACTGTATATATACTACATTTGACAGAGAAGAAAGCATAACAAACTGTGAAATTTTGATTAAGGGAGAAAGAGTGAAACAAGTAAATGAATTTGTGTACTTGGATTCAAAGTTTACGGGAGATGAAAAGTATGACAGTGACATTGAGTGAAAGGTGTTGGCAGGAAGACAAATGAATGGGGCACTGCATAGCTTTATGAACAGCCAGAAAGTGTAAAAAAAGGCACGTCTGGCTGTGCATAGAGGTGTGTTGGTTCCTATACTTTTATATGGTAGTGAATGTTGGGTTTGGCAGAAGAAGCATGAAAATAGGATTAATACTGCGGAGATGAGTAAACTGAGAAGTATAGCCGGAGTGACTCGGTTGGATAAAGTAAAGAATAGTGAGATAAGAGAACGCTGTGGTGTAAAAGAAGATGTGGTTACAAAGATAGATAAAAAAATGCTTAGACGGTTTGGACACTTAGAAAGAATGGATGAAGGAAGATTGACGAAACAAATTTATAAGGCAAGTGTGAACGGACAAGTCGGTAGATGTCGACCTCGGCGTACATATCTCGAACAGATCAGCATTGTTTTGAAAAACAGTAGAGTACCAAGAACCGACGAGCAAAAGATGTGTGTAAGAGCTGTAGTGGAAGTGGAAGGAAGTGGTCTCTGCCTACCTCTATGGAAAAAAGGCTTGACTATATGTATATACTACATTGACATTATTGACTTAAAATCAGGAGCTCCAACACAACTTTCAGCCAATTAGACATGCTCTTTACAATTATCAATATTTGGATCAAATTTTCTGGTTTGAAGGGCCGAGGCGCAGTTCACGAAAATTTACAAATAACGCGAACCTTTACAAGACAAATTCGCCCTAAAATTTCCCTTCTCCAGTGGCAGAAAATTTTCAAAATATTTGGGTTGGCAACTTGGACTGAAAGTCCCCCATTCGATGACATACATTTTTCTTTCATCATGGTCAGGAAGTACATTATCTCACTTGTTTGTTTTGATCTGGCGAATTGTTGGAAAGCCATAACTCCAATGTATTCTACTTCTAGAATTTTCGACAACACTTTCAATCTCCTGAGAAACATACGGCTCGTCGATACAATAAAAGTACAGAAACGAGGAAAGTACAAGGACCTTCTTTTCGAGTAAGGAAAGCTCTATCCAGGGTACAACATAAAGACGGTTATCCTTATTATCAGTCTTTTTGGTTGCATGAAAGCATCATTCGTAGAACAATTAAACATTATTTCTGCATGCCATGAAGTGTCCAACATCTTCGTCGGAAAAATGTAGCAGTCTTATTCGGCTTGCTGCGGTCGTGGAGGTCCCACAAACTTGGAGTATAATTAGTGGCATCACATGTCGCGGTGGAGGGGCGACCACGCCCAACTCACATGAAACCTAACCTAACCTAGTGGCATCACATCGAGCCACGACCAATTGTCTCTTACTGTCATTGTTTGGAGCGAGACAAATGGAATCACGCGCTATCATCACTGATAATGACAGGAGTGGAAGTTTTTAGTGAGAATATAAATACCAATTTTGATTTCAATTGGAATGTAGCCTATACTTCAAAATGCTGATATAGATGTGATGTGATCGAAATTTTTAATTTATTTTTTCCTGTTAATGGCACGGTTGTGAATATCATTTTTGACAACAATAAAAATTGGAGGTCGTTAATCTAATACAGTAAGATACATTTTACTCCGATTACTTATATTTTTGGTAATATATTTCGACAATATGGATAAGCAAAGCAAAATCACTAACAACAGAAATCCCGTTGAAAAAGCAAATGCCCTGTCGCAATTATTTTTTCTGTAAGTATAAATTGCCTTTGACATATTGTAGCTTTTATCATAATTTATTATTTGTGCTTCCGTTTGACAATTAAATTTTATGGTGTGTTTAATCAAAGAAAACCTGTATTATTTGGTTTATTCATCTATTGACAATTTTTACGAAGAGTGCGCCATCTGGATGGGGCTGCAGCAATAGTTGTTCTTTTATATATATTTTTAATTTTTTGGACTTAAATTCATAAAATAAACCTATTGTTTCCCTTGACTATCATTGAACATGAGTAGCTGCTTTACTAAGAGATATTAATCAGGTCCCAGATGCAATAATTATAAAACTATGGACTTCTTTAGCTGCCATGTCTGTTACCGATGCATTTGATTAGATCAAGTAATGTCCCATTGGTAGAAATTGAATTTTAAACAAAATCTCAAGGGAGCAACTTAATTTTTTATCTGATAACATGTTAAGAAACGAAACTCCTTTTGTATGACAAGACAACGCCAGAGAGACACTCTTCTAATTATTTTTAAAAAGACTTGGTCCCAATATCGTGCATGCTCTTTTTCTCAAAATCTTAATTAGGAGGACGTAAATTATTTACTTTTTAATCATTAAGCAATACCTCATATCTCTAGTATAATGTCTTTTGATAGAGTTTATTATTATACAACTAATCATATACTATTGCAGGTATATGTTTCCTATATTTAAGAAAATATACCAGTACGAATTATCAGAAGATGATCTATTCACGCCGTTAGATGAACATATTTCACGCCGATTGGGTTCCCAGTTGGAAAAACTATGGACAGAAGAATATGTTAGGCACAAAAAAACGGCCTTGCATAGATCGTTATTTAGAATGTTCGGATTTAAATTTATATTGCTCGGTTTCATAAAATTATTAGATCAACTTTTGGTCATGTAAGTATGTTTATCTTCAACAAAATTGAATGCACCTTTATGGTATAAACTACACTAATATCTTCACACATAACTCTTAGTAAAAAAATAACAAACTATTGGTTTATAGCAAGGTTTCCCAAACTTTCGGCTCCACGAACCCCTGTTAAAATTTCCAGGTGACAGCGAACCTCTTAACTAACTAGTTAAATCGCCTCTTTCAACCCCTCCCCCACCCCCAAAGAAAATAATAAAATTGACTGTTGAAGAAAATAAGGTTTTTATTTCCATAAAGGTAACAAATAAAGTGCCAAAAGAAATATCTTTTTAATATTAATGTGATGGGTTTGCTAGTTTCTTGTCGCAAATGGAGTCAATTTTTAGAGTAATTTTGGACAATTTTAACCTTTGAACTGATTTCTGTATTTAGTTTTTATCATGATCAGGTGTAAAAACCCACTCTCACATAAGTGTGTTGTAGCAAAGGGTAAAAGGAAATTCACCGCTTTACGTGAGAGTTCGGGATACTCTTTCTGTCTAGCTGCTCAAAAATCTTTCCTTTTTAAATTAGCTTAAAGAGTTTTATCCACGGACATTTCTAATAATGACTCCTGTTGCTTGATACTCAAACTAGAATTTATGCTCTCGTTCGTGACCGCAAATGGGTTAAAAATCCTTCCATCTTTAGCATTACCAATATCTGAAAAATACCTTTTCAGTTCGTCAGAGAGCTGAGAAAGATGAAGAACAATAGCAGCCCTTATTTCGGAAACCACGAATAAGGCGTTCGTCGTGATAAATTCACAAAAAAGAGGAAAAAATTCAAGCAAGTTTTCTAAAATTCTATTTTTTTTTAATACATACATACATACATAAAGTCACGCCTTTTTCCCATAAGGGTTGGCAGAGACCACTTCCTTCCACTTGCTACGGTTCTTACACACATCTTTTGCTTCCTCTACTTTCATCAGTGCTCTCATACATGCTCTTCGGTTGTTGGTACTCTTGAGCTGGCCTTTCTTCAAAACAATGTTGATCTGATCGAGATATGTTTTCCGAGGTCGACCTCTACCGACTTGTCCATTCACACTCGCCTTATAAATTTGTTTCGTCAATCTTCCTTCATCCATTCTTTCTACGTGTCCAAACCATCTAAGCATTCCTTTATCTATCTTTGTAACCACATCTTCTTTTACACCACAGCGTTCTCTCCTGCACAGTGAATACACTGCACGTGAAACCTTGCTTCAAAGCGTTCGTTTCATTGGGACAAAAAAAAAGTCAGCTAAATAGGTTACTGTTTTAAGCCAGGTTTCATCTTTAAATCGGAATTTAAGGTTGAGCGAGCGACGAATTTAGTCGCGCGCGTGTCACCATGTGTGCCGCACGTGTCTGCCAGTCATCAAGCCACCATTACGTAAATCTTGTCGCGAACCCACTGCCGTCGAATGGCGAACCCCTAGGGGCTCGCGTACCCCGCTTTGAGAAACCCTGGTTTAAAGGATTGAGACAACCATTTTGGAGGCCCATTACCTCTCTATTAAACTGTATTTAAAGATGATGAACATTTAGTTATTTCAGCATAAAAAAACGTAGGTACTTTGTAGAATATGCAGTATAAGAGCTAAATACTCATTTTGCATACCAATAGGTATCCTTATTGGATACGCTCCGGTATGATTTATATATTATAATAATTCTTTACGACAGATATTTTATCTGCAGTGTTCTATATCCTATATTATATCCAGCTGCATGTGAAGCATTGGAGTACAAAGTACTAATAATATTTGAAGGTTACAATGTCCACCATTAGAGTAAATGAATAACTTTTTTTAACACCCAAATATGAACGATTTCACTTCTTCCCTCATTAAAACTACGTAATAATTTAGTAAATCTAATACATAGTTTCTTGATTCCATTTTATTTTTATTTTAGTGCAGTACTACCTTTATGTATAGGAAAACTGGTATCGTTCTTCGAAACCTCTCAGACATATGTATCAAAAAAAGAAGCATATTATTACGCCGCCGGACTTGTATTATGCCTCTTTACAGATTCCTTATTGACCCATCCCACTGACATGGGTTTGCAGCATATGGCGATGAAAATACGAATAGCATGCAGTTCATTAATTTACAGAAAATTACTAAAATTCAGTCGAACCGCGCTGAACAATACTACGGTGGGACAATTGGTAAATTTATTGTCCAACGATGTTAGCAAATTTGACGAGGCGTTTGCGATAGTACACTTCACTTGGGTAGGACCAGTTCAGGTTTTAGTTGGAACTTGGTTGCTTCACAGGGAAATAGGAATAAGTGCTTTTTATGGAGTGACCTTTTTGCTTATGTTTGTGCCCTTGCAAAGTACGTCGTTCAGTTTTAAATAGCCTTATGTATTTTTTTGTGTTCATGAATTTTCAAATCGATATTCTTTTTTTACGGGCTAAAATCTGGCACAGAATCAAAATTGTTTTCATCTGTTTAATGTTGTAGTATGGTTAGCAAATAGAACGTCTATATTGCGTCTACGTACGGCTCTACAAACTGACGAAAGAATACGATTAATGAACGAAATAATATCAGGAATACGTGTTATCAAAATGTACTGCTGGGAAATACCGTTTGCACAACTCGTTACCCTATCGAGAAGGTATAAATATGATAAATACTCTTTAAAATTTTCTACGAGGTGACCTATTGGCGTGTCACTAGCACATTAGTCGTTTGCAATACGCTTAATTCGCGGATGTGCTGATAAAACAACTCTGCACAGCTTGGTGCGTCACACTGTATCAGTACAATCGTGATGACGTATTAAAGCAACGTGACTATATGACGCCTAGTCTTACTTTCTTCAATTGACGCTAGGGTATTTATTTAACAGTGTTTATGCGGTGCCGAAATTTTTGTAAACACAATAATAATTGATTTTTTTAAGTTTTAAAATATTATTTTGAGGTAGTTGGTCTTTTGTTTCCGTTAAAAATAAAGTTTGGCTTTGTTAATAAAATTTTTAATGTAAATAAAAAATTATTAGTCGGATAAAAGCACAACTCATACACACCAGGTTAAATCAGTGAAAAGTAAAACACATTGAATCGGCACTACGCATTCGGATTTGGGTAAGTGTTAATGCCGATTCTCACTTTCGTGCAAGGCAAGTGCTCAGCAAAGGCAAGGCACCAGCTCGGCAAAATATCTTAATCATTGATTCTTATTGATTTTGCGCGGTTTAATTTACACCTCAAAACAAAAGGTAAAGGCAAAAAACAAGCTTACTGGCATAAAATGGGGTGCCAATCAAAACGTGCTCAGAGCCTCAGCACTTGCTCTTTGTTTTTCCGCCGAAGACTATGCCGCTCCAGCATGGAAAAGCTCGTCACATTCCAAACGAGTTGACACTGCACTAAATGAAGCTGTAAACATTGTCACTGGCACACTGAAACCCACCCCAATACACAAGATCTATAATATAGTCGGAATAGCCGCACCTGAAGTGCCGCTCAAATAAAAAGAGTCAAACAAATTAATGACAGGAGACATCCTTTAGACCAATACAAGCTACAACACAGAAGACTAAAGTCCAGCAAGAGTTTCATGGCAACATCTCATCTCATACAAACAAAAACTGAATTCACGAAGAATTGAACCATGTATCTGCCCCACAACTCGAGATACAAGAAGAAATCTCCAAGGGTGACAATCTACCATTCCCAACCTGAAAAACCTTGAACAGACTCAGGACAGGCGTAGGGAGATGTAAGTTTAATATGGTCAAGTGGGATCTATCCGATGACGACAAATGTGAATGCGGCGCCATACACAACATTTCACATCTTCTTGTTTGTCAAAATCTAACATTACTATGCTCTAAACAAGATCTACATAAAGCAAAAAATGTAGCAATCTAGCACAAAGGCAATTTGTTGATCCAGACACAGAATGTAAGTTTTTACAATACGCGCGCAACGTCTCGGCAAGCGACGGCCTTTGCACGCGTTGTTCTTCCGAAACAATATTTGCCGAGCATGTGCCGTCTGCTTCCTTGCACCTCTAGTGAGAATCGACCTTTAGTGTAGCAGTGTATAATGTAAACTGTTTTAACATACACGGTATCAGCACAGGTTTACACACGACTATAACACACACTTTTAAGCTGCACTATGAAACTTCGGGTTTTTCGTAAGGTATATATTATGCTACCTCTACACTCTCGCTGAAGTTATTCACAGTGGGCCGAGGACGAGAGTGTAGTGGGTCTACTCACTTCACCTCGTGCTTCCTCGCCTCGTTCTGCAGGCGCTCGCTTCCGTGTCGGTTTTTGTATCAGAGTCAAAGACGGCGAGGCACGAATACGAAAAGACTAACTACATTTTTTCCGCACTTCGAGCAGTTTTGTGTTTGTTTTGAGTTAAAAACGTCATCCACCATCTCCTTTTTTTCCAGGGCTTTAGTATTTTAGTATGTAGTATTTTTTTTGTGTAGTAACAATTTAATAAGTTGTAATATGTATATGCATAGAGAGCTGAAGCAGCAGTTACTTCAACGACATCCATGTTGAAGACCAACGTATAACTGAGTTTCCCGCGAGTAGACACGAAAATGTGGTTGATAACATTCGCCTCAGTAAAATTCGGCGAGTACCTCGTCCAGAGTTTCTCGCACGAGAGTGTAAAGGTAGCATTACACTGTATACCTTACATTAAATACATATATAATTAAACCAATTTCACTAATATTTAGTTTTATTCCAGGTATGAAATTAAGGAAATTCTACTTCATTCTTATTTAATAGGATTAATATACTCTTTTGAAATATTCATAGCTAGAACGTCTATATTCATAAGTATCTTAGTTTACGTCGTGCTCGGTAACTATATTTCTGCCGAGAAAGTATTTGCCATCACCGCCATCTATAATTGTATGCGACCGATTATCACCATGATGTTTACCTTAAGCGTTTCTGCATTAGCAGAAATTAATATAACTATATATAGGATACAAAATTTACTTAATTTTGACGAAATCGAATCTAAAAATCATCAAATAATAAACGTTGATGACGAAACAGGTAGTGAAGAAATAATCGTTCCTGGATTAAGGTTTGATAATGTCTGCGCGAAATGGTTGGAAGAAGCTACAGATGTTACTTTAAATAATATAAGTTTTGAAGTTTCTTCTGGTATGTTGGTTAGTAAGTTTACAAATATAAAAGTAGCATTTTTATACCAATCGTTAGGGATGCAAATATTAACCCTTGATTACTCGGGAGACCCAGACTTACGTAATCACTCGGGTAGTGTCTGTTAGACACAAATCTATAATAAGCAAAAACAAAGTAAGCAATAAAAAAGCTTAACTTTACTCTATTTCTTTATTAAAACTGTAAATAATACAAAAATAAAATATTTCAAGTCAATATTAACGCTTAACAATATTAGAGTTACAAACAAAAACCTAAAAAAAAATAATATGATATTGTATAATGTGGGTCAACACAACAATACATTGTACAATATTATTGTGCAATATATTGATGATATCGAGCACTTAAAATAAAAAATTATATCCATTGCATAATTTAAAAGTTTTCCACGTTTTTAACCTTTGAACTTAATATTAAATAGTGTGGCTTCTGTAACCGTTTCCAAAAACATATGAAACACATGAAAGCTGCAAAAATGTTATAGGACTTTTTATTTACATTTACCGACAACCTTTTCCCTTGTAAAGCGGCACGATAACGGCCTTGCACCAATCGTCTGGTACGCTAACAGTGTGACTGTTTTTGGCAATTTTTAACTTAAATAATGCCTGCTTCTGTGAAAATTTATAGCGAAACTTTTGAAAGGCATTTAAAATCTAGCTGGAATGTTTTAGGTAGCTATTGTGGGACCTGTAGGTAGTGGTAAAAGTAGCATTTTTAACACTATTATCAAAGAATTACCGATATCCTCAGGAACGTTGGAAGTCGTGGGCAAAATTTCGTATGCTTCTCAGGAACCTTGGCTTTTTGCATCGAGTGTAAGAGAAAATATACTATTCGGCGAAGAATATAACGAACAACGATATAAAACAATTATTAAAGTTTGCGCCTTAATCTCGGATATTAATTCACTCCCTCATGGAGATAGAACTTTGGTTGGTGAAAGGGGTAAAGCTTTAAGTGGTGGCCAAAGAGCTAGAGTATGTTTGGCTAGATGTGTATACAAAGAAGCAGATATCTATCTTCTGGATGATCCTTTATCAGCAGTTGACGCTAACGTAGGAAAACACCTTCACGATAACTGTATTAAAGAGTTTTTATCGGATAAAATATGTTTGTTAGTTACACACCAGTTACAATTTTTAAAAACTGTCGATAAAATAATAGTTCTCAAAGATGGAGAAATAGACCTAGTAGGAAATTATAACGAATTAAAAAATAGCGGACGGGATTTCGCGAACATGATAAAAGATTTTCAGCACGAAGATGTGGATGACAAAGAAAAGAAATTTAGGGAACATTCTAGTCTGTTTATAGAAGACAGTTTTTCTGAAGTAAATGTCGAAGATGAATACGTGGAAAGTGGAAACATCAAGTTAGGCACGTACTTGGCTTATTTGAAATCCGGTGGAAATATAGTTGCAATAACATTCCTAGTATTTCTTTTTGTGCTTTGTCAGGTATTGGCTAATGGAGGGGAATATTTTCTAGCGTACTGGTAAGTTTGACAATAAATTTTTATTAAATTTCATTTTCAGATAAAATAATTTAAAAGCTGTTTATTTAAAAAAAATGAATTCTCCCTCGCTTACCAAATAATCCATCCCCTTTGTTTTCTAAAACACCAAAATTCCATAATTCCATAATTGTTTACAAAGTATTGGAAGAAAATTTAAAATGTAAGACTATTGTAAAGAGAATTGTCAGAGCTTTCAAAATACATCTTATTCGACTCCCAATGCCACTTAAAAATTTTGGGGTAATTCTTACCATTGCTTGGGGTTGAAAGTAATGGAGTCAAAAATACCGGAAAAGATTGTCCCCCTTTAATCAAAAATCGACGGGTCTGAGCGTTTTTCTAAAATGTTGACGAGGTTCCTGCAAATGGCTCTGTTTCGTTTTCGGTTGGCCATCCTGTATATATTATCTTTATTTGTCCACCCACACTTTGATAACATTTTTTCAAGATACTGGTCCTCTTACTCTAACTTGTTGCAATTGATAATTCCGCACGTCTTTTAAAGTTCTATTTTAATGGATTATTTCAACTAAAAATGATATTTTATTTTTAGGGTTAATTTTGAACAGGAATTCTCAACAAAAATTTTTTTTAATACGAGTGAAGTAAGTAAGACATTAAACAGGACGATGGTAGTAATTTACTATACCATAATCACAGTGGCAACAATAGTCATTGCTATAGTAAAATCAATTTATTTTATGACATTCCTAACCAAAGCTTCAAAGAACTTACATGATGTTATGTTTTCAAGAATAATAAACGCTTCCATGATATTTTATGACAACAATCCTTCGGGAAGAATACTCAATAGATTCTCAAAAGATTTAGGAACTGTGGACGAATATATACCATCAGTTTTACTTGATGTTTTGGAGGTATAAATATCTTTTATGAAGTCCAAACATACAATTTTCACTTATTGTTGGTACATTTAGATTTTAATAATTTAATATGTTAAATTCTTGAGTTTAATATGCACAACATAATTGAATTTAGTACAGACTCGTTACGCATTTTATAGTTATTTTAGAAATTAATCTCGATATAACTTACTACTTATAGTCACGTCTTTTTTCCGTAGGGGTAGGCAGAGACCACTTCCTTCCACTTGCTACTGTTCTTACACACATCTTTTGCTTCCTCTACTTTCATCAGTGCTCTCATACATGCTCGTCGGTTGTTGGTACTTTTGACCTGGCCTTTCTTCAAAACAATGTTGATCTGATCGAGATATGTTCGCCCAGATCGACCTCTACCAACTTGTCCATTCACACTCGCCTTATAAATTTGTTTCATTAATTTTCCTTTACTTATCCTTTCTACGTGTCCAAACCATCTAAGCATTTCTTTATCTTTGTAACCACATCTTCTTTTACACCACAGCGTTCTCTTATCACACTATTCTTTACTTTATCCAGCCAAGTCACTCCGGCTGTAAGTCACTCCGGCTGTACTGCCTCTATGCAGAGCCAGACGTGCCTTTTTTGACACTTTCTGGCTGTTCATAAAGCTATGCAGTGCCCCATATATTTGTGTTCCTGCTAAATGTCACTGTCATACTTTCTATCTTTCGTAAACTTTGAACCCAAGTATACAAACCCATTTACTTGCTCCATTTTTTCTTCCCCAATTAGAACTTCACTGTTTGTTATGCTTTCTTCTCTTTCAAAAACCATTACTTTCGTTTTGCTTACATTTTCAGGGCATCATGCAACCCATCACCTGCAACTCCTCTTCAGATGACGCTAATATGACTTCATCATCGGCGTGAAGAAGGCATTTGACGATTAAATCATTCATGTTTAACCCATACGCACTCTTTTTCAAATATTTAAAACAATCGTCTATGTATAAGTTAAACAGCCACGGCGAAGCCACACATCCCTGTCTTACATCTTTTTCGATGTTAAACCAGTCCGTGTAAGCTCCGTTAATCCTGACACAAGCAGGGGAATCATCGTAAAGTGACTTTAGTGCTCATATTAAACTACCACTCACCCCATACATAGACAATGTTGACCACAATTTACTCCACACCATTCTATCATAGGCCTTTTCCATTTCTATAAAAGCGCAATAGACCTGACTTTTAGCCAAGAAATTTTTGACTAAACCTCGTAATGAAAAGACCCGATCCATACATCTACTTCTTCTTCTAAATCCTGCTTGCATATCCCATATCATCTTCTTGGTTTTATTCGTCATTCTTTTGATCGATATCTTTGCATACAGTTTGCCGACTATGCTGACTAAACTAATACCTCGGTAGTTCTTACAGTCCTACTGCGAACCTTTCCCCTTGTAAAGCGGCACGATAACGGCCTTACACCAGTCATCTGGTACGCTAACACTCATCCAACAAAGGTTAAAAAGGCGGTCCAGTAGACTAGCTACCACGTTTTAACCAGCCTTTAGCATTTCAACTATTATTCTGTCGTACCCAGCAGCTTTACCCAATTTCATACTGTTCAACGCTTCCACAATTTCTGTTGTACTAATTTCACTTTTATTGCAACTGTCATTCATGTCTCCGAATGGAGGAGCATGTACTCTTGTGTATTCTCTCAAATAAACTTTTAAAGTATTCCTTCCATCTCTTTAAAACGCATTTCTCTCCTTTTACCCTACTACCATCTTGATTTCTGATTTTTTCCAGTAGTATTACAATTAAAAAATATAATTTTGATAATTTAAAAACAATTTAGGTCATAATATTTTAAATTTTTAAATATTTGTTAGTAGCATCTCTGTGGTGTTAATATGATTATACTGATGATACAAATATCAAGGTTAAAATCATGACACGATAATTGTAGAGATTTCTAGATCAATGTTTGATTCAGTGTTATATGTAATTATTTTAAAGTAATTTTAATAGGATATTTTAACAAATAAACAAAATAAAACTTTAATTTTAGATTTTCCTGTTACTTGTTGGAGTCGTGGTGTTGACTTCTATAGTGCAGCCTTATTTGGTGCTGGTGTCATCATTTTTAGTTTTTATTTTTTACTTGGTAAGAATGGTTTATGTAGAAACGAGCAGAAATGTTAAAAGGATAGAAGCAATTGGTTAGTTGTTTTAATGTTTAAGAGTTGTTAAGATTTTTTTTCAATTTAAATGGTACTTGAAAGTTAAACGACAAAAATGAAGCTCTTTACATTTTTGCGAAACATAATCTGTCTGTCTGTCTTTTTTTAGCAAAAAGCCCAATTTTCAGTCATATGACGGCTACTATGAATGGTTTAAGTACTATTCGGGCTTTTTCGGCAGAAAGAATGTTAGCAGCCCAATTTGATGAATTACAGGACTTTCACAGCGCTGCTTGGTTCCTTTATATATCTTCTAGCAAATGCTTTACCCTTTGGTTGGATTTCATTTGTCAATTTTTTATTGCTATTGGTATTTTTACACTTTTGATTTTAGATAACGGTAAGTTTAATAAATACACCAAAAACTTTTTAAATGTTTCACTCTTGTCAATGATCTACAATTGTAAAACTGCAAATCCAAATATGTTCTTTTACAAGCAAAAAGTTTTAATGAATTAAATTTAGGATTGCGTAATGACAAACTAAATTATTGAATTATTAATAGAATTAATAGAAAAAAAATTTCAAACTTAAAATATTAAACAAGTAATATTGTTGCAATCACTGATTACAACTCTTTATTAATTTTTTGTTGTTCTAATTAAATCATTCTTGAGCCGTACCTGAGCGCCCGCAGGCAATTCATTTTTATATCTGACATTCAACGTGTGTAAACCGTTGGATTTTTCTCCGCTTGCCCCTCGTGCAAAGCAGCCGGTCTGCGACCAGTATTCTTCAAGACTCCGACCAGAGTTGAGGTCGTTAAATTTTCATTCATTCTCCGATTGAAGCAATCGATTTTTCCTGACATTTATTCACCGATCAAGGCGATCGATCTTTCCTATTTTTCCACGGCATTTAAATTTTTTTGGTGTTTGTATTCTTTCAATTCATATAGTTAAGGAGGGTGAAATTACGTAAAAAGGGCAATTCATTAGTGGTACAAGTGCATAGTGTATTTTAAAGAGATAAATATTTCAGTCTCAAATAAAACCAGCGATCTATGATTTAATTATTAGTCCACTATTATCGAAGTATAATTTCCTCGCGTGTACGAAAAATCATTTACAACTCCCGATCCGTACAAATATAAAAAATTAACTATATGACGAAGTTTTTGTTAACAATATTTACATTTCAATGATTATTAAAATTAATATTTTAGCAATAATGTAAATTGTTTTAGATATGTATAGTGGTGATCTCGGCTTAGTTATTACGCAGTATATACTTCTCATGGGTAGTTTACAATGGGGCATGCGCCAGTGGACGGAGCTGGAAAACAACATGATATCCATAGAAAGAATACTAGAATATACAAAATTAGAGGTGGAGCACAGTAACAAAGAAATATTATCACTTCCCGAAATTTGGCCAGATCAGGGACAAATAGAATTTAAGAATGTATCTTTGAAATACGACATTACTGAACCGTATGTGCTTTCGGATTTAGATTTTATTGTTAAGTCCGCCGAGAAAGTTGGCATTGTAGGTAGGACAGGAGCGGGAAAATCTTCTATTATTAACGCCCTTTTTCAGTTATATGAATTGGAAGGTACAATTATAATTGATGGTGTAGACACCACAAAAATCCCATTAGATTTTGTTAGGTCAAAGATATCCATGATACCCCAAGAACCAGTCCTATTTTCAGGTTAGTTGTGATATTGTTTTTCATATATGTATGAAATAGTGTTGATAGCTTTATGAACAGCCAGAAAGTGTTAAAAAAGGCACGTTTGGCTGTGTTGGTTCTTACACTTATGCATGGTAGTGAATGTTGGGTTTGGCAGAAGAAGCATGAAAATAGGATTAATGCTGCGGAGATGAGTAATCTGAGAAGAATAGCCGGAGTGACTCGGTTGGATAAAATAAAAAATAGTAAGTTAACAGAACGCTGTGGTGTAAATACAAAGATAGATGGTTTGAACACGTAGAAAGGATGGATGAAGGAAGATTGATGAAACAAATTTATAAGGCGAGTGTGAATGGACGGAAGTCGGTAGAGGTCGAACTCGGCGAACATATCTCAAAGGAAGGAAGTGGTCTCTGCCTACCCCTACGGGAAAAAGGCGTGACTATATGTATGTGTTGATAAATCGCATAATGTTTAAAGAATAACATGAATTGATTTGTTTTTGTAATTTAAAAATTAATAACATATGGTCAGTAAGTATCCCAATTAATGCAACAAAAAGATCAAAATTTTGTCACAGAAAGCGTATTTTATTTGTGATGAAATCCATGGGTTTCAGGATAATGCCAGGTCGAATAACTTACTATTTACAGTAAAATTGTTAATTACAAATAAGTTGTATGACACCTTGGTACCCAAAGGCCTGATTACTGTCAATGTTTTTGTCCTTTTCGCAGGTTCTATGCGTCAAAATTTAGACCCATTTGATATTTACAATGACGATGTGTTATGGAACGCTTTAGATCAAGTGGAGTTAAAAGAAGTTTTGGAAGAATTTCCAACCGGTTTAAACATGATAATTTCAGAAGGAGGGAATAATTTTAGTATTGGACAAAGGCAACTTGTTTGTTTAGCAAGAGCGCTTATAAGAAATAATAAAATATTGGTTTTGGACGAAGCTACCTCTAGTATCGATCCGTATACGGATGCTTTAATTCAGCATACCATCAAGGAAAAGTTCGCCCGTTGTACTGTATTAACAATAGCACACAGGTATACAAACAAACTATAAATATATTCAAAGCATAAAATCTTTAATTTCATAAAATTACTGTAGGTTACAATCAGTAATGGACTCCGATAAAATATTGGTGATAAATCATGGCGCAGTTGAAGAATTTAATCATCCGCATATTTTGTTGCAATCCAGTGGTATTTTGCGTGGTTTGGTTGATGCTACAGGAAATAAAACAGCAAAATTTTTGGAAATGATTGCTAAAGAGGTAACTATAGTCCGTGTAAAGCAAGAAAACGCCACCGTCACAGACATCGGGATGTCACGTGCGCTTTGTCTTCAGCACTATTATTTCTATTAAAAAATTTATAAAAGTAAAAAATAACGCTATTGATACCAAGTTGGCACGAGACTGAGAGAGAAGGATATAATTTTGTTCTCTTTCAACGGTGATGACCGTAGTTTTTTCTTACTTGACGCGGACTATACACCAATCTACAGTAAGGTCATTAAAATGTTCTATTTTTCACATTTTTTTTTCTTCTGTACTATCGAGTTGAAAACTATTCCCATCACTAACACTGAGACGCTGTGCTGCGATGGCGTGCGTCACCCTCTTGCGTTGCGACAACTCAGGAAGTCGCAACGCATACAATGGCATACAATGCGTTGATCCGTTGCGACGACGTAACGCAACACACTAGTGAGGCCTCTTCTTCTTCTTCTAGTGCCTATTCGTTTCGAATATTGGCGACCATCCTGGCTGTGATGACCTTGTTGACTGCTGCTTTAAACAGTTCTGTGGTTGTTTTTGAATACCATGTCCTTAGGTTCTTGAGCCATGATATCCTTCTTCTTCCGGGCTCTCTTTTTCCAAACACTTTTCCTTGGAGGATGGATTTTAAGAGTTTGTATTTGTTGTCATTTCTCATTATATGTCCGAGATATTCCAGTTTCCTTCTCTTAATCGTTTTCATCACCTCTTTTTCCTTCCCCAATTTTTTCCAGTATTGTTTCGTTGGTCACTCTATCTACCCATGATATTCTAAGGATCCTTCTGTATAGCCACATCTCGAAGGCTTTGAGCTTCTTTTGTGTTGCTTCGGTGAATGTCCAGGATTCCATACCATAGTACAATATGGAGTCATAGCAGCGCAGGAGTTTTACTTTGATATCTAATTTAAGGTTATGGCTTTTAAAGAGCTTAGACATTTTGATAAAGGCATCTCTTGCTTTTTCTATTCTACATCTGATCTCTTGTGAGTGGTTCCACTGTTCGTTTATTAAGGTTCACATTTAGACAAGTTTGGATACCCGTTCTATTGGTATATTTTTAATAAATAGTTGGCAATTTTCTTTCTTCTCTTTACTTATGACCATAAATTTTGTTTTGTTGTGTTCATTTGTAAGGCCTCAGCCTAGGTCAAATCTTGCAAAAACAACAAAGAAAATGGTTTTTTTATTCTGTACTGTTTTTTTTTGGCTGTTCACTTAACTTTGTACAAAATTGTTTGCGATAATATTTTACGATACCTGTTGGCTTGTATTTAACCACATTAAAGAACAGTTTTTTCGTTTGGGGAACATTTTTTTTAAAGTAGTCAAACTTTTTTAAGAAATTACTTATGCTGCTTTTTTTTCAGAACTATGACAAAAAACAAGTATTTACCTACTGACGGTCATGAAACGAGCGGTGATGATTCTGTAGTGTTTTGAATATATTTCTATAAATAAATGTCTACAAAATTATAAATTATTACATTATTGTTTATTTACTTAATATTGTACAAAACATTTAAATAACTTATATTTTTTTCAAGTTCCTTTTTTTTAAATAATATTTAATAAAAGAAATATTTATGTAATAAATTGTGTTTCGTTAATGTTAATTAAATTAAATAATACAATGTAAAATATATGAAGATAAACAGTGTGTGTGTGTGTGTGTGTGTGTGTGTGTGTGTGTGTGTGTGTGTGTGTGTGTGTGTGTGTGTGTGTGTGTGTGTGTGTGTGTGTGTGTGTGTGTGTGTGTGTGTGTGTGTGTGTGTGTGTGTGTGTGTGTGTGTGTGTGTGTGTGTGTGTGTGTGTGTGTGTGTGTGTGTGTGTGTGTGTGTGTGTGTGTGTGTGTGTGTGTGTGTGTGTGTGTGTGTGTGTGTGTGTGTGTGTGTGTGTGTGTGTGTGTGTGTGTGTGTGTGTGTGTGTGTGTGTGTGTGTGTGTGTGTGTGTGTGTGTGTGTGTGTGTGTGTGTGTGTGTGTGTGTGTGTGTGTGTGTGTGTGTGTGTGTGTGTGTGTGTGTGTGTGTGTGTGTGTGTGTGTGTGTGTGTGTGTGTGTGTGTGTGTGTGTGTGTGTGTGTGTGTGTGTGTGTGTGTGTGTGTGTGTGTGTGTGTGTGTGTGTGTGTGTGTGTGTGTGTGTGTGTGTGTGTGTGTGTGTGTGTGTGTGTGTGTGTGTGTGTGTGTGTGTGTGTGTGTGTGTGTGTGTGTGTGTGTGTGTGTGTGTGTGTGTGTGTGTGTGTGTGTGTGTGTGTGTGTGTGTGTGTGTGTGTGTGTGTGTGTGTGTGTGTGTGTGTGTGTGTGTGTGTGTGTGTGTGTGTGTGTGTGTGTGTGTGTGTGTGTGTGTGTGTGTGTGTGTGTGTGTGTGTGTGTGTGTGTGTGTGTGTGTGTGTGTGTGTGTGTGTGTGTGTGTGTGTGTGTGTGTGTGTGTGTGTGTGTGTGTGTGTGTGTGTGTGTGTGTGTGTGTGTGTGTGTGTGTGTGTGTGTGTGTGTGTGTGTGTGTGTGTGTGTGTGTGTGTGTGTGTGTGTGTGTGTGTGTGTGTGTGTGTGTGTGTGTGTGTGTGTGTGTGTGTGTGTGTGTGTGTGTGTGTGTGTGTGTGTGTGTGTGTGTGTGTGTGTGTGTGTGTGTGTGTGTGTGTGTGTGTGTGTGTGTGTGTGTGTGTGTGTGTGTGTGTGTGTGTGTGTGTGTGTGTGTGTGTGTGTGTGTGTGTGTGTGTGTGTGTGTGTGTGTGTGTGTGTGTGTGTGTGTGTGTGTGTGTGTGTGTGTGTGTGTGTGTGTGTGTGTGTGTGTGTGTGTGTGTGTGTGTGTGTGTGTGTGTGTGTGTGTGTGTGTGTGTGTGTGTGTGTGTGTGTGTGTGTGTGTGTGTGTGTGTGTGTGTGTGTGTGTGTGTGTGTGTGTGTGTGTGTGTGTGTGTGTGTGTGTGTGTGTGTGTGTGTGTGTGTGTGTGTGTGTGTGTGTGTGTGTGTGTGTGTGTGTGTGTGTGTGTGTGTGTGTGTGTGTGTGTGTGTGTGTGTGTGTGTGTGTGTGTGTGTGTGTGTGTGTGTGTGTGTGTGTGTGTGTGTGTGTGTGTGTGTGTGTGTGTGTGTGTGTGTGTGTGTGTGTGTGTGTGTGTGTGTGTGTGTGTGTGTGTGTGTGTGTGTGTGTGTGTGTGTGTGTGTGTGTGTGTGTGTGTGTGTGTGTGTGTGTGTGTGTGTGTGTGTGTGTGTGTGTGTGTGTGTGTGTGTGTGTGTGTGTGTGTGTGTGTGTGTGTGTGTGTGTGTGTGTGTGTGTGTGTGTGTGTGTGTGTGTGTGTGTGTGTGTGTGTGTGTGTGTGTGTGTGTGTGTGTGTGTGTGTGTGTGTGTGTGTGTGTGTGTGTGTGTGTGTGTGTGTGTGTGTGTGTGTGTGTGTGTGTGTGTGTGTGTGTGTGTGTGTGTGTGTGTGTGTGTGTGTGTGTGTGTGTGTGTGTGTGTGTGTGTGTGTGTGTGTGTGTGTGTGTGTGTGTGTGTGTGTGTGTGTGTGTGTGTGTGTGTGTGTGTGTGTGTGTGTGTGTGTGTGTGTGTGTGTGTGTGTGTGTGTGTGTGTGTGTGTGTGTGTGTGTGTGTGTGTGTGTGTGTGTGTGTGTGTGTGTGTGTGTGTGTGTGTGTGTGTGTGTGTGTGTGTGTGTGTGTGTGTGTGTGTGTGTGTGTGTGTGTGTGTGTGTGTGTGTGTGTGTGTGTGTGTGTGTGTGTGTGTGTGTGTGTGTGTGTGTGTGTGTGTGTGTGTGTGTGTGTGTGTGTGTGTGTGTGTGTGTGTGTGTGTGTGTGTGTGTGTGTGTGTGTGTGTGTGTGTGTGTGTGTGTGTGTGTGTGTGTGTGTGTGTGTGTGTGTGTGTGTGTGTGTGTGTGTGTGTGTGTGTGTGTGTGTGTGTGTGTGTGTGTGTGTGTGTGTGTGTGTGTGTGTGTGTGTGTGTGTGTGTGTGTGTGTGTGTGTGTGTGTGTGTGTGTGTGTGTGTGTGTGTGTGTGTGTGTGTGTGTGTGTGTGTGTGTGTGTGTGTGTGTGTGTGTGTGTGTGTGTGTGTGTGTGTGTGTGTGTGTGTGTGTGTGTGTGTGTGTGTGTGTGTGTGTGTGTGTGTGTGTGTGTGTGTGTGTGTGTGTGTGTGTGTGTGTGTGTGTGTGTGTGTGTGTGTGTGTGTGTGTGTGTGTGTGTGTGTGTGTGTGTGTGTGTGTGTGTGTGTGTGTGTGTGTGTGTGTGTGTGTGTGACCACGCCCCACTCACATAAAACCTAACCTAACCTAACCATATATGTATATATGTATATATATATATATATATAAATATATATATGTATATATATGTATATATGTATATATATATATATATATATATATATATATATATATATATATATATATATATATATATATATATAAATATATATCTAAAGTAATTTATCTTAACCAATTATTGAGCACCTGTGGAATTGTATAATGTTTAAGCATTTAAGTATTAATTTAGATTTAATTTGGTACCTAGATAATTTGTTTCAGTGCTGTTAGTGTGAGCATGAGTAACTTTTTTCAGACTTATTAGAAATTTTTTTAGTTGCAATAGTTTAGTCATGCAGTTATAGTTTTTGCTACTATTGGATGTGTAAGTTAGGTTAGGTTAGGTTAGGTTTTATGTGAGTGGGGCGTGGTCGCCCCTCCACCGCGACCCTTAGTAGGTCTATTGTGGCTCACCCCTAGAGGCTACAGTTCACCGTACAATCCAGCCCTTCTTACGAAGTTCATGGTTGTATAGGGTGAGATTTTTTTAAAATCGGCAGGTTCTAGGTTAGTGTAACCAAATATGTTGAAACTTATTCTTCCAAGGCCGGGGCATGAACATAGTATATGTTCAGCAGTTTCGTCTTCCACGCAGCAGAACCGACAGTCCGTTTGTTGGTTCAGATCTATCTTTCTGAGGTGGTATCTCAGACGACAGTGTCCCGTAAGCAGTCCTGTTAGAATACGCAGGTCATTTCTGCTCCATTCTAGGATCTGCTTAGTTGTGTTTCTCGATGGTTGTAACGCTAAAAACGCCTTCGAGTGGGTTAGCCCTGGTAAGTCGGACCAGTACGTGAGTATTTTCCTCTCCGCCCAGTCCGAAATAATTGTTTTGGCGGCACTTGTGGTGACTCCAAAAACCGGTTCTGGTCCAGTGAACGCAGATTCGGCCCTCTGTTTTGCAAGGGTGTCGGCTTTTTCGTTTCCTTTCACCCCCTGGTGCCCAGGTACCCACAGTAGGGTCACCCTGTTGTTCGCACCAAGGTACTCTAAGGATTCGATGCAATTCCATACAAGTTTAGAATTTATCTTGTTGGAGCTCAGTGCTTTTAAAGCGGCCTGGCTGTCTGATATTATATTTATGTTTTTGTTTGCTAGAGGTCTGTTGGTCAACTCTCTTGCACACAATTTGATAGCGAATATTTCAGCCTGAAAGATTGTGGCATACCTGCCAAGACTGGTAGATATTTCAATCTTTGGTTTCCTGCTGAAAACACCGGCCCCAACTTCATCTGTGGTTTTTGAGCCGTCTGTGAATATTACGTATTCAGTCTCTGGGAAGAGGATTTGTCCCCTCATTCATTCGTCTCTCTCCGGAAAGAGGACTTTGAACGACTTTCCTACGTGTATTTTTGTGGCTAGCAAGTCAAGAACCATCCCGAGAATTTGGTGGTTTTTTGTTTCACTCAGTATCCCGGAGTGATCTCCGAGTTGCTCTCCATTTATTTGCTTTTCCAAAGACAGGAATCTATAGAAAGCTATCCTAGCCTCCCTCTCTAAGAGAATATCTAGGGGAGGGAGATGTAGGAGGTGTTCCATCGCTGCCGTTGGTGTGCTGGACATAGCTCCAGTTATGGTCAGGCATGCCAGCCGCTGAAGGCCAGCAAGCTTTGCTCTAGCTGTCTGTTGTAACCCTTTGGTCCACCAGACTACTGAACCATACGTGACCATAGATATTATCATTGTTTGATAAATCCAGTAAATCTGTTTGGGGTTCATTCCCCAAGATTTGCCACATACTCTTCTGAGATTCCAGAGAGAAAACCTGGCTTTGTTTATTGTTTTTTCCAAGTGGGCGTTCCAGGTGAGTCTTTTATCCAGAACTACACCCAGGTATTTCACTTCCGTCGCAAATGGAATGCTCTCTCCGTATAGGGCAGGCTGCCGAAGCTTATCTAGCTTTTTCCTTTTCGTAAAAGGAATAATTACAGTTTTTCGGGGGTTTACAGACATCGGTTCCCTCTCGCACCATCTGTATACTGTGTTAAGAGCTTCTTGCAGGACGTTTGAGATCGTCGCTTCAAATTTACCTCTAACTATTATAACCAGATCATCCGCATAGCATTGAAAATCTACTCCCTGCATGGAAAGCTCGCTCAGCAGAGAGTCGACTAGAAGTGACCACATTAGGGGGGAAAGTACCCCGCCTTGTGGACACCCCTTCGCCGCCCTGAACCTAACCGACTCTCCATGCAGTGATGATATTATATATCTGTTTTCAATCATGTTTTTGATCCAGTTACAGATTTTACCGTCTATCCCTCTATCCCTAATTGATGTATAGAGTGACTGTGGTAAGGCGTTATTAAACGCTCCTTCTATATCTAAAAAAGCTCCCAGCGCAATTTCCTTATGTTTAAGGGAATGTCCGATCTTTTCTACTAGATTGTTTAGAGCTAAATCCGTAGATTTGCCTGTTTGGTAGGCATATTGGTGGGGGTTTAAGGGATGTTCCCTAAGATTCCCTTCTCTAATATGTCTATCAATAATTCTTTCCAGAGTTTTCATTAAGAATGAGGTAAGGCTGATCGGCCGGAAGGATTTGGGTAGGGAATGATTCACCGTACCCGTTTTACGTATGTATACAACTCTCGCCGTTGACCAGCCCAGCGGAATATAACTCCACGCCAAACTCGCTCTGAATAGTTTAACCAAAAGAGGTAGTAAAATTTCGCTGCCCTTCTGAATGAGGGCAGGGAAAACACCATCCTCCCCTGGAGACTTAAATGGGGAGAAATAATTCACCGCCCATTGTACAGATGTTGGGGTGACCACTTTTGAAACCTTTCTCCAGTCCTCCCTTTTGGGTCGTGATGTCGATCCCATTGAGAGTGGAATTTGCTCCTGGTCCCTCAGAAGCAGACTGCCGGGAAAGTGGGTCTGCAAGAGAGTCTCTAACGTTTGCCTACCAGAGTCCGTAAAAGAGCCATCTGGTCGTTTTATCGATCCAATCTCTTGCGTCGGATCTCTGGCGAGAGCCTTGTGGATTCTTGTGCTGGCAGGTAGATCTGATATACTCTGACAGAACCTCCTCCAGGATTCTCTTTTGGCTTTCCTTATTTCTTTGTTATAAGTCGTTAGAGCTGTACGATAGATTTCCCAGCAACCTGTTTCTTTAGCTCGATTGAAGAGACGTCGAACTTCTTTTCTTTGCTTGTCTAAGCTTCTGCTCCACCATGGTGTACCTCTATGGTCCCTCTTCTTCTTTAATGGGCAGTTTTCCTTATAGGCCGTTAGAAGGGCGGATGTGATATGCTCATTCGCCGCTTCTATTTCAGCTCTATTATGTATAGTGCTATTACCGTTACCTAGGTGCTGTTGGAGGGATTCACAATACCCTTTCCAATCTGTGCATTTTGGATCTCGAAATTGCACTATGGGACGTTGTCCTATTCTCACGTCAAAACGTATATGTCTATGATCTGAGCATGAAGGCTCGGTAGATACCTGCCAGTTAACTATTTTGGTACTCATAAACTGTGTACTAATAGTTATGTCTAGAACTTCTCCGCGAATTCTGTTCACGAAGGTTGGTTCCGAGCCTACGTTGTTGACTGCTAGCCCTTCCCCTATTATATAATTATATAAGTACTCACCTCTTTCATTGATGTCGCTGCTGCCCCAATCCAAATGGTGGGAATTTGCGTCGCATCCAATGATCAGTTGCCTGTTGTTCCTCTTGCAGAAGGCGACTAGATCTCGCACTGCTGCTGGAGGAGGGTGTTCTTTTCGGTCTCCAGGGAAGTAAGCAGAGCAGACGACTACATCTACACTACTGTCTCCTCCTGAGATCGAAAGCTGTGCTGTAACCACATCAGGGGTGCAAAACTCTGTTAACATAAAATAGTTCATGTTTTTCCTGATAAGTATGCATGCTCTTGGCTTACAACCTAGAGTACACGCTATTAACTTACTGGAGCAGTTTCCTAGGCCGCTTATTCTGCCTGTATTGGAAGTCCAGGGTTCCTGGATTAGTGCCACATCGAGTTGCTCCTTGGCGAACCTCCTGCTGAGGACATATGAAGCCGCTCTAGCATGTTGGATGTTCGCCTGGAGAAATTGAATGTGGTTAGCCATTTCTACTTAAAGGTAGAGTGGGGAGGTTTACTTTCCTTCCCCGTATTGTTTCCTGGTGTAGGTCGTTTTGTCGGCGCTTTACCATGAAGGGGTTTTTTCCCTTTTCCGGCTTTTTTGCTGGTTTTGGCCGGCCTCTTTAGTCCCGCTGTCGCCGCCGAGGTAGATTTACCTCCCTCTTTGGTTCTAACGGTTACCTCCGAAGACTTTGGAATTTCCACCGATGATGGATCTTTCTTGGCTTCCTTGGACCGGAATTGCACCTGTCCAAAGCCAAAATATGGGCGGAAATTTAGCCGTTCCAAATCTTTAATGGATACCTCATCCATTAAAAACGTCCACATTTGACCAGGTCCTGCGTTTTCCCTGTGTAGAATGGTCCACTCCTGGGTATGCAGGGGACGGTTCATCTTCCGCAGACGGTTGGTTACCTGTTCTCCCGTCAGTCTGGGTAGTCCCTCATCGTCTGGGATGAAAGCCACACAGATGTGGGGTTTCGGTATGTCTTCCTTCTGAACTAATTTCAGCTGGGCGTTTTCCCAGGGTTGAAGGTAGCATATCACTTCCTCCATCCACTTGACCGTCTCAGCGTCCGTACAGGACAGAAGGAGGATTCCAGGTCGAATGGTGCAGCTCTGGAATCGCACTTGTGGACCATCGTCCGGTAGTTTGTCTACAGTGTCCATAATGGATCGCTGTAGCAGCCGTAGCTGTTCGTTTGACAGCTGAGCATTTGGGTGTTCTGGGTGGATTATGCCCACCTTGATGCCCTGAGCTACAGTTGCAAAGGAGCGTTTTTGCTCGTTTGAGTCCTCCATAGTGCGTGGCTTTTTCACCGCCGCTTCTGGAGTGCTACCATCCGAGCGTATTCGCTTGCTGGTGAGAGCAGGGGGGGATTGATCCCCGCTCCTTTTCTCATCCCGTTCTTTTAGTATTTGATCTAAGGCGGTTTTGTAAGGTACCCCGCTCTTGATCAATCGGCTAAGACGTTTTCTCGTCGCGCCGCAAGTTTGACCTTTTTGTCCAGGTTTATGCTGGCCGTTTGCTTAGCCTCGCCCCCTGTTGTCAGGTCCGTTTTCTCGGGAGTGGGGGATTTTAAAAGTACCCTCTCAGCTTCCTGCGAGATTTGGTTGCTAGGAGGGTCTGTAGTAGACACCTCCATTTGCATTTGTTCGTCTGCGAGAAGATTGCCTTCGTCGCAGATAGTTTTAATGTTTTTAGAATTTAGGTTACTCATATAGTTCCCACGAGTAGCTAGAGAAAAAATGGTCGACTACGGCAGAGCTCTGCATTACCGTAGCAAGGCAAAAATACTACCGGGAGGTTGCCTGGTATCCCAGAGGCTCCGTTTGCGATATCTGTTTGGGGCAGGCACAGATATCATACATATAGTACGCGCCTTGGCACGGGTCGCATGACACCTTGAGCAAAGCCTGATGATCGCGGTAAGCTTGGCTGGCTTAAAACAAACCAACCGCACCTGTCTAGTTTGAATACAAGGAAGTGAACTCCCTTGTACTCAAAGGTAGTAATGATATAGCCGCTGCCCTATATCATGTCCTTAGTTGATCCGCGGGTGTTTATTCTTTAATATTAGACACCTTTCCTGTAAGCCAGGAAGTTCCCTATCAGCCATTGGGACGCGCCGTGTTGGGGTTAAGGACATCCCCGCACGGTATACATATATATATATATATATATATATATATATATATATATATATATATATATATATATATATATATATATACAGTGTGGAACAGCCAAATGGAATAAATTCGATAACAAATAAATGAGAGCGTGTTGGAAAAAACGCTTGGACACGTCGATTTGTATTTTTAGATGCGCATTTTTTTCAAAAAAAAAATTATATAGGGTGTGTCATGTGGCAGTGGCCAATACCAACTTTCTTATTTTAAATACAACCCCCTGTATATTATTTATTTTTTGGATTCTTCAGAAAATTCTAGACATAATTCATGTACAATGTTCCATACCTATCTTCAACTGTTTCGGAAATATTAAGTGTTTTCAGATGTATTACAAAAATTAACATTAAAAAAAGAAAATTATTTTATTTCACAAATAATGTAAAAAAAAACAAAAAAACATTAATTTCAATGTAAGAGAAGTTCAAAATATTCGCCGCGAACGTCTTGGCAACATGCTAATCTGGTATAGAAATGTCTTCTAACGTTACTCAACATCTCAGGCGTGACTGATCTAATCGCAAGCGTGATTCGTCTTTTTAAGTCATGTAAGTTTAGTGGTTTAGTTTTGTATACAATACTTTTGACATATCCCCACAAAAAGAAGTCTAATGGCGTCAGATCAGGAGATCGTGCTGGCCATTCTATCGATCCACGCCTCCCTATCCACCGATTTGGAAAATTTTGGTTCAGGTACTGCCAGACATTGATTTGGTAATGGGGCGGTGCTCCATCTTGCTGAAACCATAGTATATTGGCAGGAACTTGTGGGTTTGCTGGATCAGGATATAAGTTTGTCAAAGTTGGCACGACATTATTTTGGAGCAGTTCTAAATATTTATCTCCATTCAAGTTGCCATCAATGAAAAAGGGATACATCTGAATACATCTGAAAACACTTAATATTTCCAAAACAGTTAAAGATAAGTATGGGACATTGAACATGAATTATGTCTAGAATTTTTTGAAGAATCCAAAAAATAAATAATATACAGTGGGTTGTATTTAAAATAAGAAAGTTGGTATCGGCCACTGTCACATGACACACCCTATATAATTATTTTTTTTTGAAAAAAATGCGCATCTTAAAATACAAATCGACGTGTCTAAGCGTTTTTCCCAACACGCTCTCATTTATTCGTTATCGAATTTATTCCATTTGGCTGTTCCACACTTTATATATATATATATATATATATATATATATATATATATATATATATATATATATATATATATATATAATATAGAACACAGTAATTGGAATCTTCAATATTGGAGAAATTGTCTTTTCTCCGATGAATCACGATTTCGTTTATATACGTGTGATGGTCGAATTTTAGTCTGTAAAGGAAGAGGACTACGGTTCAATGAACATTTAATGGCGCCAACCACTCTTTTTGGTGGCGGATCAGTTTGTTTTTGGGAAGGTATATGTTTTTATGGCTGCACTGATCTACTGGTCTTGATTCATCAAACAATGACGGCGGTAAAATATGGTTACAGAGCCGAAAGTTGTACCATTTTCTGGCGCTATAGGCGAGAGATTTGTTTTTATTGATGATAATGGTCGTCCTCACTTTGCAAGAATTGTAAACGACCGGAGAGAACATCATGGGATTATAAGAATGGAGTGGCCACCCTGCTCACCAGATATGATTTGCATTGGGCACGTTTGGGCTGAAATGTCCAGGCAATTAAATCGACTCCAACAACCTCCGCAAATATTGGAGCACTTAGCTAACGCATTACAAGTCATTTGGGAAGGCATTCCACAGCAGTTTATCAATAATTTTATAGATAAAGTAACAGCATCAAGGCGAGTCCAAGGTGGTCTTACATTGTATTAAGTTTCGTATACAGCTGTTGGAAGTACCGCAATGAATGAACTTTGTGAGTTGTTATTTTCTTAACACTTTGTCACTTTTTCTTAAACACCCATTTTGATTTATTGAAGATAAGTTTTTAGGTTGCTTTCGTTATTTTTCCAAATAAATTTTCATTCCACGTAAATAATGTTTTTTATTTCATATATTTACATCGAAATTTCAGAAATTTTTATATTATCCACTTCAATTGTTGAGTCATTTAAAAAATAAAGGTTTATTTTTAATCGCCGATTTACATCTTTAACTCATTTTATGTATTTTACAATCTTTTTTAAATACAAGTAAAAATTTGTAATTTAAATATTTGTTGTAATTACGTGTTATATTTAAATTAATACATATTAGTATTAAAGTTGGGTCTCTCGTATTTATTTATTCAATATCATAGTATAAATACCTACCAATTGATTTTTAATTTACGTGTTAGTTTTTACAAAATTCACTTATTTTTTACTAAAATTTGTATTAAAAGATGCTGTCGCCTAAAATATTATATTTATTTATTATTTTATTCGTGTTACGAACCAAAGTAAACGCTAAATACCTAGTTGGAGTTGGACGTGCTGATTGTACAGGTCCTGCAGCGCAAATAACATTTGTAAGTTAATGAAACCATGATCAGAAATATATTACAATTCAATACACACTTATTAAATGTATTTAATGGTGTTACTTTATTTTTTTAAGAAAAGTGCTTGTGTAAAAGACTTTAAAGATATAATATAACGACAGTAGGTTAGGTTAGGTATCATGTGGGCGTGGCGACGAATGTCGAGAGTGTCCTGGACCGCACATAGAACAAATGCTTCGGTTTTACAAGAAATACGTCCGTCAAAACGTTTGTCCCAGTATCGTGTACTCTCGAATTCTTACATTTTTCGGACACATCAGTCGGAGTGAGCATATGGAAAAGCTTATTGTACAGGGAAAACCTGAAGGAAACATAAGGCGTGGCCGATCACCAAATCGATGGGTGGATGTTAATAAAAAATTATTAGATGCTACTCTCCCACAAGCGGCTCACATGTCATCTAATCGAGATAAATGGCGAGATGCAATCAAGAGAGCCATCCAAAACATTGAACCTCGTTAATATGGGTCACAATACATCTGCAAAGATGTTATGATAAGGAAGAAGTAGAAAGAAGAACGTGAGTATTTTCCTCTCCAACCACTCCGAAATGGGGGCACTTGTAGTGACTCCAAAAATCGGTTCTGGTCCAGTAAACGCAGATTCGGCCCCCTATTTTGCAAGGGTGACGGCTTTTTCGTTACCCTTCACCCCCTGGTGCCCAGGTACCCACAGCAGGGTCACCCTGTTTTTTGCACCAAGGTACTTTAGGGATTCGATACAATTCCATACAAGTTAAGAATTTATCTTGTTGGAGCTCAGTGCTTTTAAAGCAGCCTGGCTGTCTGATATTATACTTACTCACAATTCGATAGCGAAGACTTCAGCCTGAAAAATTGTAGCATACCTGCCAGGACTGGTAGATATTTCAATATTTGGTTTACTGCTGAAAACACCGGCCCCAACTCCATCTGGGTTTTTTAAGCCATCCGTGTACATTACGATTGAAAAGAGGACTTTGAACGACTTTTCTACGTGTATTCTTGTGGCATGTCAGAAATCATATTGAGAATTTGACGGTTTTTTGTTTTACTTAGTATCCTGGGGTGGTCCCCGAGTCGCTCTTCATTAATTTGCCTTTCCAGAGACAGGAATCTGTAAGAGACTATCTTGGCCTTTTTCTCCAAGAGAATATCTAGGGGAGAAAGATTTAGGAGGTGTTACATCGCTGTCGTTTGTGTGCTGGATATAGCTCCAGTTATAGCCAGGCATGCCAACCACTGAAGGCCAGCAAACTTTGCTGTAGCTGTAACCCTTTGGTCCACCAGACTACTGAACCATACGTGACCATAGACATTATCATTGTTTGATAAATCCAGTAAATCTGTTTGGGGTTCATTCCCCAAGATTTGCCGCATACTCTTGAGATTCCAGAAAAAAAACCTGGCTTTGTCTATTGTCTATTTCACTTTCGCCGCAAATGGAATGCTTTCTTCGTATAGGACAGGCTGCCGAAGCTTATCTAACTTTTTTCTTTCTTGTAAAAGAAATAATTACAGTTTTGTGGGGTTGACGTACATCTGTTTCCTCTCGCACCATCTGTATACTGTGTTGAGGGCTTCTTGGAGGACGTTTGAAATCGTCGCTTCAAATTTTCCTTTACATATTATAACCAAATCATCCGCATAGCATTGAAAATCTACTTCCTGCATGGAAAGCTCGCTCAACACAGAGTCGACTAGAAGTGACCATATTAGGAAGGAAAGTACCCCACCTTGTGCACACTCCATCGCCACCCTAAACCTAACCGACTCCCCATGCAGTGATGATATTACATATCGGTTTTCAATCATGCTTTTGATCCAGTTACAGATTTGACTGTCGATTCCTCTATCCCTAATTAATGTATAGAGTGACTGTGGTAGGGCGTTATTAAACACTCCTTTTATATCTAGAAAAGCTGTCAGCACAATTTTCTTATGTTTAAGGGAATAGCTGATCTTTCCTACTGGATTATTTAGTGCTAAATCTGTAGATTTGCCTGTTTGGTAGGCATATTGAAGGGGGTTTAAGTGTTGTTTCCTAAGATTCCCCTCTCTGATATGTCTATTTGTAATTTTTTCCAGAGTTTTTTTCCAATATCTTCAAAAATAAGGAAGTTATCGTTAAAAAACCAAACGCGTTTTTTCCTAGGAAATTTTCGGAGCTTGTAAAATACTCCTAAATAGTATAATCTAGACAAGTTTGGAGCATTTATAAAACATATACAATGCCTGTAGGCAAATATATTACGACACACAGGGTTAAAACCTTCCAATAATTTATAAATTATATTACAAGGAATGGCAGAATTTTAATTCATTATAAATTCATCATTGCCACATTTAAATCTGTTGTTAGCACATTTTTTCATAAAGTATGTCTTAAGAGGGTCGTTTTAAAGGGATGAAACAATCCAATAATTCATAAATTATATTGCAATGAATGACAGAATTTTAATTCATTATAAATTCATCATTGCAACATTTAAATCTGTTGAAAACAAATATTTTTTTAAATTATGTCGTAAGTGGGTGGTTTTTAAGGGTTGAAACATTCGAATAATACATAAATTATATTACAGAGGATAGCAGGTTTTTAATTATAAATGCACCATGACAACATTTAAAGCCGTTGAAAACGGATTTTTACTTAAATTACTTCATAAGGGGGGGGGTGTTTGGAGGGTTAAATCATTGTAAAAGGTTATAAATTATACTCCAAAACATGAAAGAATGTTTATTCTACATTCTACATGATTTTGATCGATGTAACACTTAAATCAATGACTTTTCCATTTTTAATACAAGGACTAGTTTTCACCCCTAAAAAAACATAAAGCACACCTCGTCACTATATAACTTTTGATTAGGAGGAAAAAATGAACTTGTTTACAAATTTTCATCAAAATCGGTGCCGTTTGAAATAACTCGGAGGAAATACCCCATTTTGACCGCTACTGAATGGACTATGTTGAGTTATGATTCAAGCATATTTAAAAGAATTTTTTTCAGATGGGATATGCCGACCTGAGCCAAAAAGGATGTGGAATTCATTTAAGACAATATTCACGTGCCTTTATCTTTGATGATGGTAAAACACGTGTAGCGTTTGTTAGTGTGGATGCATGTATGATAAACAACCCAATAAAAGAAGCTGTGAGTAAAAAATTATTAAGGAAATTTATTCAACGTTTTATATATGATATTGTTCCGAATTTATTTTTATCGTCTATGAAGTTTATTAAAATGTAGGTCTAATCTTTTCCTGTATATCGTGATGGCATGACGGCATTAAGAACAATCCTAAATATTTTTGTTAGTTGAATCATAAAATTAATTCCATACATTATATAATTTTACATTTGAGGTGTCCACCTCGGATATTTTCCATGAAAATTGTTTTAGAAAACCCGGGACAGGTCGGTTTTGTTTTCAAAGGGGACATGTTTTTATCCTAAATTTTTTGATGACGGATTATCAATTCAAGCGGTGCGGCAACCCTTTTAAAAATCTTTAACAGCACGGGGGGTGAGACATCGTGTAGTGTCATGAAGGCACTTACCTTTGAACAGATGTTATTTTGAATAAGCTCAACCAACCGTTGGTGTAAATAATATTATTTATTGCTTATTTGTTATCTTGTCATGTTTAAGCTTGTCATATCAGTAAGACCATGGGGTGTATAACACTGTGTAGATCACAGGCTCCCAGCGTACCAGCTAGTGGTCTTAACTTATGTATTAATTATTGATTGTAAGAATAACCACGGTGTTTATCTTCGTATATGTAAATATAGTTAAGTCAGTAATTAGGCACTAAATAAACCTTACGGGCTGGGGTGGGCTCGGTCGCACATGCGCACTTCGCCTGCCTGCGAAGGAAAATCTACGAATCAATTGTTTAACGTGTGGTTCATTCTTCGAAAGAGTCTTTATAACAGGCGATATTCGTGTTCAAAAATCAAGTTCATGAAAATTCAATTTTTTAATGTTTTGGGAAAATTTGCAAGGGAGCTGATTTTTCTACCGACGTCAGTAAATGGAGCTTATTGAAACTCGTTAAAGTAGCTGTCAATAAACTTTACGGGCTACTCTTTTGCGTTTATTATTGATGGTTTATGATGCATGCATACTAAAATAATTTTTTACAGCGGCAAAATATTCATACCCAGATAGCGAATTTTGTAAAAAAAATCATTGATTCTAAAACAGTTGGTGAATGCTTTTTTTTTTTTTTATGTTCTGGTTCCCACGAAAAGGGATATCCTGTAATGTTCAGAGAACATCGTGGGAACCAAGGGAAAGAAGGTAGGAGTTGGTGTTCTTCTTAAATTTCTGGAGGTTGTATGCCTCGGGGAACACCTCCCTAGGCAATGAGTTCCAAAGCCTCGCAATTCGTTGGATGAATGAGTCTTTGGAAAGTGATGATCTGCAGGTCTCCAAAGTGACAACGAAGGGGTGTGAAGACTGAACTTGACGAGTTAATCTCGAAGAGACTGCCAATGGAGGAACGATTGTTGATATTTCAGAAGAGCATCGCCCATGAAAATATCTATAAAATAGAGACAAATCGCCAACTTTTCTACGGTGTTCCAGACAAGTGAGCGAGTTTGTAAGCGAGGCATCACCGACGAGACGAATTGCCCTTTTTTGGACAGAATCCAGTAGCTTCAGGATATGTTTAGATGCTGCACTCCAAATATGGGAACAGTACTCCAGTACAGGTCGGATCTGTGCCTTATAGATCATAAGCAGCTGACTGGAGGTGAAATAGCTCTTGGCACGAAACAAAAAACCAAGTTTTTGGGATGCACTTTTGGCAATGGACCTCACGTGATTTTCTCAGGAAAGGTTATTGCTGATAGTAATACCAAGCATCGATATGGATGACTTCAGTGGTATGGTTACTCCTGACAAAGTTATGTTAGGCACAGTGAGATCGGCTTTTCTAGAGAAAAGACATGCTTGTGTTTTGTTTGCATTGAATTCTACCAAGTTATTGGATCCCCATTCGAGAATTGTTGCTAAGTCCATATTTATATTGTTAACATTTCTTCCTCGTTCATTTCTGGTTTCACAGGCTGATATAGGGGCGCTGGAAGAGAATGCGGTATGGAGGGTACTATCATCGGCAAAGCTGTGTACGGGACATGAAGTTGCTTTCAATAGGTCGTTGATTTTTGATTTTTGATTTTTGTTTGATTTTTAGGTTATAGAGAAGTTAGCAAACTTATATAATGATACATATACCATGGGTAATCTCGTACTCAGTGGGACGCATACTCATAGCACTCCAGGAGGTTTTCTCAAGGATTTCTTTTTGGATGCTCCCATCACTGGATTCGTAAAAGAAACTTTTGATGCTTTATTAGCTGGCATTGTCCGAGTAAGCATTTTTTATTAGCCCCATCAAAATATATTAGTAAGAACTATACTTTATTGAAAGAATTTTCCAATTTGCAGTACAATGAAATCCCAAAAACCATAACTTCAAAAACGCCTGTCTCAATGTTGTCTAATCAGTGGCGACGCGTGACTTTTTTTAAAGTGTTACCAAAACCGGATGTGAAAAATCTCGTTTAAAAAAAAGTTTATTTTGAACCTCCCAAATATAAGTATTTGCTTATTTTAGGTATTTTATTTAAACTTTTTTTAAATTATTTAAAGTAAAAATTGTTGGATTGGGGCACTTAATATACCTCATCGTCTTATGACAATGACCAAGAGTTTTTACTATACCAACTAAATTTAATATATCGAACTAATTTTTTTGATTCCTTTTTTAAATTATTTAAATTAGGTATTGGTCTTCCATTTTTAATAATCTTTTTTTTTTCTATAAAATTATACAAGGAGAATGACTTTTCAAGTAGTTGATAGATTACGCGGCTCTCATCCATGTTTAATTGCACGCACACTGCAGCTAAAATGGTAACAAGCCTACATAATATCAGCATACATTAAAGGTTACTGTCGTGCCGACCAATCCGGTGCGGAACATTCTGCACATGCTCCATGTTTGGTTTTCTTCAACATTTTAGTGGTGTATATTTTTAATATGTCGATTTTTAGTCGATACACTGCTACATTCATTTTCGCAAGCATGACAAACCAATTTGTGGTTCTTTTCTAATACGTCCCCGCATATTTAAAAATCAGATATCAAATAACCAAATTTAACAATTCAACATCGGATCCGGAATTGAACAATATTGGTGTTCCACAAGGTAGTGTTCTTGGGCCCCTACTTTTCATATTATATATAAATGACTTGGGCAATGTACTAGAGAAATGTAAAATCCATCTTTTTGCAGATGACACCCTCATTTACTATTACGGGGATAATTTTGTTGAAGTAGTAGAAACAGTCAATTCGGAATTGAAAAAAATATCTGACATATTTAAGATCAATAAACTAAAAGTAAATGAAACCAAATCTAAATTTATGTTCGTTGGTGGTCCTGTTTTGCGTGCTAAATTTTTAAACCTTAATTTGAGTGTTAAGATAAATGATCAGGACCTGGAGAGTGTACATGAAATAAAATATTTAGGTTTTATGATGGACCATGAACTAAAATTTAATAGTCACAAAGATTACATATGTAAAAAGATTGGAAAAAAAATTGGTTTTTTGAGAAGAATTTCACCATTTCTGTCAATACATACTAAGCTTATGGTTTACAATACATTAATTCTACCACATTTTTATTACTGTTGTTCACTAATATATACAGGTTGTTCTAGAGCTAGTTATGAACGATTACAAATTTTTCAAAACAAGGCGATGAGAGTAATTCTGGGATGCAATAGATATACTAGTGTGGAGTTGATGACTAATTGTTTAAATTGGTTGAAAATTGAGAAGTTTCTGTATGTACAAACAATGATTTTCATCTTCAAAATTATCAATAATCTCTTACCGCAATATTTACATAGTAAACTAGTGCCAATCTCACAGATACATGATAAAAACACCAGATCAGCAAATTCAATTAATTTTTATGTGAAAACAACCATTAAAGGAAGTTCAATGAAAAATTTATTCCACAAAGGTGTTGTACAATTTAATAACTTACCACAGTACATAAAAGTAAGTCAAAATGTAAAAATGTTTAAAAAATTATTGATTATATACATTAAAAGTAATCCTACAGAAATCTAGTGGTTCATATTTATATTCATATTCATATTAAAAGTCATATTTATTTTTAACAATATACATTTCTTATAATATTTTATATTTTCTAACTTAATTTTATATGTAATTGCTTACACAGTACTTTTTATGCTTTTTATATTTTATTTCATATTTTACTAGTATTATACTTTAAATTATTTTATGGTTACTTTATACATATTTTTGTTTATTTATGGTACAGTTTGTTTGTTTAATTATTATTTTTTTTAATCATCTGTTTATTGAATATGTATCTTTTATTGTTAACATTATCTATGATAAATAAAGCATAAATAAAAATAAATATTTAAAGTTCTTCATCAGGTACTTTTGGTGTTAGGTTAGGTTAGGCTTATAATAATCGGTATAAATTGAGGCATTAAAAGTAAAAAAATTAGCCTTAACGTCCTAACCTAACACCAACAGTACCTGGTGAAGTTTAAAAATGCGGGTACGTATTAAAAAAGTCCCCAATTTGTGGAAAAATTTCATTTCGATAAGATATAACTTACTTTACCATGTTTGTTCCACATTTAATAGTATTTAATGCTTATGTTTGTAGCACAAAAAAAAATGTTTAATCGCCAAATTATAATAAAATATCGCAATTAAAAAAAAAAATTAATTGACATTAACAGCATGACAATTATTGAACAAAACGCGGGAAACAGGAGCCAAACAAAACATGGAGCATGCGCAGATTGTTCCGCACTGGATTGGTCGGCGTGGCTGTAACATTTAATGTATGCTCATAATATCGCGGCGCGCTCACGCTCTCGCGCTGTTGAATTTAAACACGTGACCACAAACGAGCAGGCTCCGGCCAGTAACCGACGGACCGTAACGCGTATCCACGAACGAAAGTAGTACCGTATAACGCATAACCAAAGTTGTGACATAACCTGGACAGTATAGCCTTATAGAGCGTTTTATTTTTGTACGGCTAATTGGCTATTTACTGAATTACTATTACTGTTGGTAAAAAAATAAATAAAAATTTTTCACAGCAGCCATAAAATATTTATTTCAGGATTTTTAACTGTTACCAATGGTTACATGGACGCTTCACCACTGTGTCTAATACTCACAGTAATATTGTATTATTTTCTTAGGTAAATTAAAAATGAATGCATAGCTAATTTGATGTGGTAGGTTTAATTAATTTTATTTATCAATTTTAAATTATTGCTTTTTATTACTTAAAAAACTATTATCAACGATTAAATGTATTTGCTGTTTTTTTATTTGGGAGTTAATAAATATTTATGTTTAAGTCTGTGATTAGAGCTCATAGCAACATGGTGGAGGCGAAAATATTTATGAATTCCGGTGACCTTCTTGATACTAACATTAACAGAAGTCCAGCTTCATATTTGTTAAATCCTTACATAGAAAGAATAAAGTAAGTTGAGTTTTTGTATGCAAACTAGATGAAATTATTTTTTTTAAAATAGCATTTAAATAAAATACATACGATTTTGCGATACGCCATTGGAATGTACGTAAGCAAGCTTGACGGTATAGTGACGTTACAGCCAATGACAAGAATGTTCCAGTACCTACCCGACCAATCTCAAATTTTTGAAAGAATAGTCCAGGTACGTCTTTAAAAACTTTTCGTCTTTTCTGGTTTTACCGATAATATATAAATCGGCCTTCGTTCGTAGAAGTTAGTCGGTTTTCTAAAGTTAATGATTGTGTTCTCTAGTTAACATAAACTGTATTGTATTGTTACAAATAAATGTGCATATAAATTCGAACCCTGAGTGTGAAACGTTACAGTACATACATATAGCCATACCTTTTTCCCGTAGGGGTAGGCAGAGACCACTTCCTTCCACTTGCTAAGGTTCTTGCATACATATTTACATATATTCTTTTACTTTTATCAGTGTTCTCATACATGCTCGTCAGTTGTTGGTACTCTTTACCTGGCCTTACTTCAAAACAATGTCAATCTGATCGAGATATTATCGCCGAGGTCGACATCCATCGATTTGTCCATTCACACTCGCCTTATAAATCTATTTGGCAATCATCTTTCATCTATTCAATATACTTGTCAAAACCATCTAAGCATGATTTATCTATCTTTGTAATCACATCTTCTTTCACAACGCATCGTTCCCTTATCTCACTATTCTTCATTTTATTCAACCGAGTTATTCCGGTTATACTGTTCATCTACGCAGCAATAATCTTATTATTATGCTGATAATAATTACCAAAACAAATAACTATTTTAAAAATAAAAATTTTCAAAATTTATATTTCGAATGCCTAACATAATAAAGTTACGAAAAAAAGGTTTTTCAATTTTATCTTTGTGCAGATACGAACATAAGACTGATAAAGAAGTAGTTCAGTTAAAAATAGTTCGTACATCAGATGATTCTTTAATTGGCGCTGTTAACTGGTATCCCGTACATGCAGTCTCCATGAACAAAACTAATTGCTTAATCTCCTCCGATAATGTGGGTTATGCATCAATGCTTTTAGAAAAAAATAGAAATGCTGATAGCTTACCTGGGCAAGTAAGTACATTTTCTCAGTTTCATGTGAATTTTTTTTATTTAGTGAAAACTTTAATCATTTTTTGCATTTAAAGTGTAGGTATATTACTTTGAATCATCTGTACCTTAGTTTTATTATCAAGATAATAAAAACAAACTCCTTTTTAAAAAAAAATTTAATAAAGGCTTAGATACTTATAAAACAAAAAACAAAAATACCAACCAGAGAAGACTAGTTAAAATAAACACCATTGACCAGCCCAGGAGTGAAACAATGGTACACTGACAGATCAGGGTACCAGGAACGCTACGGGGCAGGTGTGTTTGGAGCATCCTGCAACCACAGGGAAAGCATACCCCTGGGGAAATACGCCTTGGTCTTTTAGGCCGAGGTTTATGCTACGCAGGAATAAGAGTGACCAATAGTGAGATTGATATTCTCACTGACAGTCGCGCGGCCATTGGGGCCCTCGTGAGTTGCACCACAACATCATCGGTGGTGTGGGATTACCTGCATGCCCTCACTGAGTTAGCGACTGCAAATAAGGTCACTTTTACATGGGTTCCTGGACACACAGTAATAAATGGCAACGAGGTATCTGATGAGCTGGCAAGAAATGGGACCCTCGTGGAACCAAGACGCCAGTTAGTCGGATTGCCAATTGCTGAAGCGAAACATGAATTGAAACTAATCCTTGAGCAAGAACATATCGCTCAGTGGATTGCAAATACTGGCTGCAGAACATCAAGACAGCTGATGAAGAAACCTCTCCAGAAGAGGCAGACGCACTCTGGACGATAAACTGGAGTAGGATAAGCAGCACGCTTGGCCTGTGGCCTACTCACTGGCCACTAAGGGTGCACCTCTCCAAACTTAAGCTGGCGGCTGAGAAAAACTGCCGACTATGCGGCGAAGAGGAAGAGAGCAGCATACATATTCTGTGTTACAGCCCGATACTAGCGGTGTACAGGTATCAAACCTGGGGCCGCATGATAATGGATCCAAGTGATCTAAATGAGAAAGGGTCAACAGAAATCCTGCGGTTTGCCAAAAACAGCGGACTGGAATTCTGATGCCCTAAAGACACAGCGGTAGTCACATAGGATCAAGGTGATATAGGTGCCTATACCAATGGCCCAACCGCAAGAATGTTATGTAATGTAGGTACTTATAAATCTTTTACCATAATTTTATAGGAGATCTATATTAAAACTATTTTTGTATGGGTGTTTCGAAAATAAGGGGCAGACAAATACAGATATTTTCTTACAGTTACTCAGCTACCCTTGTATCCTGACACTACATTTCCTGTTTTGTACTTAAAGCTTTCCGGTTATACCGAAAGTGGACAAAAACTTTGTTATTTTAAATTATATTATTATATTTTTGGATTCTACGTAAAATGTTGACAATTTTTTTTAAATTTGTTATTTATTTTTAGGGTACTTTTGTAGGGGCTTTTGCTTCAACTAATTTAGGCGACGTTTCCCCTAATACAAAGGGACCAATATGCACTAAAACTGGAAAGGCATGTGATTACGTTCATAGCACCTGCAATGGCTCACCAAGAGATTGTATTGCTTCTGGACCGGGTAAAGATATGGAAGAAAGTACAGAAATTATTGCCACCAATTTATTTAATAAAGCATTAGTAAGTATATACAGTGTGTCTACTCAGTGGAACCATAGGGAAAACTTTTTTATTATTAGCTTTAAAAAAAGTTATTCCTCCTAAAAAGTTTTGCATGGCCTAAAACCAAAAATAAAATAATTTAATTTTTTTGCAATCGTTTTCAAGGTTAGTTAAAAAATATAAATTTTGGTTGAGAATAAAGTACCTTTATTTTTAATAAAACCAAGAAAAAAAGTAAATGCTCCTATGCAATTACATACGTATTGCATAAAAATCAGGTTTTGTTATTTTTTATAAACTTTTCTACACATTGACTCAAATTGAAAATTTATTTTTAACGCAAATAAATACACAATTGCATATTTAAATTTAGATATAAATTCTGATCAACTTTTTTTTATCAAAAATAAAGTACTTTATTTATATCTTATTACTAACCTCGTATACTTGCAAAAAATTAATATCTGATTATTTTATGTCGAGTTTAAGGCCTAACAAAACAATAATAAATTTTTTTCCTAAAATTATTACCTAATTAAAAATAAAAATAAAGGTACTTTACTCCTGAGCAAAATTTATATTTTTCGTCGTACCTCGTATACGATTGCATATATACATACATATAGTCACGCCTTTTTCCCGTAGAGGTAGGCAGAAACCACTTCCTTTCACTTCCGTTACGGTTTTTACACACATCTTTTGCTTCCTCTACTTTCATCAGTGCTTTCATGCATGCTCGTCGGTTGTTGGTACTCTTGACCTGGCCTTTTTTCAAAACAATGTTGATTTGATCGAGATATGTTCGCCGAGGTCGACCTCTACCGACTTGTCCATTTACACTCGCCTTATAAATTTGTTTCGTCGATCTTCCATCATCCATCCTTTCTACGTGTCCAAACCATCTAAGCATTCCTTTATCTATCTTTGTAACCACATCTTCTTTTACACCACAGCGTTCTCTTATCTCACTATTCTTTACTTTATCCAACCGAGTCACTCCAACTATACTTCTCAGACTACTCATCTTTGCAGCATTAATCCTGTTTTCATGTTTCTTCTGCCATTCCCAACATTCACTACCATACGTAAGTGTAGGAACCAACACACTTCTATGCACAGCCAGACGTGCCTTTTTTACACTTTTTGGCTGTTCATGAAGCTATGCAATACCCCATCCATTTGTTTTCCTGTCAACACTTTTCGCTCAATGTCACTGTCATACTTTTTATCTCTTGTAAACTTTGAACCCAAGTACACAAATTCATTTACTTACTTCTACTCTTTCTCTCTTAAATAAAACTTCACAGTTTGTCATGTTTTCTTTTTTTTCAAAAACCATTACTTTCATTTTGCTTACATTTATTTTTATTCCTTTGATTTTAATGCATAACATTAATCATCGCCTGTAACTCCTCTGCAGATGACGCTAATATGACTTCGGCGTAAAGAAGGCATTTGACGATCAAATCATTCATTTTTAATCCATACGCACTCTCTTTTAAATATTTTAAACAATCGTCTATGTATAAGTTAAATAGCCATGGCGAAGCCACATATCCCTGTCTTACACCTTTTTCGATGTTAAACGATTGCAACAAATTGATATTTTATTTCGGTTTTATGCCATGCAGAGCTTTTTATGAAAAAAATTTTTTTTGTTTATACTTATAATATATATATATATATATATATATATATATATATATATATATATATATATATATATATATATATAATATAAATATATTTTATAAACAATTTTTTTGTTTTAGGAGCTTCTGATAAACAACAATAACACTGAATTAACTGGGGATGTTAAGTTTATCCATCGGTTCGTTTACATGCCTAATCAAACTGCAACAATTCAAATCAACAGTACATACATGACGGTAAATATGTATTGAAATTGCGACTGCTTTACCAATAAATATTTCATTTTAAGTTGGTATTAAAATTTTGGGCAAAAAAAAGAAAATGTTTTTTTTTTTATTTTCTTTTATTAATATTTTTTATTTAAAAGGTACTCTCCTAAAATTAGAAATTAAAAATGTATATTCATTAACTTCCCACCGATTATCCATCGATTATCTCGAGAACAAAAAATGATATCGACGTGGGACCAATTGCTTTCGACGCATAATTACGCAACTTAGTACTGATTGTTATGAATTGTTATAAACAATTGACAATAGCTCACGCTCATAAAATGATAAGAAAAAGTTTGAAAGAATACGGTTGACATAAACAGAAAATTGTTAATGACAATTATAATTTGTTATAAAAAATTTGAAATCGTTTTTTATATAAATTTTAATAATAATAATTATAACAACAAAACATATGATATTTTTTTATTCTTTCTACTGGGAAGTTAGTCGTGCGGACCTCTCGGGTCGCACCCAGACCACTGATATTTTTAAAAATAAACTTTTAATCCCAATAACGTCTTGTAAATTAATTACCATTTTCTTTAATTCACTTTTTACTTGAATATATTTAAAATATCATTATTTTTTAAAAACAATTGACTTAAAATTGCCATTTTAGGTAAAGGCTTGTTACCCTGCAATGGGAGCAAGCTTCGCTGCTGGCACGACTGATGGACCGGGACCAATTTTTTTTCAAGGTAATCCATTATGGAATATCGCATGGAATAATAGTGTTCCTCCCACACAAAGCGAAAAAGCATGTCACTATCCGAAGCCGATACTCTTCATGACTGGAAAAGTAAATATTAACTTTAAGTTACTACAGATATGGTGTAAGTAATACCGAATTACATTCCTTGAACGAAACTGATCTTGTTTGACGAAACCGTCACCGACATTAGTATGTTTGACGAGACCACTGCGGATATTATCTTGTTTGATAAATATAGAGGACGAAATCCTCATGGAAACGAGCTGCATGACACAGGACGTCGAACGTCCTGAACCCGAAGCTGACCTGCTCAAATCCGGCAGTTACAGAAATGAAAAATGTATGAAACAGGTTGTGGGGATAAACATAATCGGTAGTATACCACTATACCACGTAAAATTCCTTAATATCTTCAGCTGCCGGCACCAAAGCAATATACTGGCCATTGTATTAGATCGTCAGCCACTATATTAGTTGATGCAGGAGGTGGTATGCTACATTAAAGTGATCTTCTGCAGTGGTGAAAGGCTATGTGAATCACTCTCATAAAAATATAAATGACAACGCATTACGAATATGGGAAGCGATTGCCAATTATCAATCTTCGTCTTCTGATGTACCGTGCAGTACTACAATTATATATATAACCTTTTATTACCGTTAAGTAATAAGGCACAATCAACTTACAATAATTTTTCAATTGTTATTAACAACTATTATAATAAAGTTTAAATATTTGCAATTTATTTTATTTAATAAAAGAAAATAGATGGGCGTAGAAAAAGTATAATACGTTACACGAGTTGTAAGCCCATTACGCACTCGCCGCTGCACGGTCCGTGCGTAAACTTTTACACTTCGTGCGTAATGGATTACTTACAACTCTTGTTACGTAATATACTATTAACATTCGTCGAAGAATGAGAACTATGCAAATAATTTTCATCGGTATAAATGAATATCTTTTTAAACCCCAATTCAAAGGGTACTTTTCGTAAAGTTGATTGCCCGCAGAGTAATTCTTCGTACCGTTCGTACCACCCATTTTAAATTTATTTTGAAAAAAAAACAACAGTATCAAAAAACACCCTTATAATTATACCTAATTTTGACAGATACATTATTATAACCCGCCAATAAATTTCGTGACTACACTTCTTTGTTATAATCAAACAGGACTGTTTGGCGATTGTCGTGTTTTGTGTTAGTTTTAATCACACATTGACGAATTTAGCCACTCGGGGTGCATTTCATAAGTAATTTATTTCTACCATATCAGTATTTGTGTGTATGTTTTTTATATTCAATACAGATTCCATTACCTTATGAATGGCAACCAGCTGTAGTATCCATACAAATGCTTCAAATCGGTCAGTTTTACATAGCAGCAGTTCCAGGAGAATTTACAACAATGTCAGGCAGAAGGCTTAGAAATAAAATTGAAAGTGCAATAAATGCAAACAGTGGCTCAGCAGTTATGAAAATTGTAATCGCAGGTCTCAGCAATGTTTACACAGATTATGTAACGACACCGGAAGAATATCAGGTAGAAAGGAAAGCGAGAAAAAATCCATAAGATATTTTAAAGTTTTTTTTTAATGTTCCAGCTTCAACGTTATGAGGGGGCCTCCACAATATTCGGTCCCCATACATTAACCATTTATTTAAAATTATATTCAGAGTTAGTCAATGCGATGATAAAGGTAATTATTTAGTTCACAAAATGTGTACAGGGTATTTTAATATTTGGTAAATAAACCAGGTAAGTTACATTAAAAAACTTTATAATTAATACTTAGATACAAACAGTACGAAAGTGATTGTGGAAGCTTGAACAGTATTAAATTGGGTAAGGATGCGGGGTATGACATGATTAAGGTTGAAATGCTGAAGGCTGGAGCGAGCGTGGTAGCTAGTCTGCTGTACCAACTTTTTAACCTTTGCTGAAGAAGCGGTAGCGTAACAGAGGACTGGTGCAAGGCCGTTATCGTTCCGCATTACAAATAAAAGAAACTAAAAAGATGATATGGTATGTGCAAGCAGAATTAGGAAAAGAAAGGAGATGTATGGATCAGGTTTTTTCATTACGAGACATAGTCGAAAAAGTCTTGGCTGGAAGTCAAAAGACTGCGCTTTCGTAGACTTGGAAAAGGCATATGACAAAGTGGTGAAAAATGAATTGTGGTTGACATTGTCTATGAACGAGGTGAGCGAAAGTTTGATACGAGCACTGAAATCACTTTACGAGGATTCCACTGCTTATTTTAGGATAAACGGAGATTAAACGGACTGCTTTAACATTGAAAAATGTGTTAAACAGGGATGTGTGGCTTCGCCATGGCTGTTTAACTTATGCATGGACGGTTTTTTTAAAGAAAGTACCTATGGATTAAGACTGAATAATTTCATTTACGCCGATGATCGGGCCAGATCAAGAGTACCAACAACCGACGAGTATGTATGAGAGCTCTGATGAAAGTAGATGAAGCGAAATATGTATGTAAGAACCGTAGCGGAAGTGAAAGAAAGTGTTCTCTACTCACCCCTTCGGGAAAAAGGCGTGACTATATGTTTTTATGTATGTATGCACAAACACTAATAAAAAATTAAATATACATTTAAGAGGAAATTTATTTTTATTAAGTACTTTAGCAATATTTCGTTAAAAAAATTTAATATTTAGGTTATCCTAATTGAACTTTTTGGATAAAATGAATCCTGGGAAATTTGGAAAAAAATGGATTCTAATTATAAATTTAAATTAAATGTATAATGTTTATGTGTGATCATTCTAATTTTTAGGGAGAAAAATTAGACAGCAGCACTCCTTATAAATTTCCAGAAAAACTTTTGACACTCGTTTCCCCTGTGTTTCATGATTCAAAAGGTTTATTTAAAAAGTTCGGAGATTGCATAATCCAACCAAAAAAAAATTACAACGTTGGAGAAACTGTTTCTGCAACATTTGTAAGTATTTTAACAAAATATTACTCATAGATGAATTTTATTTTATTCCAAAAACCATAAAATAGTTTTACTTTGTAACATCAAAAGTGTCGATACCCCTACTTCAAAAACCTGACGGGTCTCTATATTTTTCTGATAGGGAATCATCCGAAACGCTTTCGTAGACTTTTTCAGATGTTTGAGAACCTTCCAGTAATTAACTGTACTCGAATTTATTCTTCCTTAGAATCGGGTAAGGGAACATTTACTACAGCTACGCAGAAACGCTTCTCCTTGTTTGAATGGCTTGACCCCAAACCTACTAAACAGATGTGCAAATAAACTCGCAAAACCCTTGTCTTTAATTATGCAAGTTTCTTTCGCTCAGGGCTCCATACCCCCTTGTTGGAAATTAGCATCTTTCACTCCTATTTTCAAAAAAGGTAATAAACTCGATTCAAATAATTATCGTACTATCAGCCTGCTTCCAGTGGTCAGTAAAGTCATGGAATCTATCATTTCAGAAGAAATAACCAAATTTCTTCTTCAGGAAAAGATTATTTCACTACAACAACATAGATTTGTCCAAGGCCGTTCAACCTTAACTAATCTGTTATATTGTGTCAATGACTGGACATCATCGCTTAATAAACAACAGTCCGTTGATGTTGTATACTTGGATTTTTTCAAAGCTTTTGATCGGGTTCCTAAACGAAGACTTCTACATAAGCTTGATCACTTTGGGATACGAGGGCGCTTGCATCTTTTTATCGGATAGGCGTTTTAAAGTTAGAGTAGGAGAAGCATTCTCAGAAGAAAAATTAGTGAAAAGTGGGGTGCCTCAGGGTTCTGTTCTGGGACCTTTGCTATTCATAACATACACCAGCGATCTCCCCTTTTACGTTTCAAGCAAAATATCTTTCCTCGCAGATGGCATTAAATTTTATTCAAATCCAATAACGAACCAGTTATCTCTACAGGATGATTTAAACTCTATATCGCTATGGTGTTTCCAATGGTTGCTCCCTCTCAATGCTGCTAAGTGCGTAGTGCTTCGAATCGGTAAAAACAACCCACTTCTGTCGTACTTCATGAACGGTCAAACTTTAAACTCCGTATTCTCTTAAAATGACTTGGGAATTATTATTAACAGTAGTCTTACTTGGTCCGACCATATTTTGTCAATAACCAAAGGTGCTAACAACAGGCTGTATCTTATACGGAAGTGTTTTTCGAGAGTAACGTTTCAATAGTTTTGTAAACTTTACACATTTAAATTATTAAAATTCAACTTTGAAAACCTTTTCGTGATATTTACATTAAACCATGACAACCGTCTCAGAGGACATGAATTAAAACTTAAAAAAGAGAACTTTGTGACCAGATCAAGACAAAATTTTTTGATTAATAAAGTTATTGACGCCTGGAATAATCTCGATGTTGACATTATTTCTAATTCTTCTACTATATATATATATATATATATATATATATATATATATATATTAATAACTTTTAATTTAATATTTATCTAGACACCAAATATTGTACTTTTGTTTTGTTATCTTATCTTTTTTATTTTTGTTCATTTTAATTTATGTTTTAATTTGCTAGTAGGTAATTGATTTGTATATTATTTATAGTTTTTGGGTAATATAGGGACTTCTCTCTCTGCCCTTGTTTATATGTAATAATAATAATGACAATAAAAAAGTTAATTTATTGGTAAAAAATGGTTTAATCCAATGGGTGTTGACTTAGGTCACGCTTTTGGGCCCTTAGAGCGACCCTAACTTGGCAACTACAGCCTGATGTCCTTGAAAAAGCGGGCCACACCTCTAGATCGGAGTCGTCCACTTTCTCGCTCTAGGTTGGTCGCTTCCAGATATTCCAGTTGCGCCCTCCAGATTGCAAAATAGCTTGCTTAAACACGCTATCCGGTTTCCTCTTCTTCTTCGTAATACCGCCATGTGGTCGTCTCCTGCTGCACCCCGATCTTTTCAAGATGTGATCGAAAGGGTCCGTGTCTGGTGATTAGTGCAGTGACGGCTCTTGTTTTATCAAGGCCTAGGGATATCAGCTGTTGTTGAAACTTTCTGGAGAGCCCCTCAAAGCATGGCTCGGTATGACGCATTCCCTGGACACCCCTTCACGCCATCAAGAATTTGTCATTTAGTCTCACTTGTTCTCCCCCTTTAATCCTTACTGCCCAAGGCAAAGGCATCACCACCCAGTCAATAAATATCTAAATAAGATGGGCAAGATAAAGAATGAAAGAACAAAGGATCTAAAGTATGGCACAAAAGATCTTAAGTCCGAGTTGCCCAAAGGCTTTCGTCAAGCCATAGCTTTTTGTTAAATGATAATTATTACTTGATAGCTTTGGTGATCCAATTATAGTTAACTTTAGAGGTTGTATACTCTTAAAACGGATTCTAGCAATGAACAAGTCCAACGATTATTTTCAATATTCAAGCATTTTCAAAAGTGTGTTGATGGTAGGTAGTGAGAACTTTAAATAATGAGTTATCACTTGTTGCCAACCGTTTCTTTTTTATTTTAGGTTGCGGGCAATCCCAGAAATAATAATTTACAGGAAAGAACGTTTTTAACTGTAGAGAAACTGGAACAAAACAAATGGATAATAGTGGCTACCGATGCTAGCTGGGAAACAAAGTAATTAAATATTTTATAACTTTTGACAAATATTTTAATCCTTTGTTAATGCAGCGCGCGCATATTCAAAATTTATTTTGGTGATACTAACAATTTATCAGAATAATTCTAGCTTTTATCCAGAAACGCTTTTTAATAAACCGGTGTTGTCTGTAAACAAAATAATAAAGGTAATATTTACTATCACTTTTGTTATTTTGTTTGCAAGGTTTTAAAATTATTTTCAATCCTTAAACTGGTCGTTTTACAGATTTATTTGGAAGCAAACTTCAGAACTGCTGCACACGAGCGAGGCCACAATACAGTGGAATATCAAAAATAGCAGCACCGAACCTGGAGTTTATAGAATACAACACTACGGCAACTATAAACATCATTCTCGAGTAAATCCCTATGTCGGTACTTCAAATAATTTTGTTGTAGCGTAACCAAAAATCTGTTTGTTTGGAAAGTTAAACGCATCGCACTTTTTATTATTATATCTTTATTCTTACAATAAAATTAAAATCTCAAGCACTAAAAAATAATGTTTTTTGAAAGAGGAGAAAATATGAGAAACCGCGAGGTGCTGATTGAAGGAAAAAGAGTGGAACAAGTGAAAGAGTTTGTAAACTTGGATTGAAAGTTTACGAGAGACAGTATTACTGTGATATTAAGCAAAGGGTGTTGGCAGGAAAAAAAATTAATGGAGCCCTGCATAACTTTATGGGCAGCCAAGATGTGTCAAAAAAGGCACGACTGGCTGTGCAAAAATATTGGTTTTGGCAGAAGAAGCATGAAAGTCACATCAATGCCCTAGGAAGCAGGCGTCACAGAACCTTCGGAGAGATCAGCCCGCAAACGGGCATGAATCCGAAAAACATTATAAACAGGCTACTGAACCTAATAAATGACACAAACCTATTTGTGTGAGAAACCACTGACGAAAGAGTGATACAATAAACTCCAGCTGGTCACAGTGTCACAGGGAGGTAAATTGCTAGCCCGGTCTGTTGCTCGTCAGCCAACAAACAAACTAACTAAGTAAGATCAATGCTGCAGAGTAGTCTTAGAAGTATAGCTGGAGTGACTCTGATGGATAAAGTGAGGAATAGGGTGATAAGGGAACGGTGTGGTGTAAAAGAATATGTGGTAACAAAGATAGATAAAGGAATGCTTAGATGGTTTGGAAAAGTAGAGAGAATGTACGAAAGAGGATTGACGAAACAGATTTATAATGCGAGTGTGAATGGGCAAGTCATTAAAAGTCGACCTAGGCAAACGTATCTCGACCAGATCAAAATTGTTTTGAAGAAAGGCCATGGCAAGAGTACCAATAACCGACGAGTAGGGGAAGCAAAATACAACCGTAGCAAGTGGAAAAAACTGGTATCGGCCTACCTCTACGGAAAAAAGGCATGACTATATGTATAAGTATGTAAAACTTAACAATTTAAGTTATCTACTCTGTGATTAAAACATTGTTGGCATCAACATTAGCTGCAATGTCAAAAAAACACAAGCATTGCGCTCACGATGAGATAACGGAGATAAAATTCCAGTGACGGGTAATATTTGTTTTTTATGACATCATGTGTACGAATACGATTTCCAAATACCTACTGCAAAAAAGTATTTTTTAAATTTTTTTATTGTTAATCAACAATTGCTTAAAGTTATCACATAGAAATTATTAATTACATGTTTTTGATTGATTTTTTAAATTGTTCAAATTTTTAATAATTGAGTCATAATTACGAATTTTTAGTAGTTCGTAGATAAATTAGAAAAAACATTGCATCAAATAATTAATTTTTAATAAACCTAAATATTTATGCATTATATTTTCCATAATCACATACAGGCTTTTTAATCGAATAATATCTTACTGCGTTTATTTAAAAATTCTATCAATATTTTCCGGTTTAACCAAGTTAATGTTCATAATACTTTAAAAACAGCTGGCAACTAATTATAAACCACATTGTATATATTTATGAGTATATAACTAGATACTCAAGCATCCGTTTCTCCATCAGATGCTTCAGCTTGCTCTTCGGGTGTTCTTAAATCGATAGCGAACTTTTTTATCGACCGTTCGCTGTTTTCAGACTTCACCCTCCTTCCATAATCCTGGAAGGCCGCAGCCAAAGCGTAGGTGATTTTTCTAGCCTGATCCCTTGATTCGCATAAGAAGCTGTGACATTCAAACGGAATCCCATTATCGAGATTGTCATCAGTGACTACTATCATACTAAATACTCTTGTATATACTAAGTCTTGTACTCCGTAAGAAATTTTATCTACAGAAAATTTGGTAGGATTGTTATCTTTTATTTTATTGTTTATTTCTGCGAAATTGATGCCTTCCTCCGTGACTTTAAAGCTTACTATAGGAAGGATAACATTCGGCGGAAGGTTTTTTGCCTGAGAGACTAGATAATCCACCGGCTTTCTGGTATGTTTCATGCCCCATAATCCTTTTGCCGGATGACTTCCTGAAAAAAATTTAAAGTTTTATTATTAAATTTAAAAATATTTATAATTGCAAATACCCTAGTATAAATGAGTAACTGTTGAAACGCACTACAAATGGCTAAATGAAATTGAAACTAATAGAAAACACGAGAGAGAGAGGCCATGATAATCTCCTACAGATTCCTGTCTTTGGAAAGGCAAATTAATGGAGAGCACCTCGGGGACCACTTTGGGATACTAAGTGAAACAAAAAACCACCAAATTCTTGGAATGGTTCCTGACATGCTAGCCACAAAAATACACGTAGAAAAGTCGTTCAAAGTCCTCTTTTCGAAGATAGATGAATGTGTGAGGGGAGAAATTCTCTTCTCAGAGACTGAAAACGTAATGTACACAAATGGCTCAAAAACCCCAGATGGAGTTGAGGCCGTTGCTTTCAGCAGGAAACCAAAGATTGAAATATATACCAATCGTGGCAGGTATGCTCCATTCTTTCAGGCTGAAGTCTTCGTTATCGAATTGTGCGCAAGAGAGCTGACAAACAGACCTCTAGCAAAAAATAACATAAGTATAATATCAGACAGCCAGGCTGCTTTAAAAGCACTGAGCTCCAACAAGATAAATTCTAAACTTGTATGGAATTGCATCGAATCCCTAGAGTACCTTGGTGCGAACAACAAGGTGACCCTGCGAATTCTAACGGGACTGCTTACAGGACACTGTCGGAAGGATAGGTCTGAATTAAACAAACGGACTGACGGTTTTGCTGCGTGGAAAACGAAACTGCTGAACATATACTACAACATATTTGGTTATACCAACGTAGAACCTACCGATTTCAAGAAAATCTCACCCAATACAACCATGAGCTTCGTGAGAAGGGCTGGATTGGGCGGTGAACTGTAACCTCTAGGGGTGAGCCACAATAGACCTACTAAAAATCGCAGTGGAGGGGCATGATATCTAACCTAACCTAACCTAATAGAAAACCGAACAGCCCTGCATGGCGATTACATAATTTACTTATAGGGTAAAATTTAATTTAGTTGTGTACTAAATACTTAAAGTATCCATTTATAATTTTTTTATATATTTTCAATACCAATACACTTTCTTAAAGAAAAATATTCGGTAAACGTTAGAAAATATTTAGGAAAAGCTATTGGTAACCAATAATTATATTCGTCAAGAAATTTTTGGTCACTACTGTGGCCTTGCTACTTTACAGAGGCAAAGGGAATTCATTGTTCGGCACGCAACTTTTATAAAACCCAAATACCGATACTCGAGCACCTAGGATCATAGAAAACTTAATTCTGAATTTTATTTTGAGATAAATTAAACTTATGTTAAAGTATGTAAAGCATTTTTCAAATCATTTCTTGATATTAATGACAGACCAATCCGGACAGCGCTAATGAAGAAAAATGATAATGGATTCTTGGAGCCCGAAATGAGAGGCAAACATGGTAAACAATCCATCATTGACTCAAAACTTAAAAATAGTGTAAGGTCATAATCGAAGTCATTCCCTGAGTTAAATCACATTACTTAAGAGCTAAAACCACCCAAAAGTTCATCGACAGTGGAAAAAGTCTGGCAGATAAGAAAGATCGCCAAAAACAAAACATTTACAAATTCAGCCATGTTTAATTGAATATTTCGAGGTGAGTACATTTTAATTTACATACATACATACACAAAGTCACGCCTTTTTCCCATAGGGGTAGGCAGAGACCACTTCCTTCCACTTGCTACGGTTCTTACCCACATTTTTTGCTTTCTCTACTTTCATCAGTGCTCTCATACATGCTCGTCGGTTGTTGGTACTCTTGACCTGGCCTTTCTTAAAAACAATGTTGATCTGATCAAGATATGTTCTCCGAGGTCGACATTTACCGAACTTGTCCATTCACACTTGCCGTATAAATTTGTTTCGTCAATCTTCCTTTATCCATCCTTTCTACGTGTCCAAACCATCTAAGCATTCCTTTATCTATCTTTTTAACCACATCTTCTTTCACACCACAGCGTTCTCTTACCTCACTATTCTTTACTTTATCCAACCGAGTCACTCCAACTATACTTCTCAGACTACTCATCTTTGCAGCATTAATCCTGTTTTCATGTTTCTTCTGCCATTCCCAACATTCACTACCATACATAAGTGTAGGAACCAACACACTTCTATGCACAGCCAGACGTGCCTTTTTTACACTTTCTGGCTGTTCATGAATTAGCAACAAATTTTGGTATATTCATTGACCCTACAATCATTATATTTTTAAATTTTGCTTTACCTTTTGCTAATTGCTATTTTCAAAAAAATATTTTAGCAACAAAATCAATTTTTTAGCAACTAATTAGCAGCACATTTTCGTGCAATATTCCTGAAACTAATAATTTTTAGTAATACTTTTATTTTGTTATTTGAAGAAATATATGTTTTAATAATTTTAGTTAATAAAAATAAGAAATAAAAAAAAATTATTATTAGGTACATCTGATAAGACGGCATTAAATGTACATAAGAACATTGTTTGACTGACATATTTAAGTGTTGGATTAAGATTAGAAAAGATATAATTTATGCTAATAATTAAGCGGCTGTTAATCGATTTTAAAAGAGAGACAAATTATTTTTATGTAATGCAAGTGATTATGCTTCGCCTAAAATGGATATTTAAATATAAATAGGCATCTTAGATCTTCGTTTTATTATTACAGATTTATCAAACGTTCTCAAAGACGTAGAAACACAATAACATTGGAAATTTTGATGTATAAAAACCGACACGTAGAATGAAAGAACATTGACGAAACATATTTATGAGGCGAGTGTGAATGGACAAGTCGGTAGAGGTCGACCTCGGTGAACGTATCTCGATCAGATCGACATTGTTTTAAAGAAATGCCAAGTCAAGAGTACCAACAACCGACGAGCACGTATGAGCGCTCTGATGAAAGTAGAAGAAGCGAAACAAGTGGTTTTTGCCTACTCCTACGAAAAAAAGGCGTGACTATATGTATGCATGTATGTAGAAACCGAATTTAAAGTTGAAACTTTTAGGGATACACTTGTTTCAGTTGCTATGAGTAACTGAAATGATAAAGAGAAAAACCAGTAAATGTATTATCAGCTGGATAATAATTGACGTTTTTAAAAATACAATACATTAAAAATGTATTATCATTGTCAGTCTGAATTATTACAGTTATATAATAAAAAAAATTTTATTGATACTTTAAGAAAAAGAATAATTGTGTTTTTATTGTAAATTACTATTAATTCCCAGAGCTAAAAAGAATAAATAAAACATATTTATGATTTTCAAAAAAAGTTTTGTTTAATATTACCATTTGTTTTTTATAACCCTGCTTTAAGTGATTTCTCGGCAAAAAGTGAAGAGGTCTACTGCGCTTTGGTAGACTTGGAAAAGGCCTCTGACAGAGTAATGGGTAATGGATCGTGGTCGACATTGTCTATGGATGGGGTGAGCGGTAGCTTGATACGAGCGCTAAAATCACTTAACGAGGATTCCACTGCTTGTGTCAGGATACACAGACTGGCTTAACATTGAAAAAAGCGAACGGTAGAGGTCGACCAAGGCGAATGTATTTCGATCAAATCGAAATTTGTTGGAAGTAGAAGAAGCGAAAAAAGTGGTCTTTGCCTACCCTTATGGAAAAAAGGCGTGACTATAAGGGGTGGTCAATAAATTGTCTTTTAAAAGCTCTTACAATTATCTATACAATAGTTTTTAAATTTTTAACTTCCGCTATTACTTAGTGAGAAATTAAATTTTAAATGTGAAACTTATCTGCAAACAATCATAAACGGTAAAAATGTCATTTAAAGAGTGCGCGAGCAAGGAACGATCCACAGTTAGTTTTTAATATCTGTTTTTCCGATGAATGCAGTTTTTCTTGCACGGGACGGTAAATCGCCACAATTGCCGCTATTGGTCCGATTTAAACACAAGAGTTTTTTACGAGGTGCATACACAGCAACCGGAGAAATTAAATGTATAGGCCGGCATTTACGGTGACCGACTAGTGAGTCCTTTTTTTCTACCAGGCAATTTGACTGGCAAAATATATTTGCAATTACTAGAAGACGCTATTGACCCTGTCTTGACTGATATGTATTTGAAAACAATCCACAGTATGACAAAAATCATTTTTATTTTCAACAGGACGGTGCTCCTCCGCATTACGCGGCGATTGTTCGTCAGTATTTAGACCAACGTTCCAGATTTACCGCCCATTGATTTCTTTTTGTGGGACATCTGAAAAGTAAAATCTTTAAAACACAACCAGCGTCGTTGGAAGGTTTGCGTCTAAGATTCGTTGACGAGTGCTGTCGAATTACTCCGGAAATTCTTCGGAATGTGCGTGAACGTTTTGAACAAATCCATCGCTTCATCTATTCCATCCCTCCAGCTTCTTCTAGGTCTCCCTCTCCTTCTCCTCTCCGGCGGTATCCATTCCAACACTTTCCTAGGCCATCTATTCTCATCCATTCTTTTCGTGTGACCGAACTAAGTCAGTTGTTTTTTTTTAACTTCGTCTGAAATATTTCTTTTCATGCCCATTCTATTTCGGATCTCCTCGTTTCTCACTCTATCCCTTCGTGACACTCCACAGCTTCTTCTTTTTAGTTGCAATTAGTTTTCTCTTCAGTGTTTTTGTTATACTCGTATCTCATACTTCTGTTCCATACGTTATCACACTTCAAACAAAACTTTCATATAGTCGCTTCTTTGTTGTTCTTCTTATATTCTTTTCCCAAAGGATTTAATTTAGGGCTCCTATAATTTTTCTACCTTTATTATTCCTTTCTGTTATCTCATCCCTGCTATTACCCTCTTTGTTAAATACAACCACTAGGTATTTGGACTTTTATTAATTGTTTCGTTAATAATCAATGTTTTTACTGAATAATTTTGTTTCGTTTTTTTTATTTTATTATATAATTTTCTAATCAAAAGAAGTTAAATTTAATTATTTTTTTATTAAATATCAATCATTATTCATAATTATGTAGCAGCTTCTCTCCATACATTTGCCAAGAACTTATAAGACAGCCTTCGTATTAATATAAAAAAATATATTAAATTTTTACGAAAAATACCATAAAAATGCCTTTCAACAGTAACAAATTGTATATAAACAAATGGTCTCGTAAACAATTATTAAAAATAAAATTGATTTTCCAATTTAATTATTATTTAGAATGGTGGTGACAACAAAATCAGCAACAACTAAAATTTATCAAATATTTAAGGATAAGGAATTATTGCTATTAAGACTTCACGTGATTGAAAGTTAAAAGGTGAGATAGTGTCATCTGCACAACTGGTGAATGAAGCCAGTAGTATTCTACGTTTGGGACATGTTGTTTTTGTTGCCAGCAACAAAAGTCAGAAAGGTTCATAACTATATTTTTAAAATTAAATGAATTTAATAATTTTGTTATTGACATTTTAAATTTTATGAAGAAGGTATTATTTAAACAGCGTAAAATTATATCGTCTTATTGCTGCCAAAAGTCACTAACTAACATATTTGAGAAAAATTTGAAAAGTCAATCACTAACTATATTTTGAAGGATAATTCCATCGAAAAAGTCACTAACTACAACCTCTTGCTATGTATGCTTCATTTTAACACCGAATAATCACTAAGTTACATTATAGTAAAATAAAATATATAAAAATTAATCAAGTGAGTTAGTGACTTTTGTTTTTTAGTTGATTGTTGCGGTTGTAATCGAAACGTGAGTGCAAAAACTCACTTATACGTAAATTCGAGTGTGCCATATCGTCCTGGTACAAATGTTTCTAGAAGCGAACGTGCAGCCGTTCATTTCACTTTATTAAAAATGGCATCTAATAAATACAGCATTTAAAGGGCAAAGGGATGGAACACTCGTGAAAAACGATAAACGTGGAAAAAAAATTTTCCCCGTCTAACAAAACAAAAGCTGATGATGTAGGTATTGTGAAACAACATATTTAAATGTTTCCGCCCATGGACTCAGAGGCAATACTTAAACTGTAAAATTTTAATTAATAGAATGTATGCTTTGTATGAAGAGTTCTGTAGAGACAAAACTAAGGTGCCTTTAAGTCGAAACATGTACAGAAAAATATTTTGCTTCAATTTTAATTTGTCTTTCTTCGTACCAAAGAAGGACGGACCATTGTTGCTTATGTAACCAATACAATGAAGCAAAAAAAGGTACGTTATTTGACGACCTGGCAACGAAATTTAAAAAACATCAATCACGAAAAGATGAAGCAAATCGTGCTAAGGTCCAAGACAAACAAAAATCAAATTCAGAACCTAAATTTCTGTGTATGACAGCTGATCTTCAGAAAGTTCTTCAAATTCCATCTCGTAAACTTTGTATTTATAACTTTACGATTAATGAGTCAAAGATGCCTAATGATGCCTATTGTTTAGTATGGTCAGAAATAAACGGCAAAAGAGAGAGTAACGAAATTGAGACTGCAATAATGTAATGGATTAATAAACTTCCAGAAACAGTTAAGGAGATCTCTATATTTTCGGACACATGTGGTGGACAAAACCGCAACCAGCATATTGCAGGGTTATTTCTCTACCTTACTCAAACTACTCATTTGGATGTTATCGAGCAAAAGTTTTTAGAGTCAGGGCATACTTTCATGGAGGTAGACAGCGTGCACAGTGCAATAGAAAATGAACAACGTTTTGTGCCTGTCTTTTCAGTATCAGACTGGATGAACGTTATGAGAAGAGCAAGATCCACAAGCGCATAATAATAAAAAGTCGCACCAAAGAAGAAGATGGAACTCAAGTCAACTGGTTGCGGATTAAATGTTGGCGTTATGAAAAAAAAACCCTGGTAAAATAAAGTTCCTTACAGTACAATCAATATACTTGACAGAGGTAGAAAAATACACATAAGTCAAACCAATATTAAAAAGGCTTACGATAAACTGCTACCAATCAGTACTGCAAAGAAAAACGATTTGCTAAAGCTTTGCAATAAAGGACTTGCATCCATGGTACGAGTCTCTACCTGCAGATATCAAGATAAGAAAAGAAACTACTGAACCAGCATTAGGTGAAGAGTCTGATCAAGATCCATAAAACTGAATATTCTTCTTTTTCTTATTTTTTATCATTAATTCATTCTTTTTTATTATAAGAGTAAATCGTTATGTTGAACGTGTAACACTAAAGTAATCTTTACTAAATAAAAGTGTTGTTAACTGCTAATGTAGTGATTTTTTTATTTGCTAAAATTCACTAACTACACTTGTTTTGATTTTCTACCCTGGTAAAATTTTGTGAAATCGAAATACTTTTATAAATTGATACCCAAGACCATCAGGTACCTCTTAGTGTATAAAATAAAACATTAAATTGGACCACCGATTTGTGCAATGACATTAATCTTTAGACGCGTTTTTCTCGAAAGTAACAAAATATAAGTTAGTGAATTTTGGCAGCAATAGGACGATATGTAGTTCCTTAGAAACGTTTTTATCATATTTTTTAATTTTTAAAATAAACATTTTTTAAATATAATCACAATTTTAATGATAGCTTTAACTGATATCAAAATAAATGATAATATTGACTTTTTTTTTAAATTAAAATTTCACCATCATAAAAAAATAAATTGGAAATTGTAATAAAGTGGTATCCAGACTAACATTATTATTTAAAAAATGATCTAAAAACTTACCTAAATATTTGACTTTAAAGTTTAAGGGTAAATCTTTGATAGAAATCACAGGTTCGCTATCACCCATTTTTTTTTAATCAAAAGATAAGACAATTTTTCTGTATAGTGTAACTAGCACATTCACTTCATAAACAATTAATTTACACCAAAAACGATACTGAAAACACTTTGTGCTTGTAACATTTGGTGTGTATGACATCCGTTTTTTTATTGTTTAGGTAACTGAAAAGGTTCCGATTCAACTGCGTTTTGGTTCCCCCTTATAATTTTGCACCTGTTGTTAGTCACCGCTGTCAACTGATATTGTAACCTTATCTTCTCATATTTAATAGAAAACGTGAACGCGCTGTACCCAGTACAAAGACGTGCGTGGGCGGGGGTAAAGAGGTAAGATTTTAATAGTAATTTACGTTATATGACCGGTATGTAAATTATTACAGCACGAGATGTTTTAGGAAATATAAACGAGTACTGCAATAACAACTAACGGACGTATCGTATAATATTTTATTTCTTACTGACTTTATGATTTTCATTCTTTTTCTTCCTCTTCCTTCTTTAATGTAAGCAATTTGGTTGTTTTTCTTCGTATTCTCTGCCGTTCAATTGTTAGAAAGGTTGTTGCTCCATCTCTTGCGGGGTCTTCCAACGCTTCGGCGCCCTAAGGGTGACTTGTCTCTAGTTATTTTGAACATTCTGTCATCATTCATCTGGTCTATGTGTTCGTTCCACTCTCTCTTTATTTCCAGTATCCATTCATTTACATTGTCTATTTTACATGTTCTTCTAATGTCCTCGCTTCTCTCCCTGCCAAAAAGTGTTTTTTTAGCGATCCTGCGCACTATTTTTATTTCGGTGGTTTCTAATATTCTCTTTGCCTTCGATGTATCTGATCTAGTTTCCGCTGTGTATGTTAATATAGGTCGGATGACCGCCTTGTAGATTCGGGATTTGGTCTCGATTCCTATATATTTGTTTCGGAGGATTGTATCGTTCAGGTAAGCTGAGGTTCGCGTTGCTTTTGCCGCTTGGTTTCTTACCTTCACCTCGATGTCACCGTATCCTGACATTTCTATGCCTAGGTATTTAAATTTTATCTCCTGTTGTATAATTTTATCATCCACAACCAGTTTGCATCTGATAGGTGTTTTTGAGGTGGTCATGCATTTCGTCTTTGCTGCAGATATCTTCATTTTTAGACTTTTTGCCGTTGTGCTGAATTTGAATAGTAATCTCTGTAGGTCATCTTCGTTTTCTTCAATTAGAACAGCGTCATCGGCATAGCATAGGATTTTGACGTCTTTGTTTCCCATTTTATACCCTTTCAGGTTACGAGTGCTTTTTATTATTTCGTCCATAACGATGTTGAACAATAAGCGGCTAAGCGAATCTTCTTGTCGAATACCACTATTTACAGAAATTTCTTCGGTAGTTGTGCCATTAATTTTGGCTTGTATTTTGTTTTTTTGGTAAATATTTTCGATGGTTTTTATGATGTTGTATGGGATTTCCCTGTTGTATGGAAGGTGTACCACGTCCTCCAGTTGTGTCTGGTCAAACGCCTTTTGCAGGTCTATAAAACACATGTAGGCTGGTTTTTTATACTCGATGGATTTTTCAGTTATTTGTCGCAGCACAAATATCGCATCAGTACAAGATCTTCCTGATCTGAATCCTTGTTGTTCATCGCCCAATGCGGTGAGTTCATTTATTTTATTTGTTATAATCTTATGATTTTTATTAACATTAATTAAATGTATTATTAAAATTTAAAAAATATTAGTTGTTGGTCTAACAATCGTATCATTTTAACGATGTCATAGCTATTGCTTTCCATACCTAAATTGTATTTTTCTTGTCACTTTCAAATAAATTAAAGTAATAGATATAATATCCTTGTTTTTTAACAAAATGGCAAAAATATTGTACTCAGTCTGTACTTCTTGTGGTACAGAATTTAATAATCTTAATATCATCAGGCAGGAACAGGTTGATTCCATCAATAGAGATCTTGAAGCAATCGTCGAGTGGGGAACCAACAATCTTGTTCAGTTCAACGCCCAAAAAACACAAAGTGCCACGTTTTCCAAGAAAGTGAATTCCTCAAATCATCCCATCACAATGTCCGGAAATACCCTTGAACCAAGTCCCTCCATCTCGATTTTGGGAGTCACGGTGTCCAATAATATGTCTTGGCATGACCATGTTGCTAACATCGCAAAGTCGGCAAGCCAGAGGCTAGGTTTTCTGTGGAAAGCTAGAAAGTTTTTTACTCCTGATCAACTGTTGACGACGTACAAGGCTCAAATCCGACCTCTACTGGAGTATTGCTCGCACATTTGGGGTTCAGCACCAAGGCATTCTCTTCGTCTTCTAGATTCCATTCAGAAAAGAGCCATTCGTTTGATAAACAGCTCAACTCTCACAGATACCCTTCACCCTCTAGAACATAGAAGAGGGGTTGCCGACCAGTCATTGCTCTACAGATATTTCCATGGCAGATGCTCCAGAGAAATAAAAACTCTTGTACCACCATTGGCCACATTCGGCCGAAGAACTTGGCACGCTGATCAGTCTCACCCATTTACTCTTAAGATTGACACTACAAGGACCAATCTTCATCAAGAATCCTTCTTTTACAGGGCTGCTACGGAATGGAATAAGCTTCCAAAATCAGTTTTTCCAGAGAACTATGACCTGCAACTTTTTAAAAAGCGTGTCCACAATCATTTCCTTTCTATAATCCCTTCCCCTTCTAATAGTCGCAGTGCGGGCCGTCCGCGGCCCACACGATAGGTCTACCCTTTTTGCGACTATTTTCATAAAAAAAAAAATCATAATTTAACGTTCTTAACTGACTTACTTTGCCAAAAAAATATTTACTTCCTTCTAACAATAATAAGGTAGTGTTGCTAGGCAATACTTTATAGCAACCCACAAATATTCGCGAGATGCAACTTAAGTGGACAGTATTTTTAATGAAAGTTGCAAGAAATTAACAAACAATGGCAGACCTGAAAATGGTACACATAAAAAAATTCTAGACCCACCTCATGTTAGCTGGAGTTCGTCTTATTCTCACTTCTTTACAGATGATCTAACTGTCTCTTCGGGATACAAAGATATACCGATGACTTCGGAAACCATAAATCTCTTTACTGTTCGATATTCGAAATGCAACACGTTATGCCTGTCTTTGAAATGATGCACAAATGGATCTTTTCAAGAAATTAAACTTTGTTTTATAAAGATTCCATTGGAGTTGAAATATTAACCTTGCTCAATTGAATGGGGTAAAATAATTGCTTTTGAAGTTAGCTTTTATACATAACGGTTTCAGATATTGTACTGGTCGCAAATCAGTACAGGGTAAGTAAATTTACTAGACATAGTACGGGATAAAATATTCTTATTTATTATTATAACACAAGAGAAAAAAAAAAGCCTATATAAGACAAAAGAACTCAAATTCAAGAGAATTAAAAGACAAATATATACAAAAACGAAATAAAGTCAATAACAGAGTCCGACTTATTAAACAGGAATACTGTGAAAATCTAGGAAGAGAAATGGATAAGATGCTTTACGGTACTCAAAAGAGAGTATGGAAAATGTTAAGAGGGATAAAGAAAGCAGTCAATGAACACATAGAGATCAAAAGCATCAACAAAGAACAATGGACTGATCACTTAGAAAACTTATATGACCAGAACAAGACGACACCCAATATGGTATTAGATAAAGGGGAGGAAAGTCCAATAATTATAACAAGAAAGGAAGTAAAAGCATCTACAAAAAATTCAAGAATCAAAAGACCGCAGACCAAGACCGAATACATAATGAATTCATGAATTCATGAATTTCTCCTGGATCAAAGACCTTCTAGTCTTTGGCTAAAGCCATAAATAAGAATTTCACAACTTCTTCTTTACCACCACTCGAGAGGTCCGACGGCACGACAGCCGTATCTTCCAAAGAAAAAGCGGATCTGCTGGCCGAAATGTTCAACTCTAACTCAACCCTCGATACCAATGGAAAACAACCCCCAACGATACCTAGAATAAACGCATCAATGCCTGAGGTCACTATCCGCCATCGCACTATCAGGAAACTCCTACGAAATCTTGACTCTAATAAGGCAGTAGGACCAGATGGAATTCCGACAATTGTCCTGAAGACCTGTGCTCAAGAGCTCACCCCAGTTCTCTGTAGACTCTTCAAGTTATCATACAGCAAAGGAGTATTTCCGTCCATGTGGAAAAACGCTAAAGTCCAACCGATTCCGAAAAAAGGAAAGAAGACTATTCCTGCAAATTATCGCCTTATTGCATTGCTCTCAGTCATATCCAAAGTTATGGAAAAACCGATTAAAACAGAACTTATAAAATATCTGGAGAAATTTGAGATAATCCATGAAAGACAATATGGATTTTGACAACTTCGATCTACTGGAGATTTGCTGGCTTATGTCACTCAGCTCTGGACAAACACTATTGAAAAGTTTGATGAATCCCGTGCAATAGCCTTGGATATATCTAAAGCCTTTGACCGCGTTTGGCACCAGGCATTGTTAAGTAAATTATCCGCCTACGGTCTCCCAACCAAACTGCGCCAATGGCTCTTGAGCTTTATGACAGATCGCTCCTTATATGTGGCAGTTGACGGTATTTCTTCTGATGCGTTTAAAACTAATGCCGGGGTCCCCCGGGGTTCCATCCTGTCCCCCACCTTAAAAAAAAATGAAAAAAAATATGAAGGAGACCTACTAACCCAAGAACTAACGAAACTATTCAACAACATTATAAAGAACGGCAAAATTTCTGACGAATGGAGAAAAAGCACAACAATCCCCTTATTTAAGAAAGGAAAAAAAACTAACCCTTCTAACTATAGAGGCATCAGCATCCTAAGCTCAGCGATGAAACTATTTACCAGCATTTTCGCTACCAAACTAGGATTTTGCAAAAATAGATCCACAATAGATGCAATTTTTACCTTCAGACAAATAGCAGAGAAGTCCCCAGAATACAACACACCTGCATTCCTCTGCTTCGTGGACCTAACCAAGGCGTTTTATAGAGTAAGATTGGAGGATGTAATTAACACATTGAAGCAGAAAAATGTACCAAATCAACTACAACAATTAATATTGGAACTGAACACTCACAACACCACCCAAATAAGAATCAACTCCGAATTATCTAGAAAAATAAACAATACAGTTGGTATACCTCAAGGGGACAGCCCAAGTCCGCTGATATTTAACACCATAATGAACAACATAAGAGACAGCTTTCGGGTACAGAAATAAAATACGGAAATAAAAATTCTCTGCTATGTAGATGACGCTGTTCTAATAGCCTAAAACGAAGACAATCTGCAAAAACTACTATTTACCTTTAACAAGGAAGCCAGGAAATGGAACATGTAAATCTTGAAATCAAAAAATAAATCGATGACCATCACAAAAGACCCACTAGGATGTAAACTAGTAATTGATGACGTACCGATAGAACAGGTCAAGGATTTCGACTACCTGGGTTGCAAGATCTCCAGCCGGGAAAATTTGAAGAAAGAAGTCAAACGAAACGTAAACAAAGCTGCATTAATCTCTGGTTATCTAAAAAGAATTTGGCGAAACAAACAGATAAGCTTTCAGAGTAAGTCACGAATCTATAAAACATGCGTAAGGCCAGTAATGATCTACGCAGCAGATACAAGAGCCGATACATCAAAAACCAAAAGAATGCTCAGAACAACAGAGATGAAAACAATACGCGCAATAACAGGCAACACCCTTCTGGATAAGGAAAGGAACGAAGACCTAAGGAGACAAACTGACACCAGTGATATCGTAAGATGGTGCAGAGCTTGGCTAAGATACTGGAATGCACATGTCAGCAGCATGAATGAAGACAGGTTACCACGAATCGTCAGGGACAACATACCAACAGGAAAAAGATCCCTGGGCAGACCATCAACAATATGGAGAGACAGCTGGCACCTAACCTCACAAGAAAAAAAGCAGTGAACTCATAGACCTATTATCCAGAGGAGACGCAAGATTCCATTCATAAAACTCTGTTTGTTTTGTCGCAATGATTACACGAGGGTGGCCATGAGTATGACAAAGAATACCAATCGATTCTCTTTGTCCCGTCCTCGAGCTGGCAACGCTGTAACATTATTGTCGACTTATAGCCATTCTTGTAATCAGTAGTGTGCTGTTTGTTCAAAATGAGAATTTATTTATGAATAGGTAATATTCAGTTTTTTATCAAATTGAATTTTTCTAAACCCCAAAAGTTGGGCGCCAAATTGTGTTATCCTAACTAAACTGTTTTTCTAAAGTTACAAAAGTGGGGTGCCAATTTTGTGTAACTTTAAAAAACTTACTAATTCCCCAAATGTTGGGCGACAATTTTGTGGTGTTACGTTAAAGTTTCCTTTTTAAAGCCAATTGTGTGTAATGTTATAAGTTACTTTTATAAAACTAAATTATTTTATCAAATTAAAGTACTGAAAAAGATTTTTAAACAATTTTACCTAACTGTCTGAAATGAAAAAAAAAACAACTTAAATAATTATTTTCAAACTATTTATTAACAGCTAAGTAACCTAAAGGAAAAGATTAAAATATTTTACTCAGGGTTCAGTGACTCCTTGATTTCTCGATTGGATTAAATTTGAGGTGATGTATAGATTTATTATGAAATACATAATACTATAAAATGGATCAGGAAGGTATATAGTTCTTCAAATAACAACAAAAGAAGGATGGTACCACTGAATAAGTGTTGCTGAATAACAGGAAAATAATGACCTTTTTTGAGAATATCTCGAAAAGTATTGATTGCCGCATCGTTTGGTTTTTAGTTACGTGTTTTACGCCTCAAAATAATACTTGTTTATTTTTATATTGAAACGTCATCGCTACACCACTGGATGAAAATATAGTAAACAATGAGATGTTCCAACTTACTTGTGAAAATAAACACTGGGGCTTAAATAGTCCGGTTTTTTACATACTTGGCAATTATCACCGATAATACACCAAAATATCGTTGCAATACCTTCGGCAACAGCGCTACTAATAATAGCCGATTTCGTAGTAAACACAAATTTTTGCACGTGGAACGATTTAGACAAGCCGTGCGGCGTTGTCGTTTATTGAGCAACACATTTCTATGATCTAACGGAATGAAATAGTTGGTCGTTCAATATTGCGCTTGAAAAAGTGATAAGAGATGCAAGAATTAATACTAGAGGAACCATTCTACAAAGATCTATTCAACTTCTGGCCTATGCAGATGACATTGATATAGTTGGACGAACAAAACAGGATGTGAATGAGACTTTTAGTGCACTAGAAAATGCTGCTCAAGATATGGGCCATGCAGTTAATGAAGGAAAAACAAAATTTATGGTAGCAAGCTCTAAAATGTATAATGTGCAGTCACTCAGTATTGGAAGCTATACGTTTGAAGGAGTCACACAGTTTAAATACTTGGGCACGCTTGTTACCAGCAAAAACGATCTTAAAATTGAAGTTAGGAACAGACTCTTGATGGCAAATAGATGTTACTTTGGTCTAAAGAACCAACTTAAATCAAAATTCCTCTCAATTAGTACCAAAGTAAACTTATACAAAACCCTAATTAGACCAATAATCCATTATGGTAGCGAGACTTGGGCAATAAATAAGACAGAATAGACAGAATAGACAGAATAGACTACTTATTTTTGAAAGGAAGATACTTCGATCAATTTTTGGAGCAGTCAAAGAAAATAATACTTGGAGAAGTCTTTATAACCACGAAGTATATAACAAGTACAATGAACCTGACATATTGAGAGTTATCAAATCCTACAGGATTAGATGGCTGGGACATGTTTTTCGACGAGAAGATTCCGACCCTGCTAAAAAATTGACATTTTCAAAGATAGAGGGTACAAGGAGAAGAGGGAGACCGAATACAAGGTGGTTGGACAGTGTGGAGAAGGACTTGAAGGAATTGGGAGTGCAAAGATGGAGAAGTCTGGCTGCAAATCGTCCTGCCTGGAGGAGCCTAATTGGGAAAGCCTTGGCCTGTACTAGGCTGTAGAGCTGATGAAGAAGAAGAAGTATAGATTTCTTATGAAATACTGCTATAAAATGGATCAGGAAGGTATATAGTTCTTCAAATAACAACAAAAGAAGGATGATACCACTCAATAAGTGTTGCTGAATAACAGGAAAATAATGACCTTTTTTGAGAATATCTCGAAAAGTATTGATTGCCGCATCGTTTGGTTTTTAATTACGTGTTTTACGCCTCAAAATAATACTTGTTTATTTTTATATTGAAACGTCATCGCTACACCACTGGATGAAAATATAGTAAACAATGAGATGTTCCAACTTACCTGTGAAAATAAACACTGGGGCTTAAATAGTCCGGTTTTTTACAGACTTGGCAATTATCACCGATAATACACCAAAATATCGTTGCAATACCTTCGGCAACAGCGCTACTAATAATAGTCGTAATAAACACAAATTTTTGCACGTGGAACGAGCCGTGCGGCGTTGTCGTTTATTGAGCAACACATTTCTATGATTTAACGGAATGAAATAGTTGGTCGTTCAACATTCCATAAAATGGGTTGTATTATTCAGGTTGTTATAATTCATGAAATATTAATAATAGATAGCATTATAGTCACAATATTGTTGCAAATATAATCTACAAATACTATAGACGATTCAATTACAATCACAAACCTCTTGCCATAACTAGAGAGCAGGCAACAGCACATCATAATACATCCCAGTCGGCCGTATAAAGACAATACAGTCGACCAGAAAGTGGGAATGTTTGATTGTGTTTAAAAGTAAATAGTTTCGTCTCCTCTGTTAATAGGTCTATGAGTGAACTACAGGCGTTACGCTTTCTACAAGAGGAAGAAGAAGAAGAAAAAGATTATTTTTTTACATCGGACATGTTTATCTTTATTAATGCTTACATAAAGCTTGTCAAAGGCGAATGATGTACGCGATAGTCAAACGCATACCGGATTTTTCTTGTTGAAACTGCACCAGTGTTTTTTAAATTATTACTTTTTTGTTTAATTCAGCAGTGACACAAGACGAAAAATAACCCAATATAATAATAATTTTACAAGGAAAAACAAACAATATTTTCGGCAGGCAGCAAATTTCGCGCGCAAAAAAATATATTTATACTACTGTTTTGAAGGACCAATGTTTTGTTTACTAATCCGTTTCGAGGATTATATTATGTGTTTTTTCGCGTATATTTGTGATTGTATTTCAAATGAAAGAAAATGTATACACTAAAACTACGTATATTTACACTATATACATACACTTAATTTGTTGTTATACGCCTGAAAGCTATGTTGTATGATGTGTTGTTATATTTTAGAAGCTCGGAAGCAAAATGTATAATGAAATGTTGAATGCTCGAAAGTTGAATGTACAATGTTAAATGGTCGAGAGCAAAATGTATAATGTTAAATGATCAGAAGCTAAATGTGTACTGTTAAATGTTACACGTTAAAGTGTCGTAGGAATCTAAAAGCCTTTTGCCATAAAACTATAAAATTCTTTCTGCTAAGGGGTACGAAATGGTCTGTGCCCACATCTGCTTTTAAGTATAAAATTTAACAATATAATAAATTCCAAACAAAGCTACGGTACCAAATGATCTTGTTACCACATCTTTTTTTTAAGAGTACCTAACAATTTAACAATATAATAAAATAAAATCCCAAACAACTACTAAAAAACTGTAACATAAGTGTGTCTGTGTGTAACTACATATCACAAATCCAAAAATAAGTCTGTTTGTCTGCATATTTATTAAAGCATCATGCAAAACCGACTGGACTGATTTAATAAAAGTTCCTTTACTTTAAAAGCTTATGATTAGACTTAAAAATTGTTATATACAGTGCGTCCATAAAGTAACGCATATATTCATTATTAGCTTAATAACGAGTAATAAAGACTAAACATACTTCTTCTTAAGTATCATGTCCTTCTAGAACGTTGGTCACCAACAAGGCTATCCTTACTCTGTCGACGGCAAGTCTGAACAGAGAGCTTGAGTTGAGTTTATACCAGTCACGTAGATTCTTGAGCCATGATGATTTTCTGCGGCCCGGCTTTCTTTTACCATAAATTTTTCCCTGCATGATGTTCTGCAGTAATCGGTATTTTTCGCCTCTCATAACATGCCCGAAATATTGCAGTTTCCTTCTTTTGATGGTGGTAAGAATTTCGGTGGATTTATTCAGACGTTGGAGTATTACCAAGTTGGATATTTTTTTCGTCCATTAAACTTTTAATATTTTCCTGTAAACCCACATCTCAATTAAGGCTTCAAGTCGTCTTTCTTCGTACTTGTTTATAGTCCAGGCTTCCATACCGTACAGCAGGGTGGAGAAGACATAACATCTGAGAAATCGGACTCTTAGAGTTAACTTTAGATCTCCACAGCATAAGACCCTACTCATGTTTTTAAATGCTGCTCGAGCCAGCTCAATCCTTGATTTCACTTAAGTTTGACTATCCGCGCTGTTAGTTATTATGCTGCCTAGATATTTTATTTGGTTTACTTGCTTCAATAGTTCACCCCCAACTGTTATGTTAGCTATGATATTTGGTTGCTTGCTAATTACTAATAATTTGGTCTTTTTGCATTTAATCCGAGTCCAGCCATTGCGCATTTTTCGATTACTGCATCCAGTATCCGTTGTAAATCTTCCTGACTGGAGGCCAGCAGTACCGTATCGTCTGAGTAGCGAAGGTTGTTTATGATTTCGCCATTTATAATAGTGCCTGCTTGTATATCAGTAAGTGCTTCCCTAAATATTCTTTCAGAGTATACATTAAAGAGCAAGGGCGATAAAATGCAACCATGCCTTACTCCACGTGTGATCTTTATTTCCGGTGTATCATCACCATCTAAAATTAAAATTAGATGGCAAAATTCTGGACAGAGTACAACACTTTAGGTATTTGGGTAGCTGGATAGACTGTAGAGTTGAAAGCGATGAAGAAATCTCAACCAGACAGTATGGAACCCTGGGGGACCCCATCATTGGGGTCAACTGCCACATATAAGGAGCGATCTGTCATAAAGCTCAAGAGCCATTGGCGCAGTTTGGTTGGGAGACCGTAGGCGGATAATTTGCTTAACAATGCCAAACGAGGTACATCCCTAACGTGCATTATTCTCTATATTTCCTATCTATCCTGCATTTCATGAAATAATTTGCATACCTCTTGTTGAGTCCGCATCCTATCGCTAACACCCATCATTATTAAAATTTCAATTCTCTCTTTTTCAGTTAAAAAAGTCAAAACGGTTTGTTTAATTTGATATGATAAATTATATTAACAATACGGATTTGTACTTGGATATTTATGCCAGTATTTAACATAAAATTAAAAAAAAAAACAAATGGCAAGAAATACTTTTAAACTTTTTCTATTTAATCAAGCGGCTAGGTTAAATTATGAAATTGGATAGATACAATGTTAAAATAACAAACACCTTTTGCGTTTTTGTCCACCCTGTACCAATTTGAATTAACTTGTGATACATTTTTGGAATAAGCTCAGCAAAAAAATCCGCAAATTGGAACCAAAGGGGGGCGTTTTATTTGAAAAAACTGGTGCTGACGTCATCACTCAAAGGTTACCCCATATGATAGATTATTCTTTTAAAAAATGGCAAATTAAAATTGACCTGTTTCTGAATTTTTTTTAATTACTCTTTATTTCGCCAATAATGAATTTATGCGTTACTATATTTTACGCACTATATCTTATTAAAAGTTGCACAATACGTTTATTAACTATGCCTGTCGGTAGCTGAAATCAAATTACAAGGATTCCAAATCTTGTGTCAGCTTTCACGGAGCTGGCACATACTGGTTTAACATCGAAAAAAGAGTTTGTCAGGGTTATGTGGCTTCACCTTGGCTGTTTAACTTATTTACAGACGGTTGCATAAAATATTTGGAAGAGAGTGCGTATGGATTAAGAATGAATGATTTGATCATCAAATGCCTCCTTTACCTCGATAATCAAGTCATATTTTCATTATCTGAGGAGTTACAGGCGATCTAAAGTGAATGTAAGCAAGACGAAAGTAAGCATGGCAAACTGCGAGGTAATGTTTAGAGAAAAAAGAGTGGAAACGAGTTTATATATATTATACTTGGGATTAAAGGAAGGAAGGGATACAAATGAATGGTTTGGTAAAAAAAGCATAAAAGTAAGATCAATGCTGCGGAGATGAGTAGCATAAGAAGTATAGCTGGAGTGACTCTTATGGATATAGTGAGGAATAGTGTGATAAAAGAACGCTGTGGTGTAAAAGAAGATGTAGTTACAAAGATGAGAATGTTTAGAAAGTTCGGACACGTAAAGAGGATGGATGAAATAAGAGTGAAAAAACAGATTTATAATGCGAATGGGAATGGGCAAGCCGGTAGAGGTCGCCCTAGGCGAACATATCTTGATCAGATTGAAATTGTTTTGAAAAAAGTCTAGGTCAAGAGTACCAGCAACCGACGAGCATGTATAAAAGCGTTAATGAAATTAGAAGACGCGAAAGACGTGTGTTAGAATCTTAGCAAGTGGTATCTGCCTATCCCTATAGGAAAAAGCCGTGACTACATGTATGTATCTCGTTATTGACGTTTATTTTTAAATTTGCACTTAAGTAATCGGTTTTTTAAAATTAGTTCATGTTTTTATGCTAAAAAGAGTTGTCTGATAAAATTCTTGTAATATTTGACGTTTTTGCATTTTTAAAAAATATTATTGCCAGTAATTTGACTTAAAAATGTATTTGAAACACTTCCTTCCCTGCTACCTACATATAAAGCGATAATGAGTGATTCAACATTTTTGATACAAGCCCCAAGTCAATATATTTATCATACGTGATATTGTTTGGTTCAGCGACACCGACAGTTGCACATGGTTGAGCAAAAAGAATTCATTACGGAACAAACAGTTTATTAAATAATGAAAACAAGGTTAGTAATTTACACAAACAATATCTATTTGCTAACGTGCTTTTGTATATAAAAAATTTAATATAAACAATTTAAATGAAGCTCGGGGAAACGTAACAGGCAAGTTTGGTCTATTTTTTTTCTGTTTTTTATTCATTTTCACTAATAATACAAATGGGGTGAGCTTATCAGTAATTTGCTCAAATAATTTTTTATTGTAAGGGGACTTTGAGCCAATTTTGAATAAATCGCCGGTTTATTCAATTGTTTCAATCGGGATGTACATAAAAATAATTTAAACAATAAACATAAATAATAAACCGTTTTAGTGGAATATTTTTAACTAGTAAATAAAAGAAAAAATTACAGTGTGGAGTAAAGTTATGATTTCAATTATTGTGCATATCCATAAAAAATCCCGAAACATTTTGATTATAAAATGACATCCTGCAACTAAAAAATTTCATCCCTTCATTGTGAAAGATATAGGTAACCCTTAAATTTTTAAATGGGAACTAGGAACTTGTAATATATTATTAAATGTCAGTGGTCTGGGTGCGAGCCGAGAGGTCCACACGACTAACTTCCCAGTAAAAAGAATGAAAAAATACCATATGTATTGTTGTTATAATTATTATTAAAATTATTATAAAAAACGATTTCAAATTGTTTATAATAAATTATAATTGTCATTAACAATATTCTGTTTATGTCGACCGTATTCTTTCAAACTTTTTATAACAATTGAATTTTTTTAATTATTATGATCAATAATCATTTGTTAGTAACAATATTTAATTGTTATAAACAATGCTTGATTGTTACTAAAAATTTTTTTACTTTTATAGCGTCTTCAATGCTATTCTCTCAATACTGACAAAAGTTTTAAATTGTCCAATTCCTATTTTTGTTTTCTAAAACTATTTTTTTTTTATGAAATAATGTCATCTTATTTTTCATACAAACATTGCGTAATTATGCGTCGAATGCAATTAGTCCCACGTCGATATCTTTCGAGACGAAAAATAATTGCAAATAATGCAATTGGTCCCACGACGATATCATTTTTTGTTCTCGAGATAATCGAGACAAAAAATAATTCCGAAAATTTACCAATTTTTTCAGTGTTTTGATTCTCCATAAAAAACAGCTTGGCCGATTTAGCTGAAAATCTAATCAGTTCTAAGTTGCGTAATTATGCGTCAAATTTAATTGGTTCCACGTCGATATCATTTTTTGTTCTCAAGATAATCGAGACGAAAAATAATTGCGAAAGTTTACCGTTTTTTAGTTTTTTGATTCTCCGTAAAACAGCTGGACCGATTTAGCTGAAAATCTAATCAGTTCTAAGTTGCGTAATTATGCGTCAAATTTAATTGGTTCCACGTCGATATCATTTTTTGTTCTCAAGATAATCGAGACGAAAAATAATTGCGAAAGTTTACCGTTTTTTAGTTTTTTGATTCTTCGTAAAAAACAGCTAGACCGATTTTGCTAAAAATCTAATCAGTTCTAAATTCCGTAATTATGCGTCGAATGCAATTGGTTTCACGTCGATATTATTTTTTGTTCTCGAGATAATAGAGACGAAAAATAATTCCAAAATTTTACCATTTTTTTCAGTTTTTTGATTCTCCTTAAAAAACAGATTAAACGATTTTGCCTAAAATCTAATCAGTTCTAAGTTGCGTAATTATGCATCAAATATAATTGGTCCCACGTCGATATCATTTTTTGTTCTCAAGATAATCGAGACGAAAAATAATTCCGAAAGTTTATCTTATTTTTTAGTTTTTTGATTCTCTGTAAAAAACAGCTTGACTGATTTTGCTGAAAACCCAATCAGTTCTATATTTCGTAATTATGCGTCGAATGCAATTGGTCCCACGTCGATATCTTTTTTGGTTCTCGAGATAATCGAGACGAAAAATAATTCCGAACATACGTACATACGTACATACAAACACACACACAGACGTCCACTTAAAACCATTGTATTCGACTCTGAGGACCTTGAAATGTGGAGATATGTCAAAATTCGGGATTCGCAAAATCGGACCCATTACTATAACTTTCCACTGGGAAGTTAAAAAGGTCTTCTCATTGTCTATTCAAAAATGTTAATACCGTTTTGTTATCGAAAGTTTAAAAAAAAATTATAAATCTTAATGTGGAAGATATTTAAAATTTTCGCCTTGAACGTCTTGGCAGCCTCCCCATATTAAATAAAAATGTCTTCCACATTATCCAACATCTGTGGTGTGACCGACTAAATCGCAAGCGTTATTCTTCTTTTTAAGGTAGTTAAATCTAGCGGTCGAATAGCGTAAGATCAAAAAGGTAATTGTGCTGATTATTTTATCGTTCCTATTTACCAATTAGGAATTGCTGGAAACCTATTATATACCCTTACTTATATCCTGATCCAGCAATTCCTTAACTTAACGTGACCCAACCTAACTTATATTCTGATCCTGCAACGCTACGTTACCTAATCAATGTCAGGCAGTAACTCGACCTAATGTTTTCAAATCGGTGGATAGGGAACGACGATTGACAGATTGGCCAGCAGGATCACCTGAAAAGCATACTTGAAAATTGCATTTTGTCCATTGTTACAAATTTTCAGGGAAAACACAAAACTATTACAGAAAAACTAATCGCGAGAAAAAAAAAGGGCTTAGTATAATATTAAGTAATCAGGTGTAAGTATCTCATTCGCGAGTTGTGACACAAAAAATTGAAAAAACAAAATGTGATTGGAATTTCAAGTAAACATAAACTAGAAATATTGGTAGATATGCTACTTTCAAAATAATTTACAGAAAAGTTATGAGATTTTCCATCTTGTTTGCGACTCCGTTTGCGTTTTGATTCTTTAATGTGCATGTAGCTTGCAAGTATGTTGTCTTGAGTAATTTTATTGGGATGTTGGAAAAAAATTTGTCGAAGTTTCACCATATCTCCCTTTGACATTTTTTGGCAATCAAAGTTAGTATTTTTGTGATTGCAAACTAGAGTCAAATTGTCAAGATTAAGGTCCAAATTCAAATATCTATAAAATTAAAAGACTTTTTTAGTTTCTAACCTCAACGGTACCTTATTTATTTTTTTCTTTCACGTGATGATGTACTCCTTTTTTTCTGCTATCTCTGTCCATGTTATCACCAACAATATGATCACCTTCTAGATCTTTCATTTTGAACAAGAAAACTTCTATTCTCAATAAATACATCTACAACACACTAAGGCAAAACTACACTAGCAGGTTTACTAGTAAAATGATCGAAAACACCATCAAAATGCAATTTTGTCCCTGTTTTTGGAAAAAATGCATTTTGAAAGTACAGACAACATGGACCAATTTCAGTTTGTTTGTCTAGGTATTTTTTCCCATTTAATATTCGAGGCGAGCATTTTAAACATTTTACATATTAAGGTCCATGTTTTTTTTATATTATCAAAAACTAAAGTATTATTTATTAAATTTTTAATGTGCTGCAGCGAATTTCGCAATGGGATGGTTTTTTTTATATATTGCAGGATGTCATTTTATAATCTAAAATTAACATATTTTGGGTTTTTTGATAAATATGAACAATAATTTAAATTTCGGCTATTTTACTCTGTATATGTTTACCCCTTTAATTTTTAATGCAGTGAAACTTCTTCATAACGGACATAAACAAGAAAAAATAATTTTCTGTTGTGTAGAGTTACAATAACAACGCTCAAATATTGGGTAAATCAGAATGTGTTATTTCGAGATAGGTACTTGACGTTTCGGGTTGTATGCAGCTTCTTCAGTAGTCCCGATTGAGCACGGTGCCACTGGAAATACTTAATCGTAGTTCTAATGTATTACATAAAATTTATTTTTTTAAACAAATTGGAAACGCCTATGAATGCAAAACAAAATGAATCATAATTTCTGGAATTCCTCTAAATGTTTTTTTCATTTTCTTATCGTTTTAAAATAAAGTGTTTTCTTAAAATTTAAAATATTAGCCTGAAACATACAGATTGATGCTTTAACTTTACTTTTCACTAATTATTACATGGTAGACCAGTCATCTTAATTTTTTATTAATATTGGCATTGTTATCAAATTCATGTGACCTATTTGCATTAATTTTAAACGGAACTTTGTGCTCAGGAAACATTAATCATTTTGTTGTGATTTTTAGTGATAGTAGCAATGGCAACAATTAATTTCTTATTCAAGACAAAATATTGATAAAAATAAGCATATTCAACTATTGATAAAAGGTATTTAACTATTAATCGATAAAATGCTGATATTGCTTTATTCGAGAGTTAGATAAAAATACTGTTTTAAATCATACAAATGGTTAACCAAATTTTATTAACTTACCAGTGGAAAGTAATAATAATGGATCCGATTTTGCGAATCCCAAATTTAGACATATCTCCACATTTCAAGATCTTTAGAAACGAAACAATAGTTTTTAAGTGGACTTCTGTGTGTGTATGTACATATATGCGTTCGGAATTATTTTTCGTCTCGATTATCCCGAGAACAAAAAATGATTTAGACGTGAAACCAATTGAATTCGACGCATAATTACGCAACTTAGAACTAATTAAATTTTCAGCAAAATCGTTCAAACTGTTTTTTATTGAGAATCAAAAAACCTAAAAAAATGGTAAACTACCTGAATTTTGCAATTTATAAACTGTAATATTTTTAATACAGAATTTTAAGATCTTTTGAAATATATGATTATTGTATGTTAGGAATATTTGTATACAAAATATAATGACAATATTTCATAAAAAAAAATAATTTTAGAAAACAAAAATAGGAATTGGAGAATTTTAAACTTGTGTCAGTATTGAGAGAATAGCATTGAACAGTGAAAAATTATTGTTAGTAATAATCAAGCATTGTTATAAAAATTGAATTTTGTTGCTAACAAATGATTATTGATCATAATAATTAAAAAAAATTATAATTGTTATAAACAATTGAAAATAGCTCCCGCTTATGAAATGATTAGAAAAAGTTTGAAAGAATACGGTTGACATAAACAGAATATTGTTAATGAAAATAATTATAATTTGTTATAAACAATTTGAAAATTTTGTCGTCATAGTTTTTAAACAAATATTCCTAACGTGCAATAATCATACTATCAGTTCCCGCACTCAAAAAGAAAATCATATTATTCAAAAGATCTTACAATTAAAATTCTGTATTAAAAATAGTATAATTTGTAAATTGCAAAATTCAGGTAGTTTACCATTTTTTTTCAGTTTTTAATTCTCTATAAAAAAAAGTTTAACCGATTTTGCTGAAAATCTAATCAGTTTTAAGTTGCGTCGAATGCAATTGGTTCCACGTCGATATTATTTTTTGTATAACCGTTCTCGAGTCATTGATTTTTTTATAAAAATGCTGGATAGAAAATTAAATAACATTGAAATATATAGAAATCATACCTTCGAATTCTGACCAAGCATAAAAGAGGTTTGGGCTATTGATTTCGATAAAACCCGTTTCTCAATATTATACGGAATGTTCAAAAATCATTGTCACTTTTTTATAATTTCGGACAAAAATAACTTTGTTATTTCATAAAGAACAGCCTGTATTTTTTTGGTCTGAACAATATAAAATTCAATTATTTTTCATTTCAAATTGGGATTCCCTATACCTAACCTAAATAGTTTTTCAGATATTGGCTTTTTCAAATAGTAGTTCTAATTTTAATGCATTCTTTAAATCAAGATAGTTTTGAAACGACATTTGTTTGATTTACTTACAGAATTCTCATTACATACATACATACATATAGTCACGCCTCTTTCCCGTAGGGGTAGGCAGAGATTACTTCCCTCCACTTGCTACGGTTCTTACACACATCTTCTGCTACCTCTACTTTCATCAGTGCTCTCATACATGCTCGTCGGTTGTTGGTAGTAGTGTATGGGCCGGTTCACTCCACTTTTTTTTGTACTCTTGACCTGGCCTTTTTTCAAAACAATGTTGATCTAATCGAGATATGTTCGCCCAGGTCGACCTCTACCGACTTGCCCATTCATATTCGCCTTATAAATTTGTTTGGTTAATCTTCCTTTATCCATCCTTTTTACGTGTCCAAACCATCTATCTATCTATCTTTGTAACTACATCTTCTTTTACACCACATTGTTCTCTTATCTCAATATTCTTTACTTTGTCCAACCAAGTCAATCCGGCTATACTTCTTAGACTACTCATCTCCGCAGCATTAATCCTATTTTCATGCTTCTTTTGCCAAACCCAACATTCACTACCATACATAAGTGTAGGAACCAACACTCCTCTATGCAAAGCCAGACGTGCCTTTTTTAATACTTTCTGGGTGTTCATAAAGCTATGCAGTGCCCCATTCATTTGTTTACCTGCTGAGTTTTCGCTCAATGTCACTTTCATACTTTCCATCTTTCGTAAATTTTGAACCCATGTATACAAACTCATTTACTTGTTCCACTCTTTTTCCCTTAATCAGATCTTCACAGTTTGTCATGCTTTTTTCTCTTTCAAAAACCATTACTTTTGTTTTGCTTCATTTATTTTCATCCCTTTGATTTTAAGGGCAATATGCATAACATTAACTATCGCCTGCAACTCCTCTTCAGATGACGCTAATATGACTTGATCATCGGCGTAAAGAAGGCATTTGACGATCAAATCATTTATTTTCAATCCATACGCACTCTGTTTCAAATCTTTTAAACAATTGTCTATGTATAAGTTAAACAGCCATGGCGAAGCCACAGATCCCTTTTTCAATGTTAAACCAGTCCGTGTAAGCTCCGTTTATCCTGACACAAGCAGTGGAATCCTCGTATAGTGATTCCAGTGCTCGTATTAAACTACCGCTCACCCCATACTTAGATAATGTCGACCATAATTCACTCCTCACCACTCTGTCATAGGCCTTTTCTAAGTCTATAGAAGTGCACTTCTATAGACCGTCTGACTTCATCTAAGAATTTTTCGACTACACCTCGTAATGAAAAGACCTGATCCATACATCTCCTTCTTTTTTTAAATCCTGCTTGCACATTCCATGTCATTTTCTCAGTTTCATTCGTCACTATATTTTCTTTTATTATTAACAGTTGTTTTACTTCACCTCATCAAAAATATTTACTGTTTAGTAAAATAAAGTTTTCATTTAAATTTATATTCTGACAGTAGTTAATTAAACAGACTATAAATTTTTTTTTATTATTTAACTGAAACAACAACAAAATATGAAACACAAATTGTATTTAATTTAAAGTAGGTGCTCGAAATGACGACCATCCTGTTGAATACAAAGAGCCACTCTCTATGAAAGACTGCTTAACATTTAAGAATATTTAAGGCGTCACTCTTTAAAAAGCAGCCAGTCCTTATTCTCCCCTTCATATTTTCCAGTGTGGTTGGAGGAGTGTCGTAAACTTCATTCTTCAAGTAACCTAACCTAACCTGGTGATCTCGCTGGCCAATTTTGTGGCTCTTCCCTACCAATCCATTTATTCGGAAAGCACATATTCAAAAACTATCTGACACTGAATTTAAAATGTGCCGGAGCTCCATCCAATTGTAACCACATCCTTTGTCTGATATTTGGCGGCACATTCTCCAGAAGCTCAGGCAGATCATCTCGTAAAAATTGTTGACCATTTAAGTGACCATTAAAAAAGTATGGTCTTAAAACTTGTGTACCTTTAATTCCTCCTCACACGTTAACAGACCATTCTATTTTGGTGATCCAGAGTGCGGAAAAAATAAGGATTCACATCACTAATAATGGAAGTTGAGTCTGTTCACTAAGCCATTGTTATATAAAGTAGATTTAGAAAATAAAATGGAATCCAAAAAATGTTTATCCTCACTAGACTTGTTCAGAACCTATGGACAAATCTCGATTCGTCGATGGAAGTCTATTTTATATAATGCATGTGAATACGGTACGGGTGAAAATTTCATTTTTTTATTACCCTAGAAATGCTCCGTCTGCTTATGAGTTTTTTTATGAGGGTTTTTTATGATTGATCCTATAAGAAATTCATTTTCCTTATTTCCAATGAAAGGTTTTTGTCTATTTGCCTTTTCATAAGCTACACTTCCAGTCCTACGAAATTCGTGCAGCAATCGTTTGAAAACCAATTTGTTTGGATGATTCTGGTCTGGATATTTTTGGGCATACACTCTTGACGTCATATATATATATATATATATATATATATATATATATATATATATATATCTTTCTGAGTTTTTGCAATTTTTGCAGTTTCTAAAAATCAGGTAAAGAAGCTGCTGATGCAGTTCTGATAATGTGTATTGAGAAACTTAATTTCGAATCAAAATGAATGCCAAGATCTTTTGTTATATCACATCGATTCATTAATTTATTGAGTAAGTGTATTGGTTTAAAGAGTTAGTGACATTTCTGTGTGTTGATGGACCATTTGTTTGTTTCACACAAATTTGCTAGATGGTCAATATTATTTTGAAGTAGTTAACAGTCACTTTGAGGTTCAATGTATTATTATAACCCTTCGACGTCTGGAACTTTTAGATCCTCTATCGTAAGTGCTTATACATTTAAATAAACCATCGTACTTTTTTTAAATGTTTTTAGTAATTGCGTTAAAAGTAATGCAGGATATTGCTTTTAACTTAAGAATTTCTAAAATTCCCAATCGTTCATTTATTTGAAATCGACAACAATCTACAGTTAATGTGACTAAATGTTTACCTATAGATTTGAAAATTGACGATAATAAATACACTGCGGTCCATATGTATGGAATAAATTCATTTTTAGCGTTATTATGTATTTGTTCAATAAAAACTGAGTCAGGTCGATTTTTATTGTCAATTTGACAATTTACAGCATGAAAATATTACCCCCTTCTTGCACCCCCTCTAAATTATGAGCACCCCCTCAATAATTTTAAACGAGAAGGGGGGTCGTGTTGCACCTTTTTCAAAAGGGATTTCAATTCTCTGTTCAGCAATACTAAGTTTTTAAAATTTGGTACAATTATAGCTGAGAAAATTTGTTTTGAAAATGTGAAATTTTATACTTTACGTAGAATGAAGGAAATATTTTTTAGGAAGTGTTTTTCAATTTATTTTACAATTAAATGTTATGTTTAAAATGACCACCATTCACTCCTTGACAATAAGCAAGGCGATCTCTCTCGAACAAGGTGCCACACAACACCCCTTCTCATTTAAAATGTTTGAGAAAATGCTCATAATTCAGAGGTGGTGCAAAAAGGAAGTAATATTTTCATACCGTAAATTGTCAAATTAAGAACAGAAATCGACCTGTTTCAGGTTTTTTTAACGGATACATAATTTACAGTGTCAATATTTTTAAATTTTAATAACAAATTTTCTCAGTTATGGTTGCACCAAATATGAAAAACTTAGTGTTGCTGAACAGATAATAAAAATCCCTTTCGAACAAGATGCCACACGACCCCCCTTCTAATTTAATTTTTTTGTCATAGTTCAGTGGGGGTGCAAGAAGGGAGAAATATTTTCATACCGTAAATTGTCAAATTGAGAATAGAAATCGACCAGTTTCAGGTTTTTTTAACGGATACATAATTTACAGTGTCAATATTTTTAAATTTTAATAACAAATTTTCTCAGTTATGGTTGCACCAAATATGAAATACTTAGTATTGCTGAACAGATAATGAAAATCTCTTTCGAACAAGATGACACACGACCCCCCTTCTAATTTAATTTTTTTGTCATAGTTCAGAGGGGGTGCAAGAAGGGAGAAATATTTTCATACCGTAAATTGTCAAATTGAGAATAGAAATCGACCTGTTTCAGGTTTTTTTAAAGGATATATAATTTATAGTGTCAATAATTTTAAATTTTAATAACAAATTTTCTCAGTTATGGTTGCACCAAATATGAAAAACTTAGTATTGCTGAACAGATAATGAAAATCTCTTTCGAACAAGATGACACACGACCCCCCTTCTAATTTAAATTTTTTGAGAGATGGCTCATAATTCAGAGGGGGTGCAATAAGGGGGTAATATTTTCATACTGTGAATTGTCTAATTGACAATAAAAATTGACCTGTCACAGGATTTTTTGATAAAATACATAATAACGTTAAAAATGAATTTATTCCATACATATGGACCGCAGTGTATATTATGAATAGCGCGTCTGCTAATTTTGCTAAGCGGCCCGACACGTTCAGTTTTAAGATATTATTCGAACGAGAGTGTAGCTTGCCAAACTTTTCAGAAGGTCGCGTTACAGATATTTAGTGTTTAATGAAAACTACTCGATTGGAATTTATCGAAATCATCCATTGGTTAAGTAAGTATTCAATTCGAACAGGGAATAAAATATTTATAACATGTTAATACCAAAAATAAATGAACTGAAGCACAACGAAATTTTCACATGATTTATAATTTATTATTTTTAAGCATCTCTGTTAGATGCAAATTATATTCGTTATATAAAAGGATGGATAAATAGCTTTGATCTTAACTCGAAGTAACTGGAATTTATTCTTTTCCGTATACTATAGCTCGTACAAAATTACTCGCTCTTAAATCAAAACAATAGTAAAAAAAACTCTGCTGTAACTTCAACGACAGTAGTTCAATATTTTATTTTTATTCAAATAAAACTGAAAAAAGAAAAGGTTTGTTTAATTTTTATTTGGCAATGCGTTAAAATAAAAATAATAGTCGTTTTGAAGTATTGAAAAATATTCCTTAATTATTTGAGTAAATTCGGGGTTTTTATGTTGGTAAATAGATATCGTTTTAATTCTTTTATAATAAACCTCATAAATATATTGTTATGATATGAAAATTGTGAGAAATTTATGACATTTTTAAACGGTAGGTAATTCGTTAATTGTTAAGTATAGAAATTAAAATTTATATATAAAATATTATTATTTTCCGCAAATCGCTAGGAAATTTTGACATTCCAGACATATTTTCTTAAAAAAAAGTCAAGATTTCCTAACTGTGTAAGGAAATAAATATTTCCTTACTGTTAGGAAATGATATTTTCTTACAGTTGTTAGTGTTCTACATAAATGATGGAAAACACGTAGTTTATAAGGAATTAATTTATATGTTATTTGACAGTTAGTACAATTATTGAAAATTGGAGGAACATTATTATAAATATGAGAAACATCGTGTAGAGTCATTCGGACTTACTTATCAATTTTACAGGCCCCAGAAATACAAAATAATAAAGTCACTTTAAAAATGTATAAATGTGTAATCTAAATAGAAATTAAAACCTTGTAAATTACCTTAATCATTAAATTTTCTTAATCTAGAGCTTCCTGGATAAATTTTTCGATTTCTTTCTTCGTTAAAATCTTAGATTTCATTGCCCTATATTCTTGAGCTTGCCGTTTTAATAAAGAACGAAATTTTAAATATGTAGATATATCTACATTGTGTTTAATTGCAAGGGTTGACTTTAACATTAAATAATTGGCCCACAATGTTGAAGATTTCATCTTTAAACAAAGGTATAGGAAGTATGCCATTACAACATTTTCCGAGAAAAAACTCGTGTTTTTACTCTTGCGATAGTCCATAAAACGTTAATATGCATATTAGTACTTTTCTCTTGATTTCTTTGATAATAATTCTAATAAACCAGTATTTACTGCCTCAACCAGCTCTGAAGGAGTCCCAAAATGAAAAATTCATCATCACTTACCAAAGACATTGTTTTGTTTTCAAAAACACCAGCAATTAAATGTACATGCGTCAAGTTTGATTCTTCAACATTTATACGTTTCCATAAAAACGCAACCAATTTCAAAGCACCATTTATTTATGAATAAAATTATTCACGATTTTTTCAAAATTAATTATCTATCGAATTTTAAACGACTTGCGGAAAAATAGTATGTTTACCTTGTAGGAAAAGCCACATTTCTTGACTCTGTGTTGCTAAGTCTTGGCTTGGCGCAATCTTCACAGTCGTCCAGGAATGTTAGACTTTTCCCTCCCGGTAAACAATGTATTATTTAAGATACATCCATATTGTCACGCTTTTTTCCCATAGTGGTAGGCAGAAACCACTTCCTTCCACTTGCTACGATTCTGACAAACATCTTTTGCTTTATCTACTAGCATCAATGCTCGACGGTTGTTGGTTCTCTTGACCTAGACTTTCTTCAAAACAATGTCGATCTGATCGAGATCGATGTTCGCCGAGGTCGACCTCTACCGACTTCCGTCCATTCACACTTGCCTTAAAAATCGGTTTCGTCAATCTTCCTTCATCCATCCTTTCTAGGTGTCCAAACCATGTAAGCATTTCTTTATCTACCTTTGTAACCACATTTTAATTTATACCACATCTCACTATTCTTCACTTTATCCAACCGAGTCACTCCGGCTATACTTCTCAGACTACTCATTTCCGCAGCAATAATCCTATTTCATGCTTTTTCTGCCAAACCCAACATTTACTAGCATACATAAGTGTAGGGACCAGCACTCCTCTATGCACTGCCAGACGTGCCTTTTTGTGACACGTTCTGGCTGTTCATAAAGTTATGCAGTACCCCATTCATTTAGTTTCCTGCCAACCCCCTTCCTTTAATGTCACTGTCATACTTTACGTCTCTTGTAAACTTTGAACCCAAGTATACAAAGTCATTTACCTGTTCAAATCTTTCTCCCTTAATCAGAACTTTACAGTTTGTCATGCTTTCTTCTTCAAATAAAGTAACCGATCTTAACCTCGGATACAGACTGAGCAACAAAAGAATTGGTATGGTGTGTTACGCAGATGATGCAGCAATTATTGCAGAATCAGAAAACGACCTACAGAGACAACTTTTCCAGTTCTTCCAAGTAAGCCGCCAACTCGATATGAACATTTCAATCAACAAAACCAAATGTATGACAATTGCAAAATATCCGCTTAGATGTAAGCTAGTGGTGGAAGACAATCCCCCATAAAACAGGTGATGCAATTCAGATATCTGGGCATAGATATATCAAGCACCCACGACCCAGTTAAAGACCTGATGCCAGATTAACAAAGCATCCGCACTATTAGGATGCCTACGAGATATAGTCTGGTCAAACCTTACATGCGTAAAGATAGCAAAATTAGAATCTACAAGACAAACCGATTTTGACGTACGGTACATAAGACCGCGAAGAGAACGAAACACATGCTAAGGGTGGCCGAAATGAAAACACTAAGAACCATAGTGGGGATAACAAGAAGGGACAAAGTAAGAAACGCAGATATCAGAGAACAATGCAAAATACAAGATATTGTGAGATGGGGAAGACAACGTAAGAGGCAGTGGTACAACCATGTAAGACGGATGGACGAGAACATCATCATCATCATTATCATCATCCAGCCCTTCTCAGGTCCACTGCTGGACATAGGCCTCCCCTAGTTCTCTCCATTCGTCCCTGCTCCTGGCTGATTGTAACCAGTTTGTGACAACTCTCTTTATATCGTCCGTCCAGCGCGTTGGTGGTCTGCCCCTGTTGCGCTTGTCTAGTCTTGGTCTCCATTCTAGGAGTTTGCGAATCCATCTAGAATCGCGTAGTCGAGCGGTATGACCCGCCCAGCTCCATTTAAGTTTGGCTATACGAACTATGACGTCGGTAACTCCCGTTCTTCTCCTAACATCTTCGTTGCTCACTCTATTTTTAAGGGTTATCCCGAGCATTGATCTTTTCATACGTCTCTGTGTTACCTGCAGCCTCAAAGGTATGGACGAGAACAGACTTCCGAAAATAGTCCTAGAAAACAACCTGCCCGGCTCAAGATCTCACGGGAGGCCACCTTAAAGATAGAGAGATAGTTGGCAATCTACCTCTCAGGAAAAGATGCAGAGGCAGCTTCAGAATTAATAGATCGACAAATTATCAAGAAGTAAAAGAAGATAATGAAAATGAAAAATATCACATAAAATTAACTTTTCAAATATTGGAATATTGTTTGCAAATGATTACTTGGAAGTCTTAACTAGCTGAACCTGAACGGTTTAAGTTTAAGCAGGGTTAAAACATAGTCCAAAACAAAGTGGTCCAATAATTAAAACATTTTTGTCAGGTGTGAGCTTTTTATTAGGCGAATAGGCGAATAACTGTTCTGGTTAAAGTCCAATAGTGTAAGAGATGATAGGATAAGCAGCATCTCAAATATGAGCACATCCAAGATTGATATTTTTTAAACTATTTACATATGAAATTTCCCGTTAATTCACTTTCCAGTGGAAGTTATAGTAACGGGTCCGATTTTGCGAATCCCGAATTTTGACATATCTTTACATTTCAAGGTCCCCAGAGTCGAATACAATAGTTTTCAAGCGGACGTCTGTGTGTGCGTATGTTCGTAGGTGCGTTCGGAATTATTTTTCGTCTCGATTATCCCGAGAACAAAAAATGATATCGACGTGGGACCAATTGCATTCGACGCATAATTACGCAACTTAGAACTGATTGGATTTTCAGCAAAATCGGTTAAGCTGTTTTTTATGGAGAATCAAAATAACTGAAAAAAATGGTAAACTACATGAAATTTGCAATTTATAAATTATGCTATTTTTAATACAGATTTTTAGGAATATTTGTATGAAAACTATAATAATATTTTATATTTTTTTTTTCAGTTTTTTAAAGGCGATGCCTATCCTTACATAGAACAGCACTTACAAGCGGTGTCAAAACAGAACTACAACAAAAATTTTGTATAAATAAAAAGGTGTGTCACTAAAAAAAATACAGATTAAACGCCTAGTAATTGGCAACGAATTCAGTATTACGAAACGATCATGATATTATCCAAACTATAAACAAATGTACCTACCCAATCCAAATTAAAAATTGAATCAATATATTGCCTGATGAGCGCGATCTCTTCTAAAACAACAATACAAATTCACTTGATTAAATTTATTTTGATGCATGATAATACCGATGAACATTTTTGTAAGGTACATAATACGGGTATTTACAAAATGTTTTGATGCATTGCTTTGCAACTGTGCCAAACTCGATTGGCTAATATTAAAGCGAAAATAATGGTTGAAAAAATCCAAACGAGAGTAACACCGAATTACATTTTTGTGGTTAGCAGTAAAAAAAGAATTTTAAAATAATTTATGACTACTTGTACATATTGGCATTACTTAAAAATTGGCAGACGTTCAACTAAACGATTTTCTAAATAGATATGATTGATGGTTTGTAAATGAAAGGGTTTAGAGGTTAGGAAATGCCAAAATAACGATAAGTATGACCGCAGGTAAAAAATTTCGTGGTTCTAAATAAAGAATAATTAGAAACCGTAAAATAAATATCAAACCAACTGTTTTTATAAATAATCATCATCATGGCATATGCGGACGATTTAACATTATTCCTACCAAACAACCAAAAAAATATAAAATAGATGAAGATATGTCAAAATTCGGGATTCGCAAAATCGGACCCATTACTTGAACTTCCACTGGGAAGTTACAAAAATAAAATGGAGTGTAGATCAGTTTTTAAATGTACAAATTAATGGATATAGAGAAAAAGACGTTATGTTGGGTAAAAAAAATTACCATTGATTTGTTGGGAATTAAAAAATACTAAAATCGATAATCATGGCAGTTGCACTAATGTAAAGCTAACACTAAGAAAAATTATCAATGTTACTCCCCAGAAAAATACCAATAAGGTAGAACAAAAAATAAGAATAATTCACGAAAAGACAAATTTAAAAATAATAAAAATTAAATTTAAAAACAAAAAGCTGCTAATACCACAGAATGGCAAAATATTCAAAAGAAACTCCAAAAAACACAGTGTTTAAAATTACGTTGTCTCAAGTAATATAGTACATGGGACCATAAATAAAGATAAATTTATCCATTGTAATGCAATAGCGATAAAATAGCAATATCTTGCATGTTTAAATGAGTTAAAATACCAAGTTTTGTCAATTAAAAATCCTTTATCAGTACTACAATAAGTACTATACTGGGTACTAAATACTCGCAACCTTTATGTTATTTATTAATAAAAAAATCATTTAAATTCGTTTTATATTATTTGTAATTATGAGTACGTAATAAATGTTGAATTTTAATGAGTTACTTTTTTCAAACCTATTCACCAATATTCGCCAACATTTCGAATTTTATAGTTAAACAATAAAACCATTTATCCTGATTTATGTGTTGTGTTATTTACAAATTTTACGACCCAAGATTACAAAAATATTTAACTATCTTCTTAATTTTACAGAATGTCCCCCATGACGGAATTTGCTCTAATAAGCCACAAAGGCTTCAAATTTCTTATCACCAAGAACCCCTCCAATAACAACTTGGAAGGATTCATCAAAGAATTGAAGAAAAACAACGTTAAAATTGTAGTTAGAGTGTGTGAACCGACTTACGACACTGAAGCCTTGAAAGGAGCAGGAATACAAGTTTGTAATTTAACCATTCCAGATGGAACATGTCCTTCAGACAGCATTGTCCAGGAATTTTTTATGATTCTTAAAAGGCAGTTTTCCATTAATCCGGATTCATGTGTGGCAGTTCATTGCGTAGGAGGTATGTGTAAAAAATTTAAATATTACTTGTGTGTAAATCCGAAAAAAATTTAAATTAAATTCATTATTAACTGGTTTATAACTGTAAATCAAATTAATATTTCTGTAAGCAGGAAATAGGAAATTTTTGCAATATGACGCAACTTTGTGGCACATGAGTCTGATTGTTGGTGCATGTTGAGACGTGTTCATACTTGCACACTATCCGTGACAGGTTAAAGTGCGTGCCGTGGCATCTTAATCGGGTGGTTTTGCGGTATAACTTCGCTCGTTGTTTAAATATGCATTCGACGCATAATTACGCAACTTAGAACTGATTAGATTTTCAGCAAAATCGGTCAAGCTGTTTTTTATGGAGAATCCAAAAACTGAAAAAAATGATAAACTACCTGAATTTTGCAATTTATAAATTATACTATTTCTAATACAAAATTTTAAGATCTTTTGAATAATATAATTATTGCATGTTAGGAATATTTGTATATAAAATATGAAGACAATATTTCATAAAAAAATAGTTTTAGAAAACAAATATGGGAATTGGAGAATTTTAAACTTGTGTCAGTATTGAGAGAATATCATTAAAGACGCTATAACAGTGAAAAATTATTGTTAGTAATAATCAAGCATTGTTTATAACATTCTAATATTGTTACTAACAAATGATTATTGATCATAATAATTAAATTTTTTTTTCAATTGTTATAAACAATTGAAAATAGCTTCCGCTCATGAAATGATAAAAAGTTTGAAAGAATACGATTGACATGAACAGAATATTGTTAATGACAATTATAATTTGTTATAAAAATTTTGAAATCGTTTTTTATAATAATTTTAATAATAATAATTATAACAACAAAACATATGGTATTTTTTCATTCTTTCCACTGGGAAGTTAGTCGTGTGGACCTTCGGGTCGCACCCAGACTACTGATATTTATCCAAATATTTTCACTAACATGCAACTAGTCTCTAATGAGATTACTAATTCCTGTATAGATCGCCAGCTCGATCACCCGACTTAACACTAATTAATATTCTTTGAAAGTAATTCGGGAATCTTAATTATGGTCTAATTAAGTGGTCGCTGCTATGGCTTTAAATATCTTTCTGGGATGGTGCAATCTTTATTGATGTATGTATTTATTATACATTTTATCTATTTTGTTTGTCTCTGATCAAACTGGCATCATTTGTGTTTAACATAATACAGTTTCGGTATGATTGTAGATTGTAGGGTGGGTCGTGAAGGCCATACTGCCTCTCAAGCACTTCGACCTATCAGATCTTTTGTGCATAACCCTTAATCTATTCGAGGCCCGGGATTCCGAGACTTCGAATAAAGTTTATCAGTTTTCTGGGGGCTAAGTTTTTGACATCGAAGTTCGATTATGATACAATTAAATATTATTTTTAGGACTGGGCAGAGCACCCGTGATGGTGGCATTAGCTTTAATTGAACTTGATTTCCCATACGACGAAGCTGTGAGCTTGATTAGAAAGAAGAGAAGAGGCGCCATCAATTCAAAACAGCTGGATTTCTTATCAAAATACAAACCGAAAGCTCGGTTGAGTAACGATAAGAAGAAGTGCGTCATACAATGAGCTCTAAAAATTCCAACATAAACATGTAAACATATATGAATTATTATTGTAGTAAAAGTGCCGAAAATGTATGGATCCTATAAAAATCAAGAACAAACAAATCGATCGCATATTACAACAAAACCACTCTGGTTAGTTGGATTCTATTGTAAGTCCAGCATGTTTGAATCAATAACACATTTAAAAAGTATGGATTTTGGGAAATAAATTCTTGCATTTATTTTAATAATTTTATTTCATTCAAAAATTTAATTTCAAAAAATATTTTGTGAATAAAACTTGATGGATGTAATAAATGATGGTTAAGTTAATTTCAACCAGGATAGTTTTAAGGCAATAATACATATTTACCTTGAATACTTTACAAGGGTAACCTTTTAAAATGTGTTCCATACATTTGGGCGCTTGGTTTTATCATTGCTATTATTTTTAGTATTATTAGTTTTATAAGATATTTCAATTAAAAATCTAAAAGATTATAAGATTATTTAAAAAAAATTAACAGTTTTAATAAAAAAAATTATATTTTTTATTGATATTTATGGCTTCAGACTGACAATAGTATATTTCATTAGGAGTTGAGAAAATAGGCTTTTTCCGTGCGCGCGCAAAAAGTTTCCGTGGAATGCGCATCCGAACACGGAAAGTCGTGCAAGCACGGAAAAAACATTTATGGACGTGTAATGAACGAAATCTACCTAAAAACTACAAATTGTTTAGATATTATCACTAAAAATTGTCAAAAAACAAGCGTTATTTACCCCGTTGCCAAGAAAATAAACAACAAAATTTACCATTTTTAGAGAACTGTCAATAACATTTTATTTTGACATGCATGTAGGCACCGTAAAAAATTGCGGGCGCACGGGAAAAGCCCACTTTCGGTGCGCTAAATATGCATGTAAATATAGTTTTTTCAGGTAGGTATAATGAAAACAAACATTCTTAATTGATTGATTGATTTTGATGAAAATTTTTAAACAAGTTCATTATTCCCTCCTAATCAAAAGTTATATTGTGTCGAGATGTAAAGTTTTCGAGTTATTTTTGAAAAATAGTTCAAAAACATGTATTTTAGGGTCGAAAATCAACATCTAAAATCATGAATAACTCAAAAACTATTAACTCACCAAAAAACTCATATGACATTTCATGCTTAGAATTGATCCCTGAATCGACCTATTGGGTTACTGTTTATCTTAAAATGTCCACCTCCGAGAAGGGGTGGAATTCACCCCACAAGCAAAAAACACACCTCGGCACAATATAACTTTTGATTAGGAGGGTAAAATGAGCTTATTTACAAATTTTCATCAAAATCGGTGCTGTTTGAAAGAATTCGGACCTAAATACCGCTACTGACTGGACTATAATGATTTATTTGGCGTATTAATTTTAATTTTTGTTGTTTCAAATTTTGATATTTATACTTTTAAGACACTGCCCTTGTTCGTTCGTAATAAAATAATTCCTGATTTATTTCAACGTTATTATTTTCAATATACATTAATAGTTAAATAAACGAATTATTGACAGATCCTGCATGCATGCAGTACATTAATAATAATTTAAAAATTTAACAAAACCGTATTTGCACATGATTTTAGTAACATTATGGGTAAATGCTTTGTCAATAATTATGTTAATTTAATAGTACCTAAGCAAACGTAAAAAATTCTTCATGAATGTTAAAAAAGTATTTTACGCATAAAATAATTTTTCTCCGGGTGTTTTTATAGTTAGTAAACAGATTTAAAAGTGTTTCAGTAAAAAAGTATTAATCGGATTTTAGTATTTATTAGTCTAAGAATTATTTGTAGATTAGTTGTTATATTATAGTAGTAAATACTTTTAAATACATTACCCAGTTATTTATTTCTTGCGTAGTGAGTTTTGTAACATTTTGGTTAATTTTTATGTTTCGAATGATATGTTTTGCACTTTTTCCATTAGGAAATGTTTAAAGATAAATCCAAACATTGGATAAAAAAACACGGCTTGAGAAACAGCAAATGAAGACTAATTATGACGACAATTTTACAACAACAAAAATCGATAAATCTATCTTGCTCTCATTTATATCATTATAAAGGCCGTCGAAGAGCATGTCACACCATTAGATATCAATTTATGTGTTAACAATTTAAAAAATTGGCAGTCATTGGGAATTAAAATCATTGAATAATAAATAGCCTAATAAAAGTAGGCTGTCAGCTCAAGACCACTTTTAGATAGGCAGATAGAAGTAAAAAAAGAAGCTATGACGCCACCAATCTGTCGCTGACGTCAGGTGACGTGAAACCATAAGTTTGCCCCTTACCACTTGTCGTGGAGATGTAAAGGCTGAACAATTTTAGCAGTAGTTTTTATTCAATTATAGCATTGTAATAAACATTCTTCACTTACTCATTTTCGAAGTGATGTAAACTTGAAGTTGGGGGAAGATATTTACTTAATAATCTGGTAAACTTAGTTGGTCCATATTTTTAACTTTCCAGTGGAAGTTATAGTAATGGGTCCGATTTAGCAAATCCCTAATTTTGTTATATCTCCACATTTCAAGGTCCCCAAAGTCGAATACAATAGTTTTTAAGTGGACGTCTGTGTATGTATGTGCGTATGTTCGTATGTTCGTATGCTCGTATGTGCGTTCGGAATTATTTTTCGTCTCGATTATCTAGAGAACAAAAAATGATATCGACATTGGAACAATTGCATTCGACGCATAATTACGCAACTTGCAACTTTTTAGATTTTCAGCAAAATCAGTCAAGCTGTTTTTATATATATTTTGTATATATCATAAATGCCAGAAAAAGAATGATCGATCTTTTGAAGGCTCTGTTTATCACTGCTCAGATAACGGATAAATAACATACATACATACATACATATAGTCACGCCTTTTTCCTATAGGAGTAGGCAGAGACCACTTCCTTTCACTTCCGCTACGGTTCTTACACACATCTTTTGCTTCTTCTACTTTCATTAGTGCTCTCTTACATGCTCGTCGGTTGTTGGTACTCTTGACCTGGCCTTTCTTCAAAACAATGTTGATCTGATCGAGATATGTTTGCCGAGGTCGACCTCTACCGACTTCCGCTCATTCACACTCGGCTTATAAATTTGTTTCGTCAATCTTCCTTTATCCATCCTTTCTACGTGTCCAAACCATTTAAGCATTCCTTTATCTATCTTTGTAACCATTTCTACTTTTACACCACAGCGTTCTCTTATCTCACTACTTTTCACTTTATTTAACCGAGTCACTCCGGATATACTTCTCAGACTACTTATCTCCGCAGCATTAATCCTATTTTAATGCTTCTTTTGCTAAACCCAACATTTACTACCATACATAAGTGTAGGAACCAACACTCCTCTATGCACACATTGACACTTTCTGGCTGTTCATAAAGCTATGCAGTGCCCCATTTATTTGTTTTTCTGCCAACACCCTTCACTCATCTTTTATAAACTTTGAACCCAAGTATACAAACTCATTTACTTGTTCCACTCTTTCTCCAGATCCAGTTTTGTTATTACTATAGATAACGACTCTAGTCATTGTTCGTTAAATGCTTACAACTTTTGCAAACCAAAAGGAATTATTCTGTTGACGATTCCTCCACATAGATCACTCAGAGTTCAACCACTAGACGTATTTTTTGATGGTCCTTTAAAATTAGCATATAATTCAGAATGTGATAAATTTATGAGAAATCACCCTGGTGAAAAGATGACAACTCTTTATCGTTGCTGATTTATTCGATAGAGTGTTCGGTAGAATTACAACTATAGAAAAGGCTACTAAAGGTTTTGAGGTAACAGGAATATTCCCCGTCAACCCTGATGTATTTAACGCAGAAGATTTTGCCCCCGCTGAAAACTTAAATGAGCCGATTCTTAGGAATGAACAATTTTAAAAAAATAGAAAAGATGAAAAGGAAGTAGATATAGGAGAACAAAGAATGGCTCCAAAATATTTACGTCTACTTCAATGAAAGAAATGTTAGAAAAAAAAAATGCAAAACAGGAAAGGCTAAAAAAGACGAATCGTACTCTGAAACATGCAAAAATAATGAGAATGAAGAAGCAGGTTTTAGTCAACAAAAACACCAACAACATACAAGAGAACCCAAAACTTAGAAATAAAAATAGTAAGCTACCATGGATGTGAGAAGAAGAAAATTCAGACGCCGAAGTTACCGAGGACATTTGTATTATTTGCGGAGAATTTAAGAGAAATCGAAAACTCTGGCTAAGATCTGGCCGATATTACCTCCAAGCTGCGGGGTAATACCGGCCACTCATATATTTTTTTAAAATTTTGTATTTTTTCTAAACAGTATTGTTCGTTTCCAATTAAAATATATTTTGTTCCAGAAAGTCTTACCTTACATTTAAACCTTCCAGTTTCCCATTAAATCATAAAATCTCCGAGATATTCGAGTTTTGCTTAAGGGGCCGGTATTCCCCCACTTTCCCCTAATGGTTCTATAAAATTTTATGCCTATAAACTAAGTATAACAATAAAATAGCAACAACCAAATTTGATGAATTTTTTAAATCAACTGTTACTTTAAAAGAGTATTGTGTAATCCATCCATTTAAGAATTAAAACAATCGTTTTCTTAAAAACATGTTTGGTTAATATGACAGTGCTTTGTTCTTAAATTTCACTTAAATGCATTGATATGTTTTATTTCAAGATAAACTTGCTTTTAAGCTTAGTTACGAATTTTATTAATGACATGGAATATTTATGATAGAAACCACACATGGCAGTGTTGTAACTAGTAAAAAATTAGTAAGTATCCAAAAAAATACATGCACCAAAAAACACGCACGCCTAAAACTCTGGAAAAATTAAAAATCGTCATGTTAGATTTTGAAAAATTTATTTACAAAATAAAATAAATAAAAATGTTTATCAAAATATAAAATACATGTTTAAAATATAAATTAAGACACTGACAAAAGGGGCAAGAAAAATTACGGAAAAATTGTATAAAGACGAAAGTTGATTACATCTTGGAAATGATAGATCCAATAAAAGTTTTTAGCAAGAGAGTTTTAATATTTAAACACAAAACGATTTCAAGCATAAAATTTAAATAAAAAATAGTTATAATAGTGCGTAGTGTTTTACATACAAGTAAACGAAGTGAGTATGATTTTTATATTTTTAAAAGTAATGAGGGTCATTATTCTCCTGTTGTTTTTCTTTTGCTTGTTCCGTTATTCCCCTGACGTCTTTTAGGGATGAGGTAGTAAAAAACTATTGTTGCCGGTTTTGTTTTTCAACATAATTGGGAACCCTGTACAAATCTTCGTTGATTCCATAAAGATTTGGTGTAGCAGCGCAGTCCACGTTGAACCACCAATCACACACCCTCGCGTATTGGTTGAACACAGTTCCATTTGGACACAGGAAGCTGTACTTTTGGCCGTTGGGTAAACACCAATGCCATACCTACAATCATTAAGAAATGTATTTAGATTACGTTGTGCATTTTATTTGCTTTTTTATCGTTGATTTTCAATTAGCTTAACATCGTATTAACATTTATTTACAACATGATTGGTACTTTATTACCTCGATTAAATTCATGAAACTTAATATTTTTTACTATATCTTCGCACTACAGATGGTGCGAGAGGGAACAGATGTCTGTCAACCCCCAGAAAACTGTAATTATTTCTTTTACAAGAAGAAAAAAGCTAGATAGCAGCCTGTCCTATACGGAGAGAGCATTCCATTTGCGGCGGAAGTGAAATATCTGGGTGTAGTTCTGGATAAAAGACTCACCTGGAACGCCCACCTAGAAAAAACAATAAACAAAGCCAGGTTTTCTCTCTGGAACCTCAGAAGAGTATGCGGGAAATCTTGGGGATTGAACCCCAAACGGGTTTACTGGATTTATCAAACAATGATAATATCTATGATCACGTATGGGTTAGTAGTCTGGTGGACCAAAGGTTTACAACAGACATCTAGAGCAAAGCTTGCTGGCCTTCAGTGGCTGGCATGTATGGCCATAACTGGAGCTATGTACAGCACACTAACGGCAGCGATGGAACACCTCCTAAATCCTAATGGCAAATTAATGGAAAGCAACTCGGGGACCACTGAAACAAAAAACCACCTAATTTTCTGAATGGTTCCTGACATGCTAGCCACAAAAATACACGTAGAAAAGTCGTTCAAAGTCCTCTTTCCGAAGAGAGATGAATGGGTGAGGGAAGAAATCCTCTACCCGGAGACGGAATACGTAATGTACACAGATGGCTCAAAAGCCCCAGATGGAGTTGGGGCCGGTGTTTTCAGCTGGAATCCAAAGGTTAAAATATCTACCAGTCTTGGCAGGTATACTACAATCTTTAAGGCTGAAGTCTTCGCTATTGAATTGTGTACAAGATAGCTGACTAATAGAGCTCTAGCAAACAGAAACATAAGTATAACATCAGACAGCCAGGCTGCTTTAAAAGCACTGAGATCCAACACGATAAATTCTTAACTTGTATGGAATTGCATCGAATCCCTAAAGTACCTTTGTGCGAAAAACAGGGTGACCCCGCTGTGGGTACCTTGGCACCAGGGTGTGGAGGGAAACGAAAAAGCCAACACCCTTGCAAAACAGGGGGCCGAATCTGCGTTTACTGGACCAGAACCGGTTTTTGAAGTCACTGCAAGTGGCACCAAAACAATTATTTTGGACTGGGCGGAGAGGAAAATACTCACGTACTGGTCCGATATAGCAGGGTAGATGCACTTGAAGAAACCCTCGAGAAACACAACTAAGCAGATCCTAGAATGAAACAGGTCTGACCTACGAATTCTAACGGGACTGCTTACAGGACACTGTCGTCTAAGATACCACCTCGGAAAGATAGGTCCGAATCAACAAACGGACTGTCGGTTTTGCTGCGTGGAAGACGAAACTGCTAAACATATACTATGATCATGCCCCGGCCTGAGAAGAATAAAGCTCAACATATTTGGTTATACCAACCTAGAACCTACCGATTTCAAGAAAATCTCACCCCATACAACCATGAACTTCGTAAGAAGGGCTGGATTGTGCGGTGAACTGTAACCTCTAGGGGTGAGCCACAATAGACCTACTAAAGGTCGCAGTGGAGAGGCGACCCACGCCCCACTCACATGATACCTAACCTAACCTATATCTTCGCACTAATAATAAGACTATAAACTGTAATTAATTAATTGGCTCTATGAAATGCATAAATTGTAAATTAATAAATGGATAATTTTTGTAATAATTGTATAATTTTTGTGAGTATAAGTGTATAATCGGTATTCGTCTCGTGTGGATGTAGCATAAGATATTTAAAAAGTTTAAAGAGAGCCAATTTTAAACAACGATTAAATAACAAAGGGAAGGCTGGTATCAAAAGCAAAACAATATGATTAAATAGAGATTTACCAGACCTTTTAAATGAGGTATGACTTGATACCTAACGCCATTTGAAAAAATTCAAGGTGTATCTCCAGTGGAACGGGGGTGAATCTGACGTTTATGACATTATCCTTAAAAAGTGTCCCCCTCAAGCTAAAAGTTGAAGTGTTTTGGCATTTCTTTCTGATATATTGCATTTCTAAAATATTAAGGGTGGGTCCTTTTTAAATGAATACAACAATTAAATAATGAAAGGCTGGTATCAAAGACAAATCGAATAGAGATTTACCAGATCTTTAAAATAAGGTATGACTTGACACCTAACGCTATTAAAAAAATTTAAGGAGTATCTCCAGTAGGGAGGGGGTGAATCTGACGTTTATGACATTTTAAGTTAAAAGTTGACGTGTTTCGGCATTTCATTTTAATATGTCGCTTGTCTAAAATATTAAGGGAGGGTCCTTTTCAAATGAACACATTGTTTATTAAAAATACGAAAAAATTACTAACACAAATCCTAAAATACAGATGAATCATTTTAATAACAATTTAATTTTTTTTAATTCAATTTTCGTTTGAAAATACTAAGAATTTTCATTCTGTTAAAGATACGAATGAAATCTTACCTGGCATTGTGCTTCAGGATCGCTGTAGTAACCAGGCAATTTTTGATCGCATCTAAATGACAAACCCTGGGGAATTTCGTGATAAATAGGGTAGTCCTGTCCTGGAATGTAGCCGTCTATTTGCTGTAAAAAAAAACAGTGTGGTGCAACCGTTGAATTAAGTTCATTCGCCTTTCTAATTTTAGGCAGCGTTGAAAAATATTTTTAATATTGAATCTTTCATTTAAAATTTGTACACTTTAACACAAAATTGTATAGTGCGTCCTTCCCAATTTAATTATCGTTGTTAACGCATTTCGAATTCTATTTTGGGCCAGAATAATTTTGCATTTAAGCTGCTTTATTGATCATTTACTTTTGTTGTTATATTTTCATTATTCACCAAAAAAAGTGCTGGGCCATAATTACATAATTTTATACTTCGTTAAAATTGGTTATTTTTGTGGCAATAATTTATCTTAAGGTGCTTCTAAACTACTGCAATACGTAGCTGCAACACAGTGGTCGGTAACATGGAGAGAAAAATGACTCTGCAATATTGCTTTGTTTTGATGTTTGAGTTTTAAAACTTGTTTGCAACACTGACGTGTGTTTAAGCTTGAGAAACAACCCTCGGTTAATTTAAGCACATGTGCGCTATTAAAAGGGCATGTGTTTTTTTTAGCAAAATCAGTTGTTGATGTTACTCTCTCGAACCTTACCTTTGTTAATATTTTATTTAGTTTCGTCGATAATTTCACTAATATTGTCATAAAATGTAATTCTAGCAGTACATTACTAAGGAAATTATTTACGAACCTAACCTTTAACGAAAATAACTTGACAACTACTTATTTTATCGCAATGTGACAGGAGGACGATATTTACGTAGAAAATAATGCAGAATAAAAAAAACACGTTTAAATGATAATTTAAAGTATTCTAAAATATTTACGTAAACTGTTAGCCAAGTATGAACAAAAAATATTGGGAGGCATAAAAATAATGGACTAAACTCTTTTTAAAAGTTTTAAATAAGTCAAAGGAAAAATATTTTATTTAAATGTATTAAGTTAATTATTCATATTTTGTGTCAAGGTTACTACGGTTACAATTCTTAATGAAACACCCTATACAGTATGTCTACGTACAGTGCAGCAGAAGTAGCTTGGCGGGCGACTAGCCTCTAAAATAACAAATATTCGGCTGAATATACTTCACATTCGTAAACTTCTTCCTTCGATTGTACTTGAGACTCACGATTACTGAAAATTTCGTCGTCGCCGATCGGATCTTTATTCGAATGTTTTCGTTGTGCGCAGATTTTGTGATCTCTCGCCCGCCAAGCTACTTCTGTTGCACTGTAAGTTGGCTACACATGGAAAAAAAATTTATTATTAATTTTAGTAAAAAAGCTATTCTTTATAAAAAAGTTCTGCATGTCCTAAAACCCATAATTCAATCATCAGATATTAAACTGTAAGAGTCTTATACGAGGTTTGTCAAAAACATGATTTTTGATCAAGAGTAAAGTACCTTTATATTTGACCATATCGAAAAATTTTATTAAGAAAAGATGTTGAAAATTAAAAATAATTCTCAAATATTCAATATTGTTTATTTACAATAAAAATTTTTTTTAACATTTTCTCTGTGACATCATTGAAAGTTTAAGTTATTTATAAATTTGATAAAATAAATCTCAATACACCTTTATTTAGCAATCTACTACTATCAAAACAAACGTATCCCAATTTTTATTGAACGCTGATGACCTTTCAAATGCTTAATTATTAATTTTAGATATGCATTTAAACGAATAATACATTGTATAATTTATTATGTTATAATGAATACTAATGAAAAATCTCAATTCTCAATTTACCAAAGCTTCCACAAATCCTTCATTTTTATTCATACATTTAACAGTTCTATTAATGTAATAAAAGGATTATTCTCGAGATATGAACCTTTATTCAACTTTGTACATTGGTACTTGTTTGACAAATCATCTGACAGTTCTATCAATAACAACCCCCTAAGCTAACATGATTCATCAGATACTTCACAATTAACAAATTCTTTTCATACGGGGTGTTATACTACGAACTGCGTCTGTAATTACTCTCTCGAAATGGTCAATATCTTGAAGGGTCTTTTGAAGATATACCTTTTGCTTTAAGTAGCCCCACAAGAAAAAATCGAGTGGGATTATGTCTGGAGGCCAAGAAATTTCCGAATAACGATGAATAACTCTGTCATTAAAAATATTTTCGATGTATTGACGTACATCTGTTTCAACCTCGAAGGTGAATATTAAGTTGCCTCCGGTAACATTTAAGCCTATTGGCTCATTATATCTTGCCTATGTGATTTAAGTCATCGTACCCAATCCAGTACTTTCGTGCCTTGTACAAGTTTGAACAAGTTCTGTACTGAGTGGAAACTATATAGTTCTGAGTCGCCGGATAGCTGCCTAAAAATTTCCTGTCTTTTGCGTTTTAGTGCCTCACAACAGCACAGTAAGTGTTTCACTGTTTTTGAAACCTTACCAGACAGTCTGCAGGTCAACTCTCATTTTGTTGAGGTGCTCCTTCACTGATGTGTGACCGGTCAGGAGCATACATACATACACACATATAGTCACGCCTTTTTCACGCCTTTTGTCAATCTTCCTTTATCCATTTAAGCATTCCGTTTTCTATCTTTGTAACCACATCTACTTTTACACCACAGCGTTCCCTTATGTCACTATTCTTCACTTTATCCAACTCCGGCTATACTTCTCAGACTACTCATCTCCGCAGCATTAATCATATTTGCCAAACCCAACATTCCCTACCATACATAAGTGTAGGAACAAACACTCCTCTATGCACAGCCAAACGTGCCTTTTTGACACTTTCTGGCTGTTCATAAAGGTCAGGAGCCCCGTAGTGATTCTCAAAAATATCTCTTTTTGGACTATTGCAAGAATTATCTGAAGATGATTATAACCGCAGAATGAAATTTTGTGAAACTATAATGCAAAAGGTAGATGCAAACCCTTATTTTACAAGTAATGTAGTCTTTTCCGATGGAGCCACGTTTAAATTAAATGGTACAGTTAATCGCCACTACTGTAGATATTGAAGTGATAGTAATCATAGATGGATGCGGGAACATAGAACACAAAGGCCTTTAAAAGTTAGGGTAGGTATTATTGGCATTACTGTTATTGGACCATTCTTTGTAGAAGGCAATTTGAACGGACCAAAGTATTTAGATTTGTTAAGAAATCAAATAGTTTCTGCAATAAAAAATGCAGTTGGTAACAATTTCAATGACATTTGGTTTTAGCAGCATTGCGCCACACTTTAGTATTGCTGTTCGAAATAACTTGAATGAAGTTTTTCAAGACAGGTAGATTGGAAGTAGGGGCACTATTGAGTGGCCAGACAGATCTTCCGATTTATCGTATTTGGGGATTTTCTTTGGGGATATTTCAAAAACATTGAGTACAAAACAAAACCTGATAATCGGGATGAACTGAGAAAAAGAATACTGATAATAGCCCGTCAAATAACAAATCAGAAATTGCGTAATACCATATCAACTTTTTATAAAAGACTTGGATACTGTCAAATAGAAGAAGGAAGACAATTTAAACATCTAATTAAATGAGATTAATAAGTTATTTGTTCCTGTTAATTATTTTGGTTACGTTTCTGTATATAAAATGACTAATAAATACTTGGTGTAATGAGAGGATTATTGACGTTTATATGAATCTCCAGTCGCTAAAAACCGTAGAGTTGTCGCCAATCTTTTGGTAAAAGGTATTGTTTTTCTCATGTTCGTATAATTTGTTGTAATTTTTAATCCAATTGTGTTTAAATAAAAATATTGTCATGATTGCTGGATTTTGTAGTCACATATTGCAGTAAAAATATTGCCCGTTTAAAATCACCTTCAAAGAAATTTTATTGCAATATTTAATCTAAACGAAATCCTAGTTTTCATTTCACTTAATAATTAGCACAAGTGAACATTAATTTTAAGGTCGCTTTAAGGATAGTTATCAAATATTTTTGAATCACAAAGTAATGTTAAAATAATATTCGCATGAAAAATATGTAACGAAATTCTCCATTGTGAGTTATTACAATAAAATTAATTAAAAAAATAATGGTGTATAAAGTCGAATACATAATTTTAACGAGTGCAATAGACAGACATAATAATAATAATAATAATAATAATAACCACTCTCGCTGAAATTTTAAATCTCAACAATTCTCAGAGAAGAATTAACTAAATCAGATCGCGTCTTACTTTGTAAATTATTACCGAACGTTTGTTTCGACAGTGGATCTTCTTTATTGTTTCTAAATTTGTTTTTTGTAGCTAATTTCATTACATCGATTAATCTTTACTAAAGTTATGACATGATTAGGTAGTTAATATTTTAAATATGCTTGATTGATCCTTCATTACAATATCATCTTGGTATTTGATCAATATTTTAACAAAATTTTATGTAAACTTATACAATTAAATAGGTAAGTTTAACAAGCTAGTCTGAATGGACATTGAACATATCCAAGACTAGAAATGCAAAATTAAATAGCAGAGTGGTTAAAAGAAAATACTGAAATGAATAAAAATAATGGAGGCTATGAATGAATTTATCAAACAGTTGATCAATTTTATTGGAGCTTTCGCTAAACGTCCTTCGGTAATATTTAGAACGAACAACATGCAAGTGCATTGGACTGTAGTTAGTCTGTCAAAAAAACCGGATGTTATACAAGTGTCATCGAATAGCGCAATAAAACGAACATCCGATTTCGATCTCTGACCATTGCCAAACCATTGTTACAGATTTACATTCATTCGAACGCCACATTTTCCGATGCAGATTGAGGATTTACACACGGGTGCTCGTCCTAATTATATGAATTTTTTATTGAAAACGCCGAAGACGAGACTCTTGTTACATTGTTTAAATTATTTTGCAACGTTTTATCTAAGTTTGTTGCAGCGCGAAGTTAGTAGGTCGCGATCTTAATGAATAAAGTGTGCAGAGAAAATAATCACTGCTGCATCTTCAGTTCCAACACTATAAATTATTTTTTTGTACTTGATTTTCGTGACTATAAGTATGTAAATGTATATTGTAAATATACATACACCCATACATACTCTGTGGAAAATTATTATTACATAATATTAACTTATGTTAAATGTTTAAGTCTGCATTATAGGCTTAAGGAAATCCTGTATGATGATTCCGATCAATATTTTTAATTTTATTAAATTGTTAAATATTTTAATTTTCGAATACACATGTGTCCATTTTTTAAAAAAAAGACCACTCAGAAAACAATAATAACATTTTTAAAAAATTAATTAATTTGATCATAAAATTTTTAATTAAAATTTCAATGGAAACCTTACGAGTACATTTGTTCAAAAGGTCCTTCTAATATGCTAAATAATTCAGTTTTACAAGAAATAAATTTAATGATAAAAGAAAATTTGGAGATTTTTTTGTTTAATTTAGATAAATCCTTAAATATCAAAAAAAATTTTAATGCAAAAAGCATACTACTATGTCGATGAGTTTCTCCTGAAATCCTAACTGGATTACAGGGTTTCATAATTTTAATTTTACAATCATTTTCCTCATTCATTTATAAGGTTGTTAACAATAATTTTATAACTGTGTTTATACGGGTGTTTCAAAGAAAGGTGACCCCGTCTCTAGGATACCAAGTAGTATTGAACATAACTTTTCAAGGTTAGATTTATTAATCAAAATTTCAAGTGAGCTTAAACATCTTTAAATTTTACACCAAAAAGGTACTATTGGTAAAACTCGGAACCGTTTTTGAATATTATGAAGTAATAACCGATGCTGGTATAAAGTAATGATGTTTTTAAAAAAGGTGGCCCCGTCTCTAGGATAGGTAAAAAACTGAAAAATAAATGGAGTTGCTCAATAAAAAATTTTCGTAACGCCGTATCCGTATTCAAGATAAAGGGCGTTAAAAAAAAAATTGGGTTAATATCTTCTAAAACATATTCGCATAAAATTTCATTACAATGTTTCCAGTAGTTTCGGCAAAATCGTAAGAAAGTGTATAAATTTTTTTTCTTCAACGCCCTTTATCTTGAATACGGATGACGTTACGAAAAATTTTTACCAAAATATCCCCAATTATTTTTCAGTTTTCTACCTATCCTAGAGATGGGGTTACCTTTTTTTGAAACACCCTGTTTATGAATTGTATATGTAGTACCTATACCTTGTATCTTAATAACTTTTCGATGTTTGTTTGACTTGTTGAATTAGCTAGTATTTTATGATGATGTTATTTTTTTTCCAATATGATTGTGAAAGAAAACTTATTCAATAAATATTTGATTTATTGATTGATATTATATTGTTTTATTTTGTATTTTACCTCTAAGTTTTAATATTGGAAACGTAAATAATCACAAAATAAACAATGTGCCCATGACTATTTTAAACATTTATTTATTTTTTCGTGTTGTTTGGTATAATTTTTTTTTTAGTTTGTACGAAAATTATTTAAATTTTACTGAAAGTCCCAAGAAAATCAAGCCGAGAAACCTGTATACAAATAACAAAATTAATGAAAGCAATCAATCGAACAATTATATTACGTAATATTTTACCATAGCTTTCATCGTTTAAACCTTCATTGCTGTTTTAAATCTTCTAGAAAATTCAAAGTTAACAAAAATGTTTATTTTTTACCAAAGAAACGAAACGTGTGATAAAGTCTGGAAAATAGGGAATATGTGGCGTTTACTCAAACATAATATAAGTTTTAATTAAGTGACCATATTAACCCCATTAGCTTTTCCATTGGCCACATGTAGTCGTCCAAACTTATCTCTTTTACATCACAAAACAATGGTTCATATAATCTCTTCTGTCGAGTGCTGCGTGAGATATGATTATGTCAAAAAAGTGTATGGTCTTTTGGTTTTGTTAGTGTGTAACAATATCTCATAATACAAAATCATTGTTAAAAAATTATCATATACTTTTTATGGATGTAAAAAATCGACCAATGATCTATTTCCAGCAACTCCTTTTTGCTAAGATGTTTCCATTAATTTATCAGACAAAATTAAATAAAAATATTTCACCCCTTGAAGTATTGAAAAAGTGATTAAACACTCCTTAGCACAGAAAGGAAATGAAAAAAAAAAACTTACGCTGTAAACGTACTGCACTATTAATCCAAATAGTATAGTGACGAACACGTGTTTCTTGATGTGAAAATTGCACATGTTGAATGATAAGAAGGTGCCCGATTCTTAACGTACCGACCTCGTAGCAAAAGCAAACAATTGAATGAACTCCTCAATCGGATTTAGAACATTTTATACATGTTCAAGCCGTCGTTGAAATTAAGTAAGAAACGCATAATCAATGATCCATTCTCAAGACTTTCTGAATGAACAGAAAGATAAAAAGAGAAGGGAGTTCTTGAAAATTAAATTTTGTTAATATGTAAATATTATACCAAATAAAAAAAATTGTTTATTGTTATTTAGCACAAAAAGCACGAGCTCGCAATGCTGCAATACTTTAACTATTAGCATAATATATTTATAATATAATCTACAAAATGATCAGGTACCAAATTATCTACAACCAGAGGTAGAACTGAGATTAAAAGAAAGAGCAGACTAAGAAAAAAAGGTTGCAAGCAGTAGTGAATGATCTGGATAAATTGCAAATAAGAAACTGAAGAAGAAAAACAGGAAATATACAAGATTGTAGAAAAGATGCAACCAAGCATTAGGTAGAAATAATCTTAGGATATTTTAATCCAAGTAAAAAATAATAACAACATTGCGGATTTGCACAGGATGAATTAAGAAAAGTTTCAAAGTTATACTTCTTTGGCGCGTTTAGTTGAAAGTAAAATTGAAAGCTGCGCGCGCACACCGTTACGGTCAATCCGACAGTATGAAGTTGGCCAACCGAAAACGAAACAGAGCCAACCTCGTCAACATTTTAGAAACACGCTAAGACCCGTCGATTTTTGATTAAAGGGTGACACTCTTTTCCGGTATTTTTGACTCCACTACTTTCAACCCCAAGCAAAGGTAAGAATTACTCTAAAATTTTTAAATGACATTGGGGGTCGAATAAGAATGTGTTTGCAACAATTGCATTTGTAACTCAGGTGCCGTTACCGTAGTGCTTCTTTTTGCAGCTAATCGCAAAAAACGATCTTCAATATGGATTGTAGATCTCGTGTGTCCTGTTTGTCTTTCAGATACATTATTAAATTCTACATAACGGGCATTCAAGCGGGAAGTTACGCATTGGGATGTGCCAAATTTTCGCGTTATATCTGTTTGTCTAGCGCCACTTCTAGCGTCTTTATGGCGCTCAGCGTTTGTTTGCGATTTAAATGTTTTTTTTTCATGTTCAATTCAAAAATTTATGTGATTTATTGTGAATTCAAACCAATACTTACCCATATTATAAGTGTTTAAAACCAATAAAATATAGTGTCACAGTAAAAGCATCAAAAAATATTGTGATATAATGCGGGTTAAAAATCCAATATATTTAATGAACGAATTAAATAAAATTTAAATATTAATAAATATTCTTAGATTATTTTATTGATCCCTTTTAATGGGCAATCCTTTATTTTATTGAGTTGATTTCAACAACCCATAAATTGAATAAATGTAAAATGCAGTGGGGACAATTTTTCGAAATTCTATCGGAGAAAATTTATAATAAAACTGCTGGATTTCATCCAGAGAATGGCTATTCAGTTCTAACAAAAGGGCTTATGTTTAATTTGGAAAAACCTAACTAGATAAATGTCTGGTTTTCCGGTCATTATTTTTGCAAAAAAATATTTAAAGTTTTTCGAACAATATTGACTTGATGCAACAATTCGCGATGCACTGTATATATTATGACATTTTCCAATAACACAGACCAACAAAAAATATTTTTTTGAAAACTTTTTTAGCTTTAATAGCTGAACTTTATAGATTTTTATGTGCTGAATTGTGTTACCCGAACTAAACTATTTTTCTAAAGTTACAAAAGTGGGGTGTCAATTTTAAAAAACTTACTAATTCCCCAAATATTGGGCGACAATTTTGTGTTACGTTTAAGTTTCCTTTCTAAAGCCAATTGTGTGTAAAGTTATAAGATACTTTTATAAAACTAAATTATTCCAACTCAAGGGCTGCTAATTGTCTAGCGAACAGTTTTACTAATACCCGTCAAACTAAATTATTTTATCAATTAAAATAGTGAAAAAGAATTTTAAATAAATTTACCTAACCGTCTAAAATGAAAAAAAAAAACTTAAATAATTATCTTTAATATTAATGTGACAAAAAAATGTAATGTATTTTAAATTTTAATTTTAATGTCCAAACTATTTAATAACAGCTAAGTAACTAAAGGAAATGATTAAAATATTATACTCAGGGTTACGTGGCTCTTTGATTTCTCTATTAAATTAAATTTAAGGTGATGTATAGATTTCTTATAAAATACTACTATAAAATGGATCAGGAAGTTATATAGTTCTTCAAATAACAACGAAAGAAGGATAATACCACTGAATAAGTGTTGCTGCATAATAGGGAAATAGGTAATGACCTTTTTTGAGAATATCTCGATAAGTATTGATTTCCACATCGTTTGGTTTTCAGATTTGTGTTTTACACCTCAAAATAATACCCCGTCATCCTGTCTTACTCATTTCGAGTGCTCTTCTAACCTCTGAGGTTAGAATGTCTGGTGCTTCTTCTAAATCCTCTGTACTGTTAAAGTGTCGTGAATCTTGCGTTTAGAATAATTGTCGAATATAGTTTATCTAATGGTCTTTCAATTCTTTTTGATCTAATATGGGTTTGTTGTCGTGTCCAACTATTCTGTTTTGGATGTTCTTTCTTTTCTGGCCTGTCATTTCTTTAACTTTCTTATGAATTGCAGAATGATCGTGCTTTTGTTGTAATTCTTCGATCTGAGAACATCTCTGGACCATCCAGTATTCTTTAGCTTCCTTTATTTTCTTCTCTATTTGTTTGTTAAGGGTTTTGTACATAGTCGTATCTCTATTCTTGTATGTTCTTCTTTTCGTCTATGACTGAATCTAAATCTGGCCTTAGTTTTTTTGTATCACCCATAGTTTTCCAGCAATATGCTTTGTATTATATAGTATTATTCTTGTTAAAAAAACTTAAAAATTGCTGCTCTCTTTTCCTGTACACATAAATGCTAGTTCCAACCGTCAACAAGATTTTTTTTTTAGTCTAGAGCCAAGCAATTCAGCTAGGTTAGGTTAGGCTGACAATAAACAAAACATCAGCTGTTAACAGAAAAAAGAATCAACCTTTTTGGGCCATCAATTGTGTTTCAGCAGTGCTACCAACTTTATCCACACCAATAGACCTAGTATTTCAGTTATTTATTTTAAATGTTAAAGCTGTTCAATTCTTTAAAAATCGCTTAATCTAATAAACTTAACTATAAAATGTGAAGAAATTGTGGGTAATCCAGTTTTTTTAATATCATATTTGGATTCAGCACCCTAAAAACTATAGGAATAAGGTATTTTTAGTAAAAAAGTTTTTCCATCTTTGGCCTGTATAATTAGCCAATCTAGGTTATGTTAGGTCAGGTATAATGTGAGTGGGGCGTAGGTCGCCCCTCCACTGCGACCTTAAGCAGGTCTATTGTGGCTCACCCCTAGAGGTTACAGCCAATCTAAAAAATTGTTTAAAAAATATCGATATCTTAACAACAGGAGAGGAGTGTTTGACATTCAGTTGACATCTTCTAAAAAATTTGTGATATATCAGTTTTTATATTTTATAAATATTATCATTCTTTAGTTTTCCATTTTACAATAAAAAACGAAGTGAAAGTTCGATTCATTGAGACCAAATTTCCCTATAAAATGAAAACTAATATTTAGTAGCAATTAGCTGACTCAATTTCACACATTCATGTGAGAATACATGGATATTAGAATTTATAAATGTAGCAATAATACATCATACAAAGTTGCATTTTACATTTAAGAATATTATTGATTAGAACAATAGATCATTACAATTATACATCTTTATTTTTTAAAACGTCCTTCAACATAGCTGGAGATTACGATATTAGGTAAAAGTAGTAAGCTACTTTTTGAAAATATTTAAACGCAGTATTTCATCTGCATTATAAAAGTAGGTAACTAATGGAAATTCTGTAGTATCTAATGAATATTTAAATTAAAATTTAATTAATTTATTTTTAACATTTTTTGCGTACTTAAATTATTAAATTTAACGAAAGAAGAAAATTACAAACAGCGGTTCTCCAGATGCCTCGCAGGTGAGTCTTTCTGAATCTTTAGTTACAAATTTTACTTTAGTATTTGTATTTACATTCTTTTTTTTTTGCCAAATTTTCAGTCTTAATAAACTTAGTTTACTAATTTAATTTTAATTATAGAACAAACTTATGTAAGTTAATTTTTATAACTGCATTAATGAGCAGAAAAGTATGTCATGCTATAATTGTTTTAATAAAATTTATTCAAATATTGAACAATATCATTACGAGATTAATGATCTGATTCTCTCTACAAATGAATAAAATAAAATTCTCATGTGTGGAAGCAAGACTATTTACATACGTTTTTTAGTAATTAACATGTAATTTTAATAACCTTAACTAGGGATTAGATACACAAATATAACCGTCTGTGGTAATCAAAAAACAAATCATTTATGACATACATATATTCTCTGAAATATGCATCAATACAATTGAGTTTAAGCGTATTTAATTTCGTATTTAAAATGAATTTTAATATCTAAGTAATAAAACTATCTCTAAATATACTTCACAATATGTAGGTATATTAAATAAGTTATCAAAACTGTAAATAGGATTTTAGCGGGAAATTTGAGTAGCTCGTTATTCAGATTATTTCATGTTTCAGTAAAAAGAGAAGAGTTTTTTCCTCTTCCTGACATTGTCTGCTTTCATTTAATGCCCTTGCGAAGGAAATATTTTTTGCTAAAGTGATTGTGTTCAATAAATTTATAAAGTCCTTGCAAAGAAAAACTAGCCGTTTTCTCCTCTTCTTGACATTACATGCAAAGAAGTGTTTTTTTCAGAAAAATTATATTCATTAAACTGGCAATGTTCTTGCAGTGGAAAAGTAGCAGTTTTCTTTACTTACAACATTATTTGCACAGGATTTTTTCTGTCAAGACTATTATAATAATTTAATTACAATGTTTTGTCAGAAAAAAAGTAGGAGTTTTTCCTATTACTGACATTATTTGCACAGCCAGAGATAAAAATACTACCTCGCAATTGGAAAAAATCAGAAACCATGACGGTAGTATGGTTAAAGGAGAGGAATGCGTTCCAAAAATATGGTAGAAATACTTCGAAAGTTTATTTGAAAAAGAACAAGAGCAGGCCCCATTCGGAGACATGAATAAAAGATGCAATTAAAGTGTAATCAGTATGACAGAAGCATAGAATAGTATCAAATTGGGAAAATCTGCAGGGCATGTCAGGATTTCGGTTAAAATTCTAAAGGCTGGACAGGGCTTGGTAGCTAGTCTGCTTTACCGTTTTTTTTTCCTTTACTGAAGGAGCGGTAGCGTACCCCAAGACTGGTGCAAGGCAGTTATCGTTCTGCTTCACAAGGGAAAAGGTTTGCAGCAGGACTGTACGAACTACCAAGGCATTAGTTAATTCAGCATTGTCAGCAAACGTATTGATTAAAAAAATTAAAATTGTTTTTGTAGATTCTTCAAGTTGCCGAAACTGAACAAACCTTCTTGTAGATGTAGATTTTGTAGATTGTAGGGTGGGTCGTGAAGGCTATGCTGTCTCTCAAGCACTTCGACCTATCAGATCTTTTGTGCATAACCCTTAATCTATTCGAGGCCCGGGATTCCGAGACTTTAAGCAAAGTTTATCAGTTTCCTAGCGGCTAAGTTTCTGACATTGAATGGCTTTAGGAAGGCCCCTTCCATAAACTTGAGTCTCTTGCAGAAAAGCGCTGGGCATTCGCAAAGCAAATGTTCTGCAGTTTCAGCGAAGTTCTTGCAGTAGCGGCAACTATCACTCTCTGTTTTGTCCATCTTCTTAAGGTGATACCTTAGAGGGCAGTGTCCAGTGAGAAACCCTGTCACCAGTTTTAAGTCTTTCTTGTCCAACTCGAGAAGCTGTTTAGCTTTCCTTGGCGAAAGGCTTACTAGCCTTTTCGCTTGTCTTTGTCCTGAAACTTTATGCCAGTGAGAACAAACCTTCTTGAAAATTGTTCTATTGTTTCATCTAAAGCATATTATAGGATATACTGGAGATTTGCTGGCTTATGTCACTCAGCTCTGGACAAACACTATTGAAAAGTTTGGTGAATCCCGTGCAATAGCCTTGGATATATCTAAAGCCTTTGACCGCGTTTGGCACCAGGCATTGTTAAGTAAATTATCTGCCTACGGTCTCCCAACCAAACTACGCCAATGGCTCTTGAGCTTCATGCAAGATCGCTCCTTACATGTGGCAGTTGATGGTATTTCTTCTGATGCGTTTAAAACTAATGCCGGGGTCCCCCAGGATTCCATCCTGTCCCCTAATTTATTTCTTTTACACATCAACGACCTCTTGAAAACCACTACTAACCCCATTTACAGTATCGTAGACGATAGCACGCTTATCTCAACTTTCACATCCTATCGATCACTTTCGGTGAATAATACAAATAGACTCAGGCAGGAACAGGTTGATTCCATTAATGGAGATAATGGAGCAATCGTCGAATGGGGAACCAACAATCTTGTTCAGTTCATCGCCCAAAAAACACAGAGTGCCACGTTTTCCAAGAAAGTGAATTCCTCAAATCATCCCATCACAATGTCCGGAAATACCCTTGAACCAAGTCCCTTCATCTCGATTTTGGGAGTCACGGTGTCCAATAACATGTCTTGGCATGATCATGTTGCTAACATCGCAAAGTCGGCAATCCAGAGGCTAGGTTTTCTTTGGAAAGCCAGAAAGTTTTTTACTCCTGATCAACTGTTTACAACGTACAAGGCTCAAATCCGACCTCTACTGGAGTATTGCTCGTACATTTGGGGTTCAGCACCAAGGCATTCTCTTCGTCTTCTAGATTCCATTCAGAAAAGAGCCATTCGCTTGATAAACAGCTCAACTCTCACAGATACCCTTCACCCTCTAGAACATAGAAGAAGAATTGCAGACCAGTCATTGCTCTACAGATATTTCCATGGCAGATGCTCCAGAGAAATAAAAACTCTTGTACCCCTATTGGCCACATTCGGCCGAAGAACTCGGCACGCTGATCAGTCTCGCCCATTTACTCTCAAGATGGACTCTACAAGGACCAATCTTTATCAAGAATCCTTCTTTTACAGGGCTGCTACGGAATGGAATAAGCTTCCAAAATCAGTTTTTCCAGAGAACCATGATCTGCAACTTTTTAAAAAGCGTGTCCACAATCATTTCCTTTCTATAATCCCTTCCCCTTCTAATAGTCGCAGTGCGGGCCGTCCGCGGCCCACACGATAGGTCTACCCTTTTTGCGACTATTTTTATAAAAAAAAAAAAAAATATTGCGCAGAACATTACATTACATTTCAATCTTGCGGTTGGGCCTTTGGTATCGGCACCTATGTCACCTAGATCTCTTGATCCTCTGTGACTACCGCTGTGTCTTTAGGACATCAGAATTTTAGTCCGCTGATATTGGCGAACCTCAGGATTTCTGTTGGCCCTGTCTCTTTTAGATCGCTTGGATCCATTATCATACGGCCTCAGGCTTGATACACCGCTAGCATCGGGCAGTGACACAGAATGTGTATACTGCTCTCCTCCTCCTCTTCGCATAGTCGATAGTTTTTCTCGTCCGCCAGTTTAAGTTTGAAGAGGTGCGCCCTTAGTGCGATGTGTCCTGTGAGCATGCCAAGCGTGCTGCTTAGTCTACACTAGTCCATCGTCCAGAGTGCGTCAGCCCTCTTCTGGAGAGGTTTTTTCATCAGCTGTTTTGATGTTCTGCAGCCAGTATTTGCATTCCACTGAGCAATATGTTCTTGTTCAAGGATTAATTTCAATAAATGTTTTGCTTCGGCACTTGGCAATCCGACCAACTGGCTTCTTGGTTCCACCAGGGTCCCATTTCTTGCCAGTTTATCGGCTACCTCGTTGCCGTTTATCCCTGTATGCCCGGGAACCCATGTAAGAGTGACTTTGTTTACGGTCGCTAACTCGGTGAGGGCTATTGTGCAGAAAATAGGACTAAAATTTTATGAAGAATAAAAAAATTGAATATATTTGAAATAAGAAAGTTGGTATTGTATAATAAACACCAAGTATAATAATTTATATTTCTAAAAGAAATAAACCTTATCATTGTCAAAAAAACGCTTTCTCATAAAACCCCTTGATTTTTCGAATCAAGTTAACTTTGACGCATCAAATATTTAAAAATTAAGTCAAGAAATTGACAATTTACCGACAATTTACAATCTAAAATGCTTAAAGATATTTTTTACCAGCCGTTATTTTAAACACGATGAATTTATATATGCGAATCAATGCAAAATTCCGATGCAGTTTTATGGATTAAAACTGTAAGTATTTATTTTATTAAAATTATTCATATTATCCAAATGTCATCAGCAAAAAATCACATCGCAAATATGATTGAAGTTAATTGAAACTGCATGAAATAATATCACGAAATTGTAAAACTTTTAAATAATTTAAACAAAAATAAGGCCGGTAATGCATCGGCTTGGTCAAAATATCAACAAACGGTGACTCAATGTCAAAATCAGTCACCCACAAAGCCTGTGACAAATTTGTACTAAAATAATAGTTTTGTTCATCCAAATAATGGATGATATTTCTGTTTTTTAACTTCTGAATACACATATTTAACTTTCTTATTCCGGCAATAATTGTTGATTTATAGTTTCAGCTGACAACTTTATTAAGAGTATTTGTTTATTTAAAACTGTTCATATTCGACAGGAATAATTTTGTTTGTGTTATTATCCTTTAGTGCTTCGGTTATCCTGAAAAGTTGAAATTCAAAAACAATTCATCCAAAGAAACGACAGCAATGTCGTCGGATGGTAACATATTCAGATATTTTCATCCAGAAATTAATTACCTTGTAGCCAATCGACATTTTTTTTTATTTCAATAATGGAATTTTCTTTTTTAATGCAATCTTTTAGTAAAGTGAGTTGTAGGACAGTTTTAATTATCTTTTAGTTGCCTATAGGGAATCGTTTTTACTTGATTCGAAGATATTTTAGACTTAATCTCTGCTCTTTTCTTGATACCTAATAAAAATATAAAGAAAAATGTTCTTTCATTGGCCAATCATACGGCCCCTTTTCGATTGTGCTAATAGGGACAACAAAAAATCTGTAAAGGTTTACTGCATATTAACTTTATAATACTAAAAAATGTTAATCGTAAACACAGTCAAAAAATGGTTCGATTTTAGATACAATTTCTTTCGTAGAAAGCTTTTAGTTGTATATTCGGTAGAGTTTGTTTGTTGTCGCTCAGTAGTTAAATTTGCTACATAAAATATTGTTTTTTTTTCAGCTTATTAGTGGTAATCATACTATTAGGACAAATATTCTTGCAATGTTCCGGTGAGAGTATTACTGAACATTTTTTCGATAAAGTTGACGATTTTAAAGATATAGTAGAAATAAACGAAGAACACAATGTCTATGCCAGAAAAGAGGATCCTACTGAATTGTTTTTAGAAAAACATGAAATGATTGAAAATCCTAATGTCTGGCCATCGCCAAGGGTCAAAACTGATGTCAGGAATGTTCTTATAGCAGAGAGGAACAAAAATAAAGACCCTGATAAGTATTCCTACAATAAATTAGTTAATGACCCAGACATGTATAATTTAAGAAAGCCATTACAGCCTCAAGGATATTATTTTCTTAAAAAAAGACGTCAAAGTGGCATTGATGAATATGAAGACAGTAATTTAAACAGTCAAACAAAAAACGATGTTTTAATCACCAAGATTTGTGATCAATCTGGTAACAAATGTGAAATAATATCCAACGATGAAAATAAAATTGATGAAACTACCGAGACCCACTATATGACTGAAACTCCAAACATTCCGGAACAAAAAGGTAAAAGAAATTTATGAAAATAATTTATCGTTGTTGTTTATTTAAAAAAGCATCTACTTTATCTTTTTATTAACCAAACCAAACCGATGTCTAGGTACACAAAAGTATTGTTGATGTTCAAATGTATGAGAATATTAGCTGGGGATTAGGTACGAAGTGTATAAAGTTGCTGGGTGAAAAGTTGCATACGGTCGAGGCTCCTAGTAATCTTTATCGAGAAAAGTAACACAGAAGACAGTACCTCACACATCTCTATGGTGGGTTATTAAAGGCTCTTGGCCAGCTGTTCTCTGGATGCAGTCCTGTAGCTGAAGAAATGACTAAGAGGCAGCGCTTTACATGTGGAAATAAAATACATTGTCACTTTTATTGTACAGGTTTATGACATTGTTTTTATAGATTAAGTTTTGTCGAGCAGAAGGTAGATCTGGCAGACTTGTGGCACTATCAGAAAAGGAAGATCGATTCTTATATTATGTTATTATCACTTCCTATAATGATTGCTTATTAATATATTTTTTTAAAGAGACATTTATGTAACACCAACTTAATGTTATTTTAGAAGTATATAACGAAAGACCACGTTGCAGTGATATATTTAAAATATTCCGCGAGGTACCATTTTTTCATGACGTGATAAAAAAATTATTAGAGAACAGCTCACCAAATGGCCTAGGCGACACTTGGGAATCCATTAAATGTGTGATCCGTCAACATCCGCAATACTCAAAAATTGACATTCTTGAAAATCCGCAAACAGAACAATGCTTTCAAAAATTAGTTGAAATCCATAGAAGACGACGACGTCATTCGACGTATATTAATTTGAGAAATCAGAAGAAAAAAATCAATGCAAATTTGGCAAAAAGAAACGCTGCCAATGAACCCAGGTTTCGAAACATCATTGATTTCATTATTAAAAGTAGAAAATTTGCAGATCATTACACGTATGTACCAATCGTGTTTGCCAAAATACCAATGACTTCAAACTTGGATAACTCTTATTCTGCTACAAGTGAGGTAATTACACATTTTCAATTATTTTATTTTTATATTCTTAGTTTAAAAGAATTTACTGTCAGCCTAGTCATGTGTAATACACAAAATTTTGATGTGCTGATACAACAACAACACTCAACACTGGCATACCTTGAAGAGTCAATCACTGTACAATTGTAACATGACGTATTGAATCAACATATTAAATTATCATGCCTAGGCTCACTTCTCTAGGACGCTACGGTATTTATCTAACAGTATTGATGCTGTACCAGAATTTTCCTAAACACAATAATTATTAAATATTTATTAAGAGACGAGGAAATTAATGACGTCACAAATATCATTCTTGTCAATAATTAATTCCAGACAATTTTTAACAATTTTTTATACATACATACATAAATTCACGCCTTTTTCCCATAGTGGTAGGCAGAGACCACTTCCTTCCACTTCCGCTACGGTTCTTACACACATCTTTTGCTTCTTCTACTTTCATCAGTGCTCTCATACATGCTCGTCGGTTGTTGGTACTCTTGACAGCTGGCCTTTCCTCAAAACAATGTTATCTGATCAAGATATGTTCGCCGAGGTCGACCTCTACCGACTTCCGTCCATTCACACTCGCTTTATAAATTTGTTTCGTCAATCTTCCTTCATCTATCCTTTCAACGTGTCCAAACCATCTAAGCATTCCTTTATCTATCTTTGTAACCACATCTTCTTTTACACCGCAGCGTTCTCTTATCTCACTATTCTTATTCTTTATCCAACCGAGTCTATCTTTGTAACCACATCTTCTTTTACACCACATCGTTCTCTTATCTCACTATTCTTATTCTTTATCCAACCGAGTCACTCCGGCTATACTTTTTAGACTACTCATTTCCGCAGCATGAATCCTATTTTTATGCTTCTTCTGCCAAACCCAACATTCACTACCATACTGATAAGTGTAGGAACCAACACACCTCTATGCACAGCCAGACGAGCCTTTTTTGACACTTTCTGACCATTCGTAAAGCTATACAGTGCACCATTCATTTGTTTTCCTGCCAACACCCTTCGCTTAATGTCACTGTCATACTTTCTATCTCTCGTAAACTTTGAACCCGAGTACACAAATTCATTTACTTGTTCCACTCTTTCTCCCTCAATCGAAACTCCACAGTTTGTTATGCTTTCTTCTCAATTTTTTATCTGTCCATTTAATCAAACTTAATTTATAGATTCCCAACATCAACATTTCCTGTTCGACCGATTCACAAAATACAAATCTATTCTTAAACGTCAAAGGGGATAACAATGAATATTTTAAGCGAAACTCACTGAATAGAACAAAAAAGAATATAAACGCAATAAATGTGCAGCAGTTTGCAGAACCTCTACTAACAGAGCAAAAAGAAAATGCGAAAGATACAAATTGCACTGAAGACATACCAATTACATTAGCATTAGTAGATGATAAGTTTACAGAAAGCGCCACCAAGTCCAGCACTAGGATCGATTGTGCTACAACACCAATATCATTACCATTAAAAGCCGAAATCAATAATACAGAAAACACAACTAAGTCTAGCACCGTGACCGATTGTGCTAAAACATCAATTTCATTAACATTATCGGATGAAATCAAGTGTACAGAAAACACCACTAAGTCTAGCACTGGAATCGTTTGTGCTAAAACACCCATTTCATTACCATTAACAGATGAAATCAAGTGCACAGAAAACACCACTAAGTCTAGCACTGGGATCAGTTGTGCTAAAACACCAATTTCATTACCATTAACAGGCGAAACCAAGTGCACAGAAAACACTACTAGGTCTAGCACTGGGATCGATTGTGCTACAACAACAATTTCATCAGCAGTAATAAATGAAATAAAGTTTACAGAAAACACTACTAAGTCTAGCACTGGGATTAATTGCGCTAAAACACCAATTTCATTACCATTAACAGATGAAACCAAGTGCACAGAGAACACCACTAAGTCTAGCACTGTAATTGATTGTGCTAAAACACCAATTTCATTATCATCAACAGATGAAACCAAGTGCACAGAAAACACTACTAATTCTAGCACTGGGATAGATTTTGCTAGCACAACAATTTCATTACCATTAACAGATGAAACCAAGTGCACAGAAAACACTACTATGTCTAGCACTGGGATCGATTGTGCTACAACACCAATTTCATCACCAATAACAGATGAAATCAAGTGCACAGAGAATACCACTAAGTCTAGCACTGGGATCGATTGTGCTACAACGCCAATTTCATTATCATCAACAGATGAAAACAAGTGCGCAGAAAATACCACCAAGTCTAGCACTGGGATCGATTTTGCTAGCACATCAATTTCATTACCATTAACAAATGAAATCAAGTGCACAGAAAACACCACTAAGTCTAGCACTGGGATCAATTGTGCTAAAACACCATTAATAGATGAAACCAAGTGCGCAGAAAACTCCACCAAGTCTAGCACTGGGATCAATTGTGCTAAAACACCATTAATAGATGAAACCAAGTGCGCAGAAAACTCCACCAAGTCTAGCACTGTGATCGATAGAGCTAAAACTTTGAATTGTGGTCCTGAAATAACTACCTCTGCTAACACGAAAGATTCTATGCTCTCCCAAAGTGCTTGTAGTAAACAAATGTATAGCAGCACAGAAAAAATGTTAAATATTTTAGAACATTTGTGTAATAATACTGTTACTGGATTTAATAATACCATTCAAGTTAAAAACGCTAGTGCAGAAACATTTTCAGTTTCAAACATTAGTATTAGTAGTAATATTTGTGTTGTTATCAATGAAACTTCCAGGGAATTCACTCCCGTAACGGCAGTGACCACTGAAACGTTTAAGACTACGAATCAAACAGTTTGTGAATTAAATTATACTAAAAGCAACTCCCAAATCCCTAATGGATTTATTATGGTTACCAATATTCCTAAATATCACGAAGATACAGGAAATAAATCTACTAACTGTAACGAAGAAACAACTGAAAACAATGAGTGCAAGACGGTTACAGAAAATATCACTAGCAGTAGCTGCAGTTATAAGGAGGTGCAGCAAAACTTCACCGTAGCTGCTTTGAAAGGTAAAAGTTCATTTTATTGACTTCGTTTTTTTTTTAGAAGTTTCTCTGCCGAATTTAAGTCTTTCAGTTGGTTTACTGTTAAAATATGTTTATCCTGTAATAATTATAATATTACAGTTTAATTTGGGAAAAACTTTTTTAAATTTGGTGAAACGTTTTTATTTTGTAGGGTTTCAAAAGATAAACAATTTTACAATGGAAAATGTAAATCAATCCAATCAGTTTTACAACGAACAAGACATGATACCCGGAGTATTGATTTATTCCTTAAACAAAGATACGGCAAAATTAAAACGTGATATTAATGACATAAATCCAAATAATCTAGAAATTTCAATCGAAGAGCCCAACGATTTGAATAATGAAAAAGTAAGTCTACTTCTTTTAATTCGACTGCTCTCTATTTTTCCACACGTCACCAGCCACATATTATTTGAAATAAGTTGTGAACAAAAAAAATGTTTGTAAACATTGACATGTGACAGCACAATAGATTTTAAAGATTTTATGCTTGATCCAGATTTTAGATCCTTTATCTTCTTCTACTTTTTATAGTGCATCTCCTATCGGAGGTTCGCTATCATCAAAGTTATCTGGACCTTATTGACTGCAGCTGCGACTGTTGAACATTGCTACAATTGAACCAGTCCCTTGGTTTTTTAAGCCAGAACACGCAATATTTTTCATTTCACTAATCTTCCCCTCAACTATTAACTAAAGAAGTATTTATTTTGGTCCTCTTATTATAACACCCAGGTATTGAAGCTTTCTCTTTTTTATGATGGTAATGATTTCGCACTCTTTTTGAAACTTGGCTTTAGTGATTTTATTGTTTCAGGAAATATGCCACGTAAATAACTTTTTTATTTTCCCAAATGTTGATCTATTCTCGTTCTTATCTCTTTTATCTCTCAGGTTCCTAGATATTTGTATGTCAGCATATTCTCTACTGCAGTGTTAGCTAATGTCACATGGTTTTGATTTTGTAGAAATTTTTGTAACCATCATAGTTTGGTTTATTTTTAGACCATATTCGTTACATCGATCATTTAATTTGTTGTGTGTCCCCAAGATTGCTCGTTAACAATTATTAATCACTTCTTCATTTATAACTATAATTCTTTATGCGAAAATAGAAATAGTTTTATTAAAATAAAAGTTATCATCACCTTATCGAATCCGATTATAAGTATATTTACAAAATTATCACCAGTTTTGGATTTTAACTTACTGCAGTGGTAGTCATGCGAATTCCTCCAGGTTCCTTATCTAGACACGCGGTAGCGTCTCAAGCCAAGTTCAAGCTAGCAGAATGGCGAGTGGTACCGTGTGTAATATTACACGAACCATTTGGAGCCACTTTTAAACCCTTCATAACTCAAAAACTATTTCACATAAACATGTCAAATTTGGCACATATATTGATGACAGCAGGTCTTTATGTGGATTTTAAGGTCTTTACGTAAATATATAACGAGTGAAATACCACCCTTAATTTTTTTTTTAATCCAAACATATCAGTTTTAGTACTTTGATAACTACTTACGATTACGAGTATAGTCGAACTTTCGTATTTATTACATTAACTGGGATTTAGTATTAATTATATAAAACATCTTGTTTTATTTTTTTAGTACAAGGACTTCAATCCATTTAAAATAGAGAAAAAATCAATAAGCAAAAATTGCTCAGATGAAACAGAAAATATGTTGGACATATTACTTAAATTAAATCTACCAGTGTTTGAAAAAGAAGCAACAACATGTATGCCGCCAACTGTTTATGAAAGTTGTATGGATTTTAATGCAACTGAAAACCCAAACATGGAAGTTAACCAACATGAAACGGAAACATTACTTACAACGACCAATGAAATTTTTTCCATTAATATTAACAATTGCACTCAGCCCGAAAATCAAGTACCTACTACAACGAATTCATGCTTAAGTTCGGATAAAGAAAATGAAGGGACAACTAGTAATAATGTCGACTTGCATCAACAAACAAATTTTACTTCTACCTGCTCACCACCACTAATACCAGCTCCACCTGACGAATCATGTGATTTGGACACCAAGAAAGGATCCATAATAAATACGAACCTTATTAAAATCAAACAAAGTAATATCGAAATTAACAATATGACAAAGTTAAATTGTTCAGATGCAACAAACATCAGTAATATGACTACAGTAGCACCAATACCATCTGATGGGATATTCAATGAAAATAATAATAACTGTGTAACTAATTATCCTTTAATACCAACCGTATCTTCAGTGACCACTGGTAGTCTTACAGAAAATCGTGTTTTCAACTTTAACTTTACCATTTCAAAATTACCAAATCGTTCAGAAGTTAATAACGCATATTTAGCTAATGGAATAAACTCGGCAAAGAAAATAGTAGGGGTAACCAACATACCTTTTAGCACTACGCAGAGTAATAATATAAACAAACTCGATGACAATTTGACCAGTCAAAAAGGCGTAAGTATTTTTTTATAAATAACATACATACATACATATAGTCACGTCTTTTTCGTAGGGGTAGGCAGAGACCACTTCCGTCACGGTTCTTACACACATCTTTCACTTTTTCTACTTTCATCATTGCTCTCATACATGTTCATCGGTTGTTGGTACTCTTGACCTGGCCTTTCTTCAAAACAATGTTGATCTGATCGAGATATGTTCGCCGAGGTCAACCTCTACCGCCTTCCGTCCATTCACACTTGCCTTATAAATTTGTTTCGTCAATTTTCCTTTTTACGTGTTCAAACCATCTAAGCATTCTTTTATCTATCTTTGTAACCACTTCTTCTTTTACACCACAGCGTTTTCTTATCTCACTATTCTTTACTTTATCCAACTGAGTCACTCCGGCTATACTTTTCAGACTACTAATCTCCGCAGCATTAATCCTATTTTCATGCTTCTTTTGCCAAACCCAATATTCACTACCATACATGAGTGTAGGAACCAACACTCCTCTATGCACAGCCAGACGTGCCTTTTTTGACACTTTCTGGATGTTCATAAAGCTATGCAGTGCCCCATTTACTTGTTTTCCTGCCAATACCCTTCGCTCAATGTCACTGTTATACTTTCCATCTCTCGTAAACTTTGAACCCAAGTACACAAATTCATTTACTTGTTCCACTCTTTCTCCCTCAATCGAAACTTCACAGTTTGTCATGTTTTCTTCTTTTTCAAAAACCATTACTTTCGTTTTGCTTACATTTATTTTCATCCCTTTGATTTTCAGGGCATCATGCATAACATTAACCATAGCCTGAAACTCCTTTTCAGATGACGCCAATATGACTTGATCATCGGCGACGGCGTAAAGAAGGCATTTGACGATCAAATCATTCATTTTCAATCCATACCCACTTTCTTTCAAATCTATGTATAAGCCATGGCGAAGCCGCACATCCCTGTCTCATACCTCTTTCAATGTTAAACCAGCCCGTGCAAGCTCTGTTTATCCTGACACAACTAACTAAACAATAAATATACTTACTTTATAGATCAAACCTTTTTACGTTTAAATTATAAAAGAACTCTATTTTTGTTATAAAATTTATTAACAATCATTGGATTTTATCATTTTAATTCGATCGATTTAATACAAATCGATTCGTGCTGAATTTTCACCGCCATCACTAAACAAATTGGGGAAGTTTTTGAATGTTAATAACTTTTTAAAAACATAACAATAAGTCCTTAATAAAAATGTATAAATCTGACTTTTTAAAATCATATTTATACATTTTCATGTTTATTCGCTGACAAAAATAATTTTATAGTTTTTTATTATACAGTGCGTCCATAAAGTGTGGAAACGAACCGACTATTTTTAGAGGTAAAGCTCGGAAAGGTCGATTTTTATTTTCGTTTTATAATTTTTTTTTTTAAAAAATTATTTTTACCCCCCCTACCTTAACAGATATGACGTCATCGAAAATTTTTTAATGAAAACGGTATGTTTTTATATCAAAAATTAAAAGCCCATATTTTTCTGAGTTTAATCATACCAAATTCGTCAAATAAAATACTACATGCTACAGTATACTGAGTGTAATCCAAATCAGCGCTTATATTTCTTACCAGTCCTTTTTAATAAAGATAAACAAAAAATCTTGGGAACCAATAAACGAACGCATAATTAAAATGACGATCCAAATGAGGGGAAGAGTTATGACAGTTCTCGGTATATATGCGCCCACTAATGATGCTACAGTCGGTGTCAAGGATGAGTTTGAGAAAATCTTTAGAAATACTATCGATAAAATTCCACGTAGTCAAAAAATCGTGATGAAAGGAGACCTAAACGGTCCAGTTGGAAGGCAAAGAAAAAGTAAAGTGGTTGGAATGTACGGGGAAGAAAATATAAACGATAACGGCGCAAGATTGATGTCTTTGTCACCAGTATGATCTAAGAATAATGAACACATTTTTCGCACACAAAGATTTACATAAATACACTTGGTACCAGCAGACAAGAGGCCTAAAGTCGATTATCGACTATCTAATTGTGCGTCAGCAGTCCGGAATCAGGGTACAGGATGTCGGGGTGAAAAAAAGTGCAGACTCTGGATTAGATCACCATTTGGTGAAATCAAAAATTAATATTCCCTTTGTTTCGTCGGAGTCATCGGACAACACTGACAATTTCACTGGAAATCGGATAAATGTAACCAAATATAATTTGAGGAGTTTTGAACATGATAGTACTAAATACTTATTCTCCAGACGACTAGAACGGAAACTTATTGAGGCCGACCGAACAACAAAGGAAAAGTATAATCATATAAAATCATGTATTCTTGAAGCGGCAAGCGAATCTATTGGAATAACACAGTGACCAACAAACCTGATTGGTGGAATGAAAAGATAGAGCAAATTTATAAGATATGGACCCGAAAAACTTATAAGAATGCTAACGATCTTATTCGAAAGACGCCTAAATGGAGAAGAAACGCCGATTGAATGAGGAACTTTTTATATATCAACCATCCACAAAAAGGGTTCGAAAGCTGATCCCAAAAATTACCGGGGCATAGCAGTTATTCTAACATTAGGAAGAATATATTCCAGGATTCTTGGAAATTTATTAAAAGAAGACATCAAAAATAAACAACCGAAAGAACAAGCAGGTTTCCGAGCTGAAATATCCACAACAAATGACCTTTTTACTCTAAAAATAGCTTTGGAAAAGCGTGCCCAGCAAAATAGAGAGACACACATAGCTTTTATAGATCTTGAAAAAGCTTACGACAGCGTCCCAATATCACAATTGTGAAAAAAAATAGAAAAGCTCGTCGTAGGGTCAGCTATTAATGTTGGAACATCACTGACTGAATCCTTTCACACAACAAAGGGTCTGAGACAAGAGTGCTGCCTATCTTCTAACATTATTTAAAATTTACCTAGACCAATCCCTTAATGGGTGGGCTCGTAAATGCAAAAACATGGGTCTACGGGTAGAGGATGACACTCTATATACACTGTATTTCGCAGACGATCAAGTGGTAATTGCGGAGGACGAACAGGATTTAAGCTATATGGTCAGAAAGCTACATGAAGAATGTACACGAGCTGGTCTCACGATAAATCTAAATAAATGTGAGTACCTTATTGTGGGCAGCGATGAACGTTAAGAAAGCTTAATACCTAGGAGCAATATTTAACAAACAAGTAACTAGTAAGGACGAGATACAAGAAAGAATAATCAAAGGTAGGAAAACTATTGGAGCCCTAAATTCCGTACTTTGGGAACGAAACATCACACAAGACACCAAACTTAGAATTTACAAAACAATCCTTCAGAGTATATTGACATATGGTTCGGAAATATAGGTTATGAGTAAGATACATAGAAGAAAACTGCTGGCCACGAAGATGGACTTTCTAAGAAGAAGCTGCAGAAGATTAAGACTTGAAAGGATAAGAAATGTGGACATTAGAACGAGCACGAACACCGAGCGAGATATTATTGAGGAAATTGACAAAAAACAGTTGACATGGTTCGGACACATAAAAAGGATGGATTCAACAAGATGGCCAAAAAAAGTATTGGAGTGGATACCACCAGAAAAACGAATCCGAGAACTGTCATAACTCTTCCCCTCATTTGGATCGTCATTTTAATTATGCGTTCGTTTATTGGTTTCCAAGATTTTTTGTTTATCTTTATTAAAAAGGACTGGTAAGAAATACAAGCGCTGATTTGGATTACACTCAGTATACTGTAGCATGTAGTATTTTATTTGACGAATTTGGTATGATTAAACTCAGAAAAATATGGGCTTTTAATTTTTGATACAAAAACATACCGTTTTCATTAAAAAAATTTCGATGACGTCATATCTGTTAAGGTAGGGGGGGTAAAAATAATTTTTTAAAAAAAAAAATTATAAAACGAAAATAAAAATCGACCTTTCCGAGCTTTACCTCTAAAAATAGTCAGTTCGTGAGATAATGGACCGTGTCCACACTTTATGTACGCACTGTATTTATATTTGAATAAAATCCTTAATGTTCAATATATTGATAATGTATCATTATCATCACTTTGTTTTCTATGCCCCTAATTGGACAAAGTCTCATCAACTAAGTACATAAGTTAAGGTGCTTCTATACGGGCAATATTTATTTATATGTGGCTACAAAATTGGCAACTATAGCCCATATACAGGGTGTCCCAAACTAATTTATCCAGGCTATAACTCCTAAACGAATAGAGATACTGCACAAGAGCTTTTACCATAAAGCAATAGTTTGTGATATAAAACTTAGTAATGACTTTAATCCAATGTCATACAGAGAGGTATGCTTCGATTTTAGAAATGCTGATTGTATCTCTCTTAATAATTGTTTAGCACCTATAGGATTCTTGTATTTATGATGAAGATATTGATGTATTGATTGGGAAATTTTATCAGATCATAACTAATGCTGTAAATACATTTGTTCCCAAAAGAGAATTCAAGTCGATTAATTTTTCCAAATGGTATTCTGCAGAACTGAAGCAAGTTAATGTTAACAAAAAACAAGCTAATGTTATGTATAAATCCACTTTCTCACATGCCGATTACTTATTATTTTCTAATGTGAGATTCCAGTGTAAATTATTAACTAAACAGTGCAAGGAAGCATACATGTTGAAATTTAATAACTCCATTCTAAGTAAGCCCAAACAATACTGGAATTATATCTATTCTGTGAGAAAGGATTATGGCATTCCCAATAAAATGTATTTCCAGGAAATTGATAGCGGCCAGATCATAATGGAGACAGAACAAAAATTTAGACGATGGAAAGAATACATAGAGGAATTATTTCATAATAATAGACAGGTAAACATGACTGCAGACTGGCACGGTGGAGATATAGGACCGGAAATAACTTAATCGGAAGTGGAACATGTACTCAAATCCATAAAAAATAAAAAATGTGCAGGTCCAGATGGAATACCAAGTGAGTTGCTCAAGTTAATCAGCGACAAAAACAAGAATATTTTGGTGAAGTTATTTAACACAATCTACAATACAGGAATTATCCCACAAGAAATGTTAACATCAACATTTATATGTCTACAGAAAAAAGTAAATGTCAAAGAATGTAGTGATCATCGAACCATTAGCTGAATGTCACATACGTTAAAAATTCTCCTAAAAATTATACACACCAGAATACATCACAAGCAACAACTGGATATAAGTGATACACAATTTGGTTTTTGGAGTGGTGTGGGTACAAGGGAGGTATTATTTTTTTTTCAACGTGTTAACTCAATGATACTTGGACGTTAATCAGGACCTTTATATCCGCTTTATAGACTATAATAAAGCCTTCGATAAGGTAAAGCATGACCAACTTATAGACCTTCTAAAAACAAAAACCTGGATAGACAGGATGTAAGATTAATCTCAAATCTGTATTACAATCAACGAGCCATAGTAAAAATTGGACTGGAAAAATCTGAAGAAATGGAAATAAAGAGAGGAGTCAGGCAAGGCTGCATATTATCGCGATTATTATTGCGTATTCGGAGCAACTTATAGGAGAAGCCTTGGAAAATGAAACCAACGGTATAAAGGTTGATGGAGTTCTGATTAACTACATCAGATATGCCGACGACACAGTAATAATAGCCAATAGTTTGGAGAAATTAGAAAGAGTTATGAACAAAATAGTAAGATTTAGTGAGATTTACGGACTCTCCCTCAATATAAAAAAAACCAAGTACCTATATGAAAATATGTAAGAACAACAACACAAATGAAATCTTTTAATACGGTAATAAATAAATAAATATATTTTTTCATAGTTTTGAATGTAGTCTTCTATCGTCTGTTCAACAAATTTTTCAAAATTAAAATCGGTTCATAAGTAATCAAGAAACAATAAAAATAAATGTAATAAAAATAACATGATGAATATAAATAAAAATAAACATTAACAAATTAATATTATTTACATTAGATGTTTGAATTGTAGTTTGTTCACCTGCTGTTCTTTTAATTCGTCTACATTTTGCGGTTTTGATTGATTAAAAATATCTTTTATTGCTCCCCAACAGAAAGAGTCAAGATAGTCCAAGAGCCAGTTGAAGATCGATCTTCACCCACCTGATAACCAGATGAGACATATTTTTCACCAAATATCATTTATTTACAAACATGCCTACGATAGCTTGCATATCAAAAAATGTTTATGGCTATTTTTATTTAAATTAATTTTAATCTATTTTTTTTTCATAAATTTCTCTTCTTCTTGATCTCAGCGTCTCCCTCGGAGGTTGCTGATCAACATGGCGATTCTAACTTTAGAGATGGCTGCGCGAAATAGTTCAACCGAGGAGAGGCCAAACCATTCACGTAGATTACGTAACCAGGAAATTCTGCGTCTTCCGATACTTTTGCGTCCCACGATCTTTCCTTGCATGATAAGTTGGAGAATCTCGTATTTTGAATTACGCATGACGTGTCCAAGAAATTCTAGTTTCCTTTTTTGAATAGTAAATAAGATCTCCACTTCTTTTCCCATTCTATGGAGGACACATTGATGTTTCTTTATTTAGTGTCCATCCTACAAGGCCATACAGTAGCACTGGGAAGACGTAACACCGCACCATTCTTATTCTCAAGCTTAATGAGAGATTCTGGGCTGTCAGCAACTTTTTCATTTTCATGAAAGTCGTCCTGGCTTGCTCAATTCTTGATAAAATTTCATCCTTGTGTGTTATATTTTCATTTATCGTAGTACCTAGGTATGTAAACTGATGAACTAGCTTAACCATCTTGTTCTCTATAGTTAGTTGACCTCTATTGCTGTTTCTTTTGGATACTATTAATTTTTTTGTTTTATTGATGTTTATGCTGAGTCCATAATCCTTACTTACCAGTGTCACTTTATCTACCAGTTTCTGTAGATCTTCCAGACAGCTTGCTATTAAGACGGTGTCGTCGGCGTACCTAATGTTATTGATAGTTCTACCATTGATTACTATGCCCGCTGACTCCCCCTCCAATGCTTCTCGAAGTTTCACTACTCTTTTGATAAACGAAAAAATTTAATTTCAACAGATAGTTTTTAACATAGAGAATATGCCTTGGTAGGCTTGTCTACTTATTTTTGTTCATAGCTACCTGGCAAGCAGGTATGAACAGGTAAGTCAATATAGGTAACTACACCGATCTGATAACCAATAAAAACTGATATCATAAGAAAGATGATTTAATTACAAAATCAATCGTATAGGCATGTTTGTAAATAAATGATAGTTGAAAAAAAATATGTCTCATCTGGTTGAAGGTCGATCTCGCACGGTCTCCTCTACTAAGAGGTGACAAATCAGGTGTGCCACCCACATAATTTCTGGATATCCGTTTGCTATCCAGCGGTTATCAAAACGGTTTTGTAAGTGGTCGCTAATGATTCTCGCATCGTGTGAAGGAGTTCCATCTTGTTGCCACTACATTTCTTGACGTTCATTAAGAAGCAAATCGCAGTGCCGGATTAAGCCAACGCGGGGTCTGTAGCAAATTCTAACAAGGGGCCCTTGGTTTGTTTTGGGTTCCCAAGTTTAGGGTATTAAACAAAACAAAACTGTTACAAATAAACTTTTCTGAATTTAATATGGGCAAATTTAGAAATAACACTTTCAATGTCGACTTCTTTAAACAAATCATGCTCTATATTTAACAAAGTGAGATGATTAAGACGTTCTTGGCCCATCGTGTTCCTTAATTCATTTTTAATAGGTTTTAATGTTGAAAAAGAACGTTCGCCACTTCAGTTAGTGATCATGAGAGACAGGTAAATGCGCAAGGCAATTTCTAATTTTGGGAAACACGATTCTAAAGAAATATTAAATAAAAGTTTATAAAATTGCTGTTCCAGAGGCTCCTGTTACTAGCTGTCAATAACAGTAGACACATCTGTTTTCAGCAGCTCTGCGAACTGCATTAATTCGCTACCTATGCTGTTCTCCAAATCACCTTCGTAAGCACTGACCATACTTGAGGATTTTTCTAAAAATACCTCTTATTTTTACGATTTAACGTGACGAAATAGAGTTTTAGATTTTCAAGCGGAAGTTAAGCATAGCCTAAGCGCTTCGCGTTTAAGGCCTGCAAGATATTTTACGCTCCTATCTAAATTAATATTTTTTTATTACGGTCAGACAGGCGTTGGAGCGCGGGGCGCCCAATTTCGCGGGGCCCGTAGCATTTGCTACTCTTGCTACTTGGCTAATCCGACATTGGCAAATCGGAAAGTAAGTTTTTTAAAAATATCCTATAACGCGGCTGTAAATAAACCGCACCACACATTTATACCCCAAATATTTTTAAATATTGTTTCCACCACCCGATGTGGGTTCATGCGAGACCAATAATTTTAATTGTGACGGTTGACTACAATATTATTGTAAAATCTATTTTTTATAAAAAATGTGGATCATCATTAATTTTTAGCATCATTCTTGCAATAAAATCAAGACGTCTTTGGCCATCACCAGGTTGTAATCCTTGAATTAAGTGCACTTTAAAAGGATAGTAATTAAAATATTTTAAAATTCTTGAAATACCAATTTCATTGGTCAGGGTTCTAATAGACACCTTGGGATTAAAATTAACCTATGCTTATACATTAATAAGATTTTGATCTCATCTTACTGTTCGTTCAATTGTACCTCGTTTATTGTTTGGAAAATGGCGCTGTCTAAGTGAGCGCTCCAAATTCTTAAACGTTGCTTTACTTGGAATGTTTCGATTTGGAAACCTTTTTTGATATAATTGTCGAGAAATTATTTTATATTTTAAACATTCTCTATAAATAAGTAGGTACTATATTAACGTATTCTTCAGTCGTAAATAAATAAGGCATATTGAAATGTTATACACATTTACAATACGTATAACTACTTACAGAAAAACGAGCAGAATTTTTAGAAACAAACGAAAATCTTGAGACTGTAAGAACAATGGGATCTTCACTAACAGTAACAATGGCAAAGGTAAAAAGGTATATAAGACACTAAAAAATGGGAGACCAGCAGTTTCAGGAAATATCCCAGCATAGTTGATAAAGTACGGAACAGAGAAGTTGTACCACAGACTACGTAGCCGATTTTAAAAATATTTAAATGGTCACTAAGTTCCAGACGAGTGGAAAATCTCATATACACCATAAATAAAAAAGGAAGAAAGGACAACTGCGATAACTATCGAGGAATCTCAGTAACTAGCTCTTTAAGTCGAATATATGGCAAAATTAATTGAGAAAAAGTAGCATTTGGTCAAGAACTGCATTTGCTATATGTGGATCTAAAAAAGCTTACGACAGTGTCCCGTTGAGCCTTCTCTGGGAAGCGCTAGAGAGAACAAATATTAATGTAGGACTAATCAAATCCATAAAAGCTCTATATGGCAAATCTGAGGCTAAAGTTAAAATAAGAGATAAACTGACTAAAGGATTTAGGTTCACAAAAGGTCTTAAACAAGGGTGTTGCATTTCGCCTACACTATTCAAGATCTACTTAGAACAAGTACTGAATCAATGGAAAATAAAATTAATAATAATAAGATTACGAGGACCTGGAATACATGACGAGAAAGCTAATTGAAGAGTTCAAAAAGTGGGAATTGGAAGTAAACCTGATCAAAACTGAATATATGTGCGTAGGTGAACGAAGCCAGGATTTAGTTCTCAACAACGGACAACGCATCAAAGCCTGCCATGAATATAAATATTTAGGTCTCAAAATAACATCCGATGGAAAACTGGACGATGCCATTAAAGACCGAAACACTCTGGAAGGGAGAGCAATATCACTAATAAATGAAGTGTTGTGGGATAGAAGCATCTCAAATAAAAATAAAAGGCTTATCTACAATTTTATCGTAAAAAGTATTCTAACATATGGTTCAGAAGTTTGGCAAATTAATGAGAGAACGGAAAGGATGTTGTGTGATACAGAGATGGATTACTGGAGAAGGGCTGCAGGAAGATCAAGGAGAGAAAGAGTCACCAACCAAAGAATTAGAGAAATAATGGAAGTGGAACATACCATAGTCGATGACATTAAAACAAAACAACTAGTATGGTACGGTCATGTGCAGAGGATGGAGAAGAACAGATTGCCTAAACAGGCGTTAACATGGAACCCAGCTGGAAGAAGACGACGAGAAAGGCCAAGAAAGAGCTGGAGAGAAGGAATCGATAGTGAAATCAGAGATAGAGGCCTGGACGAGAGCTTGTGGGTCAACAGAGACGAATAGAGATTGGGTTTCGGAAGACGTACAACGTTGTAAAACCGATGAATATATATATATATATATATATATATATATATATATATATATATATATATATATATATATATATATAATTATTAAAAATATACTATAAGGAAATATACAGAGTGCTATTAAAATTTTTAAAGCTGTCATTAATGGGTGAATATTTAACAGATTATTTTTTGCCATATTAAAGTGTATTCGAAATGGAATAGACCAGTTTTTGTTCCATTCGAATATCTCTCTTCGTTTAGGAGATATAGCCTGAATAAATTAGCATGTATATCGTCAATATTGTCTGCAACAGTATGGACCATAAAGTTGTTCCGTAGACGGGCTACATAATTGGGAAACACCGGCTGGCTTTGCCACTCGTCAAACTAAGAGTATAAACATTAACGGGTCATACTTGAACCATCTTCGATTCGCCGATAATATCGTCCTAATATGCAGCAACAAGGAGGAACTGAGCGATATGTTATAAACAACTTAATGATGCCTCGAAGAATGTTGGGTTAAAAATAAACATTTCGATAACCAAAATCATCAGCAACACCACAGAACACTTGTATATAGATGATATGAAACTGGAAAACGTAAAGGAATATATGTATTTGGATCATACAATAAGGATAGGCAAGGAAACTCAAACAGCGGAAATATTACGAAGAATAACTTGGATGGCTTTCGGGAAGATGAAGTATATTTAAAAATGGCATATTGCCAGTTGCGACATATGGCCTAAAAACAATAGCACTAACAAAAAAGACCGCCAATCAGCTAAGGGTAATGCAAAAATCGATAGAACGGACGATGCTTAACATCAGTCTTAGGGACAGAAGAAGGAACGAAGAAATCCGATAAAGAACCAAAGTCGTGGATATAGTGACACGTATCGCTGAATTGAAGTGGCAATGAGTGGGACACGTGGCTCGACAAGATCAATCAAAATGGACGTCTAAACTAACATACTGGCGACCAAGAGAGACAAAGCGTAGCGTGGGAAGACCACACAGAAGATGTTTTGATGATATCAAACAACAAACAGGAAATAGGCGGTTTTAGACAGCACAAGACAGAACAGCATGGAGAAACATGAAAGAGACCTACGTCCAGGAGTGGACAACAGAAAATGGCTGAAAAAAAAAAGAGAGACTTATATTGTTCTAAAAGTTAAAAAAAGAGAAGATTGTGGATTTAACCTTACTTCAATAGGCGTGAAACTTGGATAACATAAGTCTAAAAGTAAATCTTGATAATAACTTGTTAAAAAACTTTTCAAGAATGTCAAAGGGTGGTTTCGAATTTTTTTTAACACAATTGGTCTAAAAATTAAAAAAAATGATACAAACATGAGAAAAACAATGCAATATTGCAGAGTATTTTCGCTCGCAAGCATCCGCTAACAACAGTTAAAAATGCATTGACGATATCAAACATGTGGCTGTATGGCCTTCTTCTTCTTCAAGTGCCATATCCTCTACGAACGTTGGCTATCGTCATCGTTATATGGCTGTATGGCCGGGACGAACTAAAAATATCCTACATTGCATAGTCTGGTTGGCAATATTACCGGCCACTATGTTGTAGTCACATATTGCAGTATAATTTTTGCCCATTTAGAAGCACTTTTAGTTAATTAAACAAAATGGATGCCTCTAGCATACGACAACCACTAGGAATTTAAATTAACTGGCCCCAGGGGCGAATCAGCTTGAAGGCTTTTTGGGCTGCAGCCTAGTGCCTCGTATGTACAAAAGGCCCCCAGCATCCATTGAAAACAATAGACGATATTGTAAAAAAAAGAGGATGAAAAAATTTATTTCCGAAAAAAAAGCACGAAATTTTAATCAACCAGCGAAACTCAAAACTGCAATTTTAATTATTTCTTGGAAAGAAATTTTTAAGCGATTTAGTGAATAAGTGCGTTCAATTAAAATCTTACTACCATCTAAGCCAGAGTCTTACACCTCTTGCTGTAAAATTTTTATGCTAATTTATGAAAAGAAACTTGTTGATGTTTTCCCAAATTGCTATATCAACGTTGCCAATCATTAGCTGTAAAGCGGAGCGCACTTTCTCCAGGATGTCGTACCTATATATAGAAAACAAATATAGGACAACAATGTCGAACTATCGACTAAATTATTTATCATTACTTTCCATAAATTGCAATTTAACAAAGGACTTACAATGTGACAAAATGCAGAATGAATGCTACTTAGTTTAGTCCCATTTCTTCAATTCTCCTATTAAGGAGTAGAAGCTTATGTACTGCTATTGCCCTAGGTGGATCACTTCCTTGGTTTTGTATGCACCCCAGGTAGTGCCCCACTGGGCGATGGCTTCGCATTCGAAGATAATATGAGTGGCTGTTTCCTCCTCCTCATTACAAAATCTACATATAGGTTCTGTGTCAGACACGCCTGGCCCAATAAATGGTGTTCCAGAGCCCCGCCTAGTTAGTTTGTCCGCTTGTTTGTTCCCAGAAATACCTTTATGCCCTGGCAGCAACGACAAACTGGCCTTGTTATGGTCAGCTAAGGTTCGTAGATTTCCGCAAATTCCCGGACAATTTTTTAAGTTAATTCTCCGTGATGCCAAAGCTTTAAGTGCCGCTTGACTATCTGATCTAATGAGGATTGTTTTCTTTTTGTATATATGCAGAAAGGTTGCTTAATAATTTATGTAACATAACTACACATAACCTGTCAATTTATTTTGCAATAATGTCGTATACAGGGCTTGCAACAAAATTTCCGATGCACGTCATCTATCGCAATTTTTTTTATCCATTTGTCCAGATAAGTCGTACTTGTTAATCACATCTCTTTCGTTTTACGACTGGATTGTTTCAGGGATGTTGTCATATCAATATTATAAATATGAGGTTTCAATTTTTGACATACATGTTTGGCACGTAGTTTGACTGTGAACGTATTGCGATCTTTTGAAAGATTGAAATATGCCTAAGCCTTTAAATAGACGTTCTAAAGAACTAGTGCAGTCTCTAATTCTGTATTTTGAAGCTGAACGACATAGCGTTGGGCCCTCGGTACCTCTGAATGCAGTCAGAGAGCGTGTTGCAGCAGCACTAAATCTGAGTATTTCCACAGTCAGCGCAATTTCGCAAACAGTAAAGACAAACCAATTATTAAGGTCACCCCCAAAAAGACGACCACATCCCAAACGTGTCACTGGAAATGTGAGTCATGATTATATCCGAAACATAATAATTTATGGTATGTATAAATGAAAACAACAAGTGTTGTTTACAGGATGTAAAAGGTCATTATATATTGTACTAAAAAGTATAGGATTTCGATGGAAAAAGGGTGATCCGCGTAGAGGACTACGTAATGGAACTACCTGATGTCGCTTTAAAGAGTTTTAAAATCTTAGTCATATAAAAATATTAAGGTGTCATCATTAAATAAATTTGTTTTCTTGCAAAAAAACTGGATTTTTTAAAATGGTACAGTAAGTCACTTTTTGCAAAATGAAGACAAGCGAAGTGTCAAACCGACTAAAGTTTATAGAAAAAGGTACATAGTTCTTCATGCTGGTTATGAAAATGGTTTCAAAAAAGCAGGAATTCAGAAACTGAACATGAAATTCAATATAATCCGAACATGTTTAAAAATGATCTACTGGACATAGTTTCTAGAAATAAACCTCCTAAAATTTTCTAAGCGGATCAACTAACAGAGCAATACAGGCACGAAGTTTTACAATTGCCTCCTTATCGCTGCATATTTAATCCGATTAAAATGATCTGGGCAATTGGAAAACATTATTTTAATCAACATATTGGTAGGGACGGCAAATGAATTGAGAGTTGTTTGAATATGTAAAGACAAGCACTAAAAACTATAACCCCTCAGGTATGGTCTAATTCGATTAGACATACTGAAGACTTAATTAAGAAGTATTAGGACCGCGAAGTCATATTCGACAGAGAGGACCTTGCACCCTTAATAATTAATATTAACGAAGATAGTGACAGTGATTCTTATTCTAAATAAAGATTGACTCCTGCAATGATTTTTATTACAATATTTTATATTAAAATTAGATATAAACTACAGAACCTTCAAATTAAACTTTTGAAAGACAAGACATTGACAAATTGTCAATGCAGAGTAACGTCATGTAAGTACAGAATATACTAAATTATATAACATAAATAAAATACTTTACTGTCCTTTTTTTTCTATACAATAACCTACATCACTATAAAAAACAGTTTTTGCCACAATGGCAATTAGTTGAGTAATTAGGTAGGCCCCTAAGTTGTATTAGCCCAGGGCCCCACAAGTACACGATCCGCCCCTGACTGGACCACGGTATAAACTTTAACTTTGACGATTAAGATACATTTAATATTCAAAAATGAATATTTTTAAATTTTTTTCACCGATCAAGTTGTTGTTGTTCTTACATAATTTTCAAAAATTAAAAAAGAATCTTTTCAAATATTTGTTTTTGCAGATGAAAATGTACTCGGCATCTCAGTCAAAATATCGACCCAGCAATAATAAGCTTGTAACATTACAGCAGGATTTACAGCTCGTCAAGGAAATTCAAAATATCCTGGATGGAGTATACCAGACAAATCGACTCAAAAGAGACATCTCCTCTCATCAACCATCATATGATCAAGATATGACTACCCCGATACAAACGACCTTGATACTTTCACGAAAAGCCAAAGAAGTTCCTGGTTTGGGTAAAATTTTGTTGTGGAGACAAAGGAATATGAGAGAAAAAAGAAAATCACGGCATAAACGAAAAAAGAAGAAACATAAGCTCATCATGAAGCGGCATCCCCATAGACCTTTTTTAGGCCGACGAAAGCAAAATTATACGTAACTGATTCGCTAATTCCCGACAGTGATAGCAATTCTAAGAAAAAATTTCAAATATCCAGTTCAAGACATTTTAAAAATTCGCACGTTATTTTTTCTGACAATATATCGAAAGAACCTACTAAAACAGCAGGTAAATATTTAAATAATTATTTCATATGGAAACACAAATATAAACATATAGTCACGCTTTTTTCCACTTAGGAATCGGCAGAAACCACTTCTTTTTACTTGCTACGGTTCTTACACACGTCTTTTGCTTCCTCTACTTTCATCAGTGCTCTCATTTATGCTCGTCGGTTGTTGGTACTCTTGACCTGGCCTTTCCTCAAAACAATGTTGATCTGATCAAGATATGTTCTCCGAGGTCGACCTCTACCGACTTGTCCATTCACACTCGCTTTATAAATTTGTTTCGTCAATCTTCCTTCATCCATCCTTTCAACGTGTCCAAAAAATCCTTTATCTATCTTTGTAACCATATGGAAAACGGTCTTTAATAACGTATAACTCTTTATGATGCACTTTTATCAATACCAACATCATTTAAAAAAAATTAATCCCTCAGTATGCGAACTTGACGGGATTTTGTCGTCTAAGATACCACCTCGGAAGAATGGGTCTGAACCAACAAACAAACTGTCGATTTTGCTGCGTGGAAGACGAAACAGCTGAACACATACCTACTATGTTTATGCCCTCTGTTTATAAAGAATAAGGTTTAACATATTTGGTTTCACCAACTTAGAACCTAAAGAAGGGGTGTCCACAAGGTGGGGTACTTTCCCTCCTAATGTGGCTACTCCTAGTCGACTCTCTGCTGAGCGAGCTTTCCATGCAAGGAGTAGATTTTCAATGCTATGCAGGTGATTTGATTATAATAGTTAGAGGAAAATTTAAAGCGACAATTTCAAACGTCCTCCAAAAAGCCCTCAACAGATGTCTGTCAACCCCCGAAAACCTAATTATTCCTTTTACAGGAATGAACCCCAAACAGATTTTCTGGATTTGTCAAACAATGACCAAAAGGTTAAAACAGACAGCTAAAGCAAAGCTTGCTGGCCTTCAGTGGCTGGCATGCCTGGCCATAACTGCAGCTATGTACAGCACACCAACGGCATCGATTGAACACCTCCTAAATCTCTCTTCCCTAGATATTCTCTTAGAAAGGAAGGACAGCATAGTCTCCTACAGATTCCTGTCTCTAAAAAGGCAAATGAATGGAGAGCAACTGGGAGACCACTTCGGGATACTGAGTGAAACAAAAAATCACCAAATTCTCGGTATGCTTTCTGAAATGCTAGCCACAAAGATACACGTAGAAAAGTCCTCTTTCCGAAAAGAGATGAGTGGGTGAGAGAAGAAATCATCGTCCCAGAGAATGAATACCTAATGTACACAGATGGCTCAAAAACCCCAGGTGGAGTTGAGGCTGGTATTTTCAGCAGGAAACCAAAGATTGAAATATCTACCAGACTTGGCAGGTATGCTACAATCTTTCAGGCTGAAGTCTTCACTATCGAATTGTGTGCAATAGAGCTGACTAACAGACCTTTAGAAAACAAAAATATAAATATAATATCAGACAGCCAGGCTGCTTTAAAAGCACTGGGCTCCAACAAGATGAATTCTTAACCTTTATGAAATTGCATCGAATCCCTAGAGTACCTTGGTGCGAACAATAGAGTGACCCTGCTGTGGGTACCTGGGTACCAGGGGGTGGACGGATACAAAAAAGCCGACTCACTTGCAAAACAGGGGCCCGAATCTGCGTTCACTGGACCAGAACCGGCTTTTGGAGCTACAAGTGCCGCCAAAACAATTATTTTGGAGTGGGCGGAGAGAAAAATACTTACGTACTGGTCCGATATACCAGGGTTAACTCACTCGAAGGCGTTCCTACCTAAACCCTCGAGAAACACAACTTAGCAGATCCTAGAATGGAGCAGAAATGACCTGCGAATTCTAAAGGGCACTGTCGTCCAAGATACCACCTCGGAAGGATAGGTCTAAATCAACACAGAGACTATCAGTTTTGCTGCGTGGAAGACGAAACTGCCGAACATATACTTTGTTCATGCCCTGTCCTGGGAAGAATAAGGTTCAACGTATTTGGTTTTACCAACCTAGAACCTACTGATTTTAAGAAAATCTCACCCCATACAACCATGAACTTCGTGAGAAAGGCTGGATTGTGCGGTGAACTGTAACCTCCAGGGGTGAGCCACAATAGACCTACTTAAAGTCGCAGTTGAGGGGCTACCTACGCCCCACTTACATGATTCCTAACCTAACCTAACCTAGAACTAACAATAGGGAACCAATAATCTTGTTCAGTTCAACGCCCAGATAACACAAAGCGCCACGTTTTCCAAGAAAGTGAATTACTCAAATTATTCCATCACAATGTCCGGAAATACCCTTGAATCAAGTCCCTCCATCTCGATTTTGGAAGTCACGGTGTCTTGGCATGACCATGTTGCTAACATCGCAAAGTCAGCAAGCCAGAGGCTAGGTTTTCTGTGGAAAGCTAGAAAGTTTTTTACTCCTGATCAACAAGGCTCAAATCCGACCTCTACTGGAGTATTGCTCGCACATTTTGGGTTCAGCACCAAGGCATTTTCTTCGTCTATTAGATTCCATTCAGTAAAGGGCCATTCGGTTGATAAACAACTCAACTTTCACAGATACCCTTCACCCTCTAGAAGATAGAAGAAAAGTTGCAGACCAGTCATTCCTTTAGAGATATTTCCATGGCTGATGCTCCAGAGAAATAAAAACTCTTGTACCACCATTGGCCACATTCGGCCAAAGAACTCGGCACGCTGATTAGTCTCACATATTTACTCTCAAGATTGACACTACAAGGACCCAGCTCCATCAAGAATCCTTCTTTTACAGGGCTGCTATGGAATGGAACAAACTTCCGAAATCAGTTTTTCCAGAGAACTATGACCTGCAACTTTTTAAAAAGCGGGTCCACAATCTTTTCCTTTCTATAATTCCTTCTCCTTCTAATAGTCACAGTGCGAGCTTTCCGCGGCCCACGCAATAGGTCTACCTTTTTGCAACTATTTTTATTAAAAAAAAAAACCTAAAGATTTCAGGAAAATCTTTCCTCTTACAACCAAGAGGTCTTTTTTAATATGTCCCCGCATTTTCAAAGTTCTTTACCAGGTACTGTTGGTGTTAGGTTAAGACGTTAGGTTAGGTTAGGCTGATAATGTATTAATTGAGGTAGTAAAAGTAAAAAAATTAATTTAACCTAACCCAATACCAACAGTACTTGGTGAAGAACTTTGAAAATGCGGGGACGTACTGGAAAAGATCCCAACCAAGAACTTCGCGAAATGTGCGGGAAACTGTAACCTACAGAGGTGAGCCACAATAGACCCATTAATAGTCGCAGTGGAGGGACGGCCTTGTAACGCCCCACTCGCATGATACTTGACCTATTCTAACCCAATCCTTCAGTAGTCCCTTATACTTAACTAGATAAAATAAAACATTTATTCATTCGTTATGGCAAATATTTTTCCTCCTTAATTCGCATTCAATTTTAATGTTATAGGTTCCCTACGGCTTCCCTGGTCTAAAAGAAAAAATAAGATTTTGGAGAACTTAGCTACTCGAAATTCGAAAGAACGTCACGCTGGTAAGCAAATAGTTTTTTATAATGTTATTTTTATTATAAAACTTTTATTTCAATGTTTACTATCAGGACTTAGAAAAAGAAGAAGAAAAAAGAATGAACCGCCCGAATCCCAACATTTTACCGGTACGGTTGCTTTTAAAAAATGCTATTTATCATATTAACCGTTGTTTTTTTTTAAAGAGTCGACTTGGTTTACTTGGCCAAAAAGACATCGTACAAGAAAAATCAACAAAAATTGGCGTGCCATGTTCGAAAATAACTTGCAGCAGAGTTCCAAGGCAAAAACCGTTGCTACTAAAAGTATTCCCAAAACAGGTATTACGATATTTTAATAATATATTTTACAATCTAACACAAATTACATTTAAGAGTCCACGTGGTTAACTTGGTCAACAAAAAAAGATACAAATAAACCCAATAAAAATTGGCGCTATATGATCACAGATAAGATGCAGGGGACAACAGCCACCGTTACTGCTGCGAATATCCCTGAAACAGGTACAAATATTTTCTGCTCGAGTAAATCATAAGTTAACGGTAACAGAAAGCCAATGCAGTCGTGGTTTGGCGTGCACATCATTCAAAACTAACTTGCACTTGAGTATAAGGACGTGCAGATACAATGTGTTGCATAATAACTGTATTTTACATGGTGGCCCATTTAAAAGTGTTCACTGAGGATATTTTCCATAAAAAGTTTTTTTTTATCCTGTAGTATATTACGACCCTAAGCCAGAAGGTTGGGGCTTTTATATCACATCTGTCAGGGTATCTAAAACATTTTTGCGGACGGTTGTATTTCTTGCTCCCCAAGTCTAAAGGTAAGTTAAATAATATCAAAATTACTAAAATGTCGTATAATATCTCATTGCTTCAGAGTAACCACCTGGCCATATCGCCAAGTGTACCGTGCTCCATTTTTAATCCATTAATCTTTTTTTTTCTATTTGTGTGTGTTGGAAGAGATGGCATCAGCTTTCGCCATTTGCCACGTACTATTTTAAATCTGGAGGAAATTTAAAAGGAATTTGTACTTATATTTTAATATTGGTTCTTTTTATGTATCTTATTACCGAGTCCAAGATAAATTTGCTGTTTGTTGATACTACTGAGGTAATATTTGCCGATAGCTGAAATCCATTTCCTATTAAATCGAATATAAATTGTTCAATAGACGAAACATAGTTAGTGTATTTAAAGAATAGATAATTTAGATCGGCAGTTTTGTTATTTCATGTAAAATATGGTGAAGCAACTATATTAAGTCTGGAGGATGCGCTGGGATTTTTTCCTATTTATTATATTTATATATAATATTTATTATTTTTTACTAGCAGCAATGTAGCTGTAAGCCGTTGTTGATTTTAATTAGGGTGTAAGATAACTTTTATTCAAATGAATACACAAAGTCTGTAAACTTCTGTCGTACCCAACCATACAAAATAGCCCACTCTGGTGAGAGCTTCAAACTTTTCGCAAAAGTAAGCAGGTCACAAAACTCGTTCTTTCGGGACTGAAATGCGGCCGGAAAGGCCGTACTTTCGGCTTGGAAAGCAAGAACATTTTTGGGTAAAGGGTCATCTACTCAAGCGGGTTGGCAACCCTTTCATGAATCTTAAATAGCACGGGGGGTCAAGTGAGACATCGCTTTAAAGATATTTTTAACATTTTTTATTCTGTTTTAAAATTAATTACGTTAATAATTGAAATCTATTAAAAATGATGGTGATAAAATAAATGGAATAAAGACTTAAAATAATAAACGACAAACTTCACGGATAATTAATTGCAATAAAGCGGCTTATTATCAATGTTTTTATCAAAATTCCACAGGTTTTTAATTTTAAATTGTTTAGAAGTATTTAAGTCGTAAAATCATTTAAAATGTCATAATTTGCTAGTTTTAAAGTAATTGATATGGTTTACACCACTGCAGAGGGAACTGAAATTGTCTTTCTCTATTTTAAAAACAATGAAATGGCCAGGGTTACTGCAATAATTTTCTGTAAAAGACATCCCAGTATATATGTTAACCATTTTTACGTGTTAAAGTTAATATCTAAATATATCTAAAAATCTAGATTAAGGGTAACAGTGGACCTACTGACAGGACATTGTCGAATCCGCAAACACTTAAGTAAGTTAGGAGGGGCTGAGAATAATGACTAACGTTTTTTGTTTTAAAGAAGAAGAGACGAGGGAGCCATTGCTAACAAAAAACATGCAAGGCAACACAGTGTTACTAACGAGGCTGTACGAGTTACAAATTTAGGGCATATTGCAGTGGATCTTACTTGCAAGTACCAGAAAATCATAGAAAACTACAGGAATTTCACGTACTAGGATTTTAGGATTTTAAAAAAAATCAGTATATTTTTTAAAATGTTGAACAAAGATTTTATTATTGTATAAAAGTAAATGAGTCGCAATCCGAAATCTTGATTAATTAAAAACATTTTGAACTTATTCACCTCGGCTCATTTTATCAATAGATTTCTTACATTAATTTTAAAGCAGAATAAAAAATATTTGGAAAGAAGAGAACTGAAAGAATTGAACCTTTATCTTTATCTATAAATCTAAGTTAAAAACATATTGTAACAGGATATTTAATATTACTTTAGGTCAATAATATAGGTTATAAAATAACATAATTATCGTTGCTACACATCCTGTGTGCGTAGATAATGAGGAATGTATCGAGTACGCTTAAAATCAGACATTGAACATTAAAGCCGTTATCGTGCCGCTTTACAATCGAAAAGATTTGCAGCAGCACTATTAGAACAACCGAGTTATTAGTTTACTCAGCATAGTCAGCAAACTGTATGCAAAGATATTGATTAAAAGAGTGACGAATCAAACTGAAATGATATGGGATGTGCAAGCAGGATTTAGAAGAGGATGGAGATGTATGGATCAGGACTTTTTATTACGAGGCATAGTCAAAAAATTCTTGGCTAGAAGTCAGAAGAACTACTGCGCTGTTTGGAAAAGGCTTGTGACAGAGTGGTGAACAGTTATTTTTTTATAAAACCTTATAGTTCATATTTTGGTTCACAAAACTGTCGATAATAGATATAGCATTTTTACGAATATTCGGTGGTTTTGGATTATCGTTAGAAACTCGATAACCAGTATTCAACTGTACATTTAAAAAGTACGAAAGTAAATTGCCCTAATATTTTTAAACAAATTTCGTAGGTAACGAATTTTATTTTATAAGCGACTTCTTTGGATAAGAGTCTTTTATTTGTGAGCACGGATAGGTAATTTTGCAACCAAATCTGTTCTTAATGACTTTATTTATTGTACATAATAAGAGAGGTAGATAAGTAATCCAAACAAATTTCACTAATTAACTAAGCTATTAAGCTTTAATTTGGCTTGTTGATTCATTTTTGTTAGATTTTTTGGTAGATTTCTAGAAAAGTAATTAGTAATCGTGGGTACCGACATTACCGACATATAGTACCGATTTTTAAGAAATTATACTCACTGTAAACAAGAATGCTCTTTATTTGTTTATCTGGACGAAACTTGGATATTTGCTAAGGGTACAACAACAAAAAATTTGGCAGGACGATAACATAAAGTCTATAAAACACACCGACGGTGAAGGAAAAAGACACATTATTGTGCATGCAGGTGTAAATCATGGTTTTGTTGATAGGGCAGATCTTTTATTTTCGCCAAAATCAAAATCGGCCAATTATCATGACAATATGGATACAGAGATGTTTGTAAAATAGTTAAAAGAGAAACTATTACCATCGTTACATAAACCATCTGTCATTGTATTAGATAATGCTCCGTACCATTCGGAAATTTTAAAGAACCAACCGACAAACTCCTGGACGGTACAGAAAATAAAAAAATGGTTAACGAACGAAAATATTTCGTTTCCACAGTATTGCTTCAAGCCAGAATTATTATCCATAGCTAAAAGGCACGAAAGAGAAAAAATTTACAAAGTGGATCAAATTATACTCAGTTATAGACATGGTGTGCTAAGACTTATCGCCTTATCATTGACAATTTAATCCCATTGAGTATATTTGGGGAATATGCAAAACTTATTATAACAATCACATTGGATCTAATGGTTACAGTAATATAGCTGTTTTGGAAATCTGGTAACGAGCACTTAATACTGCCACTTCTGAAATTTGGAAAAAAATGTGTCACAAAATGTGAAAATTTAATAGAGGAATGGTGGGTTCGTGAAAACCGCATCGAAACAGTTAATCCTGTTGTCATTTACAATCCGAATGAGGATAGCGACGACAGTGATTCAGATTATGATGACTATAAATCTGATGCTTGATAATACCTTAAGCACTACATGATTAAACATATTTAATAAATTTGTACCGATAATTTATTTTGTTGCATTTCCTTTTAACATAATTAAATATGTGCCTATTTTTAACCAATAAGCTCACCAAAAGCTAAATTCACTTTTTCTGTTTACAATTAAGCAAAAAGTAAAAATAAAACCTCTTAACTAAAGCATAAAAATAAACAAAAAATTTCGGGTTTAAATCTTAGGGGAGTTTAGTAATGTATCTTTCAACACAGTGCGTCCGTTAAGTCGATACATCTGTGACTAATCAGATACCGTCGTATATTGGTGAAATGAGCAATACTTCAAAAGGTAAACAAAACGTAAAGAGTGGTTTTTATGATTCTATATCGTTTTCGACATTGGATACATTGTACAGGGTCGTAATTTTACAAAATAAAAGAAATAATGAATGAAGATGTTTTCGTTTAAATTGGTACCTGACATTTGCTTTTTTGGAAATAAATTGTGGACTTTGGTTAAGTTACCGTTGGTTTGATTAGGTACAAAAAATTGGTTATAGACTTATTTAAATTGCTTCCCTTCACGGAAATCTTAAGTAATATGCGAAAAATGTAATTGCAATAAAGAGAAACCAGAAATTAAGTTAAAAACTACTACAAATTAATGTAGATAAAATAATTTTGGTAATAATAAATATTTTACTAAAAATAAAAGGGGAGCAAATTAATTAAGTTTAAAGTAATATTGGTAATTATAGTCAATATTTTACAAAAAAATTTCCATTAAGGGACTGTATGTTTGCGGATCAGCATTTGTACGACTTCGTAAGTACATGGCTCTGCATTTAATAAAAATTCAAATTTCCTGGCTCTTTAGAGCTCTCCGTATGTGTACAAAGCCTTATCATTTAATTGCCGTACCTTTAGCCACATCCTTTTATTTATTACGTATGTTCTTATAGGGTCCTCTTTACCTAATAGTCAGCGTACAAGAAAAGTGAATAAAATTGTGGATAAAATATATACCGAAAAAATGAAGAATATTTCTGTAAAAGAATTTGTGATAAATGAAAATACTATTTCAACAGGTAGGTATACATATTTTAAAGACTCTATTATTTAATAATTTGGCATCATTATTTTTGTTGATTTGACAGGAATTTCTTGGTCAGAGAATCCAGATATAGGGATCGATACAAATTTGGGAGATTTGGTCATTGAAAACTTACAGGAAATTACGACGATGGAATCTTTATCTGCAAACAATATTACTAACGACGGTAAGATAGTTTATTATTTTTAAATATTTTAATTGGGTTTGAACAAAACATGTGCAGTTCGAACATGGCAAAACTTGCACTTAAATATAAGTATGTGAACGAACAATATGATGTATAAATACTGTACCATCTTCAATAAAACACACCGTGATAGACCAGAAAGAGCAAAGCTTAAAAAAAAAGTTTTTTTATTAATCTAACGCAAAGCGGTGGCACAGCTTTCTCTATTTTACAAATGCTTTCATGGGTTATGATCTGATGAACTTTATTCTATAGCCATTTCTTGCATCTGAATTAGGATTGTTGTAGACTAGAAACGCCATCCATACCAATCTGAACTCTTCACCAATATATAAAATTTTTTTACTAAAAATAGTCGCAAAAATGGTAGACCTATCGTGTGAGACGCGGACAGCCCGCACTGCGACTATTAGAAGGGGAAGGGATTATAGAAAAGAAATGATTGTGGACACGCTTTTTAAAAAGCTGCAGGTCATAGTTCTCTGGAAAAACTGATTTTGAAAGCTTATTCCGTTCCGTAGCAGCCCTGTAAAAGAAGGATTCTTGATGAAGATTGGGTGTCAATCTTGACAGTAAATAAGTAAGACTGATCAGCGTGCCGAGTTCTTCGGCCGAATGTGGCCAATGGTGGTACAAAAGTTTTTATTTCTCTGGAGCATCTGCCATGGAAATATCTGTAGAGTAATGTCTGGTCTGCAACTCTTCTTCTTTGTTTTAGTGGGTGAAGGGTATCTGTGAGAATTGAGCTGTTTATCAACCGAATGGACCTTTTCTGAATGAAATCTAGAAAACGAAGAGAATGCCTTGGTGCTGAACCCCAAATGTGCAAACAATACTCCAGTAGAGGGGTCGGATTTGAGCCTTGTACGTCGTCAACAGTTGATCAGGAGTAAAAAACTTTCTAGCTTTCCACAGAAAACCTAGCCTCTGGTTTACTGACTTTGCGATGTTAGCAACATGGTCATGCCAAGACATATTATTAGATACCGTGACTCCCAAAATCGAGATGGAGGGACTTGATTCAAGGGTATTTCCGGACATTGTAATGAAGTGATTTGAGGAATTTACTTTCTTGAAAAACTCGACGATTGCTTTAAAATCTCTATTGATGGAGTTAACCTGTTCCTGTCTGAGTCTATTTGTATCATTTACCGAAAGTGATCGATAGGATGTGAAAGTTGAGACAAGTGTGCTGTCGTCTGCGAAACTGTAAATGGGGTTCGTGGTGGTTTTCAAGAGGTCGTTGATGTGTAAAAGAAATAGGGTGGGTGTCAGGATGGAACCCCAGCATTGGTTTTTAACGCATCAGAAGAAATACCGTCAACTGTCACATGTAAGGAGCGATCTTGCATGAAGCTCATGAGCCATTGGCTCAGTTTGGTTGGGAGACCGTAGGCAGATAATTTGCTTTACAATGCCTGGTGCCATCTTCAATAAAACATACCGTGATAGATCAGAAAGAGCAAAGCCTTAAAAAGAATAGTTTTTTAATAATCCAACGCAAAGCGGTGGCACAGCTTTCTCTATTTTACAAATGCTTTCATGGGTTATGATCTGATGATCTTTATTCCATAGCCATTTCTTGGATGTGTCCATTTCTTGCATCTGAATTAATATTATTGTAGACTAGAAACGCCATCCATACCAATCTAAACTCTTCGCCAACGAGCACAGTTCCGGCGTTTGCTCGTGACAACAATTTGTGTTATTTATGATCAATTCATGAACTATTTTACAATTAGATTTACGAAAATAGGTGAAATTTGATGCTTGTGAATTCGCAATGTTTTTGAGATGGTAGATTAGGGTTTTATTACAAATATTTAATTTTACTAATTTAATTAAATTTATTTTCATAGAATTCTATTTAAATCCACTATCTGCAGATGAATTATCGGAAGAAGTAATAAATGCCCAAAAAAATGATGACACCTTGAAAACTAATATTTTTGTTTCACTACCCGAATACAACCTAACAGTGTTTAATCAAACACAAGAATTAAACATAAATAATCAATTCACTTACAAAGAAGAGCAAGATACGAACAATCAATTTAGATTACAAACTGAAAGTAGCGAAGAGATTAAACAAAAACTTCTGTTATTCAAAAGAGTTGATCAGTTGCTGAGAGATTACAATGTTACTACCGAAATGCAAACATCACTTCTGTCTGAATTATTTCCCATTAAAATAAGCGATACAGAAACAGGTAAGGTTCGATGACTGTTAAATTTTTCTTCTAATTACATTCATGCATACATAAAGTCACGCCTTTTTCTTGTGGGGGTAGGCATATACAACTTTTTTTCACTTGCTACGGTTCTTACATACGTCTTTCGCTACTTCTACTTTTATCAGCGCTTTCATGCATCCTCGTCGGTTGTTGATACTATACGTGTCCAAACTGTCTAAGCATTTTTTTAACTATCTTTGTTACTACATCTTCTTTCACACCACAGCGTTCCCTTATCACAGTATTTTTCATTTTATCTATTAGTCACATCCCAGACTACTGATCTTCGCAGCATTACCTTCATGCTTTTTTTTGCCAAACTCAATATTCACTACTATACACCAACACTTCACTATGCAGAGCCACTCATGCCTTTTTAACACGTTCTGGCTGTTCATAAAATTATGTAGGGTCCCATTTATTTGTTTCCCTGCTAACACCCTTTGCTCAATATTACAGTCTTTCGTAAACTTTGAAACCGATGTATACAAACTCATTCACTTGTTCCACTCTTTTTCCTCCAATCAGCACCTCGCAGTTTGTCATGTTTTCTTCTCTTTTAAAATTCATTACTTTTGTTTTCTTCTGCAACTCCTCTTCAGATGATGCTGATATAACCTGATCATCGGTGTAAAGGAGGCATTCGACGATTAAATATTTCTCAATCCCTACGCACTCTCTTTAAAATATTTTAAACAACCGTTTATTAAATAGCCATGGCGAAGCCACACATCACAGTCTAATACCATTTTCGACTTTAAACTATAAGCTTTTTTTTCCGGACACAAGCATTGGAATCCTCAATTGATTACCGCTCACCCCATACATAGACAATATCGACCACAATTCATTTCTCACCACTCTGTCATAGGCCTTTTCCAAGTCTTTAGACAAGAATTTTTCAACAATGCCTCGTAAGGAAATTAATTATAATTTTCATTTTCATTGCGTATCAATAAAATATCCTCACACCATTTTTAACCAACAAAACTATGAAAAATGAATTCATTACTCGTAATTTCTAATTTATAGAAAAGCTTTTACAGTTTCATCTAAAATTGATTATTCATTCATTTATTTTATTAAAAATGATGATGGAAATTTATAATCCAAAACTGGTGAAACTATTCACTTGCAAAAAAATAAATTTAAATAAAGCTATAAAAGCATGGTTTTGTAATTGTTAAAAATTGTTTGTTTATTTTTGCATTTCATTGCCAGTAAAAAATGAAATATTTAAAGATTTCGAATGAAAAATATAAGATGTTTGTAGAAAAAGACAACTTACTAGAAAAAACGTACGTTACTGCTTCAGTAGGCGAACAGATAGTTAACGAACTAGCAACAGAAATTGAAGAATTAAAAACGGAAAAAACAATACCCAACGAAATGTACTATGATACTGATAACATAACACGTAAGTAATAATTATTGAGTAATAAATTGTATTGTATATTCTTCAGAAAATTTAAAAAAAAAACTATTTAGGAGTCAGTTGACTTCGATTTACTATTTTCAAGTCAATCAGTGTCTATTTAAGTTATAAGTGTTGCGGCCATATTTTATTTTAATTGGAAGTACCAATTAACTTGTTTACAAGAAATACACACATCCAAACTTATTTCGAGTTACCCAGTACAGTGAAACTTCCATTAATGAACACCTCCACACAACGGAAACCTCACCTGAACGAACAATTTTCAGTGTACCGAACATTTCATGTGTGTATAAATAAATACCCCTGAACAACGGACTCTCCTCACAACGACTTCAGGCAAAATTTAATTCTTGTTATTTTACCTAGCTGCCGACAACGTACAATAAAGGCGATCATAAATAGGACTCGGAAAACCCAAATAACTTATTGCAGCCATAAAACTAATTATATAAGTAGGTACTTGTAGTTATAAAACTAAGTATGTAGATACTTCGAGGTTGATTTGTAGAAAACCATTTTAGAATTTATTTATCCTTTGCACATTCCTTATTTAGTTGCGACAATCTAATCACAGTGTAACATTGAAATACGCAGAGATTGATGCAGCCCTATTGACGGAAAATCCTAAGGTAAACTTAGTAAATTTTGCTTAATAATATAATTGTAGTCAAGTTGAATGATTTTGTGCGGTATTTAAAAAAAAGGCTTATTTTTTTTTTTTTTTTATGTTCTGGTTCCCACGAAAAGGGATATCCTGTAATGTTCAGAGAACATCGTGGGAACCAAGGGAAAGAAGGTAGGAGTTGGTGTTCTTCTTAAATTTCTGGAGGTTGTATGCCTCGGGGAACACCTCCCTAGGCAATGAGTTCCAAAGCCTCGCAATTCGTTGGATGAATGAGTCTTTGGAAAGTGATGTTCTGCAGGTCTCCAAAGTGACCACGAAGGGGTGTGAAGACTGAACTTGACGGGTTAATCTCGAAGAGACTGCCAAAAGAGGAACGATTGTTGATATTTCAGAAGAGCATCGCCCATGAAAATATCTATAAAAAAGAGACAAATCGCCAACTTTTCTACGGTGTTCCAGACAAGTGAGCGAGTTTGTAAGCGAGGCATCACCGACGAGATGAATTGCCCTTTTTTTGGACAGAATATGTTGGATTATCAAAAGTAAAGAGGGAAAGAATAGTTATTACTTTGGTTGAGCAGAGAATGCCACAAAGAGAGGTAGTCGGAATCATAAGAGCTGGACAAGGTGGTTTTAAAATACATACTTAAAATTAATAAAGTAGGACACCTTTTAAAAGACCAATAAGAAGTCGCGGAAAAGTTATCACAGCACTTAAGGACCGATTTGTAGTTCAAATAGCAAAAAAAAACCACACTCTATTCCATCCAGAGCGTCAGGTACAACTTTTGCAAGCTACAGGTGTTAGTGTTTTTGTCTAAATTATCAGGAAGATACTTTATGCTCAAAGTAGCTGCTGTTACCAAATATAAAGGTGAAACTGCAATGTTCTGTGGTGGTGAAAAGACTCTTATAATTCCTATAAAGTCAACATTGACAGGTTAACGTTAGTATTAGAATCAGTTGATTTCCAACAATATTAACTTTTCGTTAGTTCCATTTAAATCATTCTTTAGCTGTCCCTGACCGCTCCAGACATTTCATGTTTTTTTTTAAACGCCTAATACCGAGAGTTTTGTACCCCGCCTGCGAATAGCGGTCGGTATTCAGTATAATCCTAAAACGCTTACCAAGAAGGTCGTAAAATTCCAATTCCAAGGAATGGCTAAAATCATATTTCTCGGACCTCGCTGAAAAAAATTGAGATTTTTTTTCACTTTCTGCTTGTGAAAGGTTGGATCTAGGCATCTCTCAGAGTACTTTTTTAATTTTTAAAAAAAAAACTAGAAAAAAAATTACGAAATATCGGCCATATATTTTTTATCTCACAAGATATATCGTATTTCGAAAAAGTACTGCGAGAGATGCCTCAATTATACAGTTGTCTTTATTGAAAAAAAAAAATTATCGCAATCCATCAATAAATACTAGGTCAAAAAAGATTTTTTCTGAACCCCTGCAGGCACAATTATGGAGCATTTTTTATGACTGATTCGAGCGCCCTCGCACCAAATAAGCACTTTTACATAGATACTATGAATTATTGAATGAATCGTAATTTCATTCATAAAAATCAAAAATAGCACTGAAGCTATTCCAAAAATTTTAGCACCTGTGATGATGTCAATAAAAGTTGCGAAAGGGATTCATTGCATTCTCGAATAAGACTAATTAGGTGATAAAAACGTAAACATTTTTTGCGAATGGCGATGGCGAGGTTGATGCACAAATAGCCGGCCAGATATGCATGTATAAAAGACGACAGAAAGCTAGTTAGTTTGCGATTGCATTCAGATGGTGACACTTGTTAGTTTGTGAACTTGTGATATTGTGATCAAATTATCGAACTGGCGATAAACATCGTTAAAGACTTTCTGTGAGGAAATTGTCAGTAAAAAAAAAGGATTTTGAGATTAAATAAGGTAAGTAAATATTTTTAAATGGGTATTGGTAAATATCTAACATTAAATATCTAATATTAAATATTTTAACATAAAATAAGTTATTCATACCAATCTACTAGGAAGTGTTTTATAAGAGTGAATACCCAGATAACACCGATAACGGCCGACTATGGAAAATTAAAGTACTTCAAAATAGTAAAATAGTGCATCAGGAGTGCTTAAGAAGCAGTGCAATCAGCACACCTCCATATTTGCTTCCGGCAGTATGTGCAGGTGTACTTCTCAAGCGCTCCCGAATCTCGCTTCATCAACTGCATTTATGCATGTGTGATTCCGCTGCCGGTCGAGTACCATGAAATACATGTGAAATACAAATGAAATACACGCATAAGAGGTAGTTGACCTGTATCAATCATGCATTAATACTGTTGACGTTGCAGCACTTCCAAGGCACTTTCAATCGCCGGGAGAGTGTATCACGGCCGGCTGGCGGCCGCCTGGACACCTCGATGCTGGGAAAGTATTATTTGCCTGACCGGAACATGAGCTACCGGTAGACATGTGCGATACAAATGCTAGGCCGATGGTCGGTGTTATCTGGGTATAGTTCTTTTCATGGGAGCTTGATGACTTTATAATGATGAATATCCCACAACCAGATACTTATTACAATAACTGTTTCGAATTTGCGGAATGCTTTCCTAAAAAATAATTTGAATCGATATTCCTACTTATTGAAGATTAATCTTTCACGTCAAATTTATTTTTAGCCTCAGTAAACTCCTCTACATCAGATGAACGGGACTCATATGATCATCACTCTGTGTTTAATCCTGGAGAACCTCAAGATCATATAACGGATATGGATAATCTATCACAAAGTTCATTAGGCGAAAATTATGAATTTTCAGATCCTAAATAATCTATTAACGAAACTTTAAGCACTTCTGATTGTTTTGATAGTGGATTAGACTTTGCTGATGTTATTATGGATGGTGTTTTTCGTTTGAATAATTTACACAGGAAAGAAACCCCGTCAGTATTAGGCAAGGTAAAATCGAAAAATGAAGAATATTTAGATATTTCGAACCAAAAACAATATCCATATTTTTAAAACTGAATGCTCGGTAACTACCCCAAGTGATGGCTCAAACAATGCGAACCTGAATTATTTGAATATGGAAGGTGAAGTAGAACTTGTCAATGGTGATGGAACCAACAACTTGAATGAAGAAAATGTTGTGAAATTCCCAAATAAAACTCACCAGATGATGGATGGATATGAACTCGAGGGAAAGAGATTGATAGATATTCAACATTTCATTGATTCCTTGAAACGGGTAGCTAATCATGCCCCTTATTTGAGATGAAATTTGGATAATCTTGTAATTGTTGGAGAAACCAAACGGGGTATGGCATCCAACATCCATTTCCAATGTTCCATGTGTCTAACCCAACATTCCATATCAACTGTGCAGAACAAAAAACAATTGAAAAATAATGCAGTATTGGGTGTAATGAGTACTGGCTCTGGACATGAACATCTCAGTCAGATTGGAGCATCGTTGGATATTCCAGTTATGTCTGGCAAAGAACAAAAAAAGTATTATATCTGGCGGTTAAAAATAAATTCTGTCTCATGTGTAAGCGCCATCCCATAGCCACACCATCACACACATGGTATAAAAATTGGGAAGGATCTGCATCAGCAATGGAATCTGCCATAATCTGTGAAGGATTCATGCAGAGCATGGATTTGCATGGATTAATCTATAAGAGGATGGTTGCTGACGGCGATAGTAGTTGCTACAAAAAAATTCTGGATAGTAATCCCTAAAAAGACTACCAAGTGAAAGTTGAGAAGATCGAGTGTCGGAATCACTTATTGAGAAATTGTGAGTGTGTGTGTGTGAGAGAGAGAGAGAGAGATGGTCTCGGACGGTGTCCATTAACCACAGGGAGTATAGAAGGTCTAGATATTGAGAAATTATATCAATAAAATGCGAGATTTAGGAAAAGACACCAACGGTGGTCCTTTGGTACTTAATAAATAAAGGTATGTATAATAAAAGATGAATCACAGTTATCTATTTTCATAAATTTTCTGAAATGTCTGCACCAATTTATAATCCAATTTTTTTTTTGGACTCAATATGGAAATTAAAGTTTTTCAATATTTTTCAGAAAAACATACTAAGATTCCGCTATGCCATCACAGAAGCCATCAAATATAGAAAAAACGAAGGTGGCACTATGGAGGAAAAATGTGAGAAACTACGGAAAGATATATTGAACAGTCCTTTCCACATATTATGTCAACATTTACATTTTTGTACCTACTTTTGCCAAAAACAAAGTGAAGCTGGAAGTTCACACACCCGTGATATGATTGCAGATATGAAATTAACACGTAAGTTTCATCCAAAGAAAATATTTGCCAAATCTTTGAAACATGGCGTGGAAAATGAAGAAAATGCTATTAAGCAATTGGAGAAACACCTGGGAGTTCAAATTTCTAAATGCGGTTTATTCATCAATCAGTACATCGACTTTATTGCTGCAAGTCCTGATGGAGTTATCGAAGGAACCAATAAAGTTATTGTAGAAGTTAAGTGTCCCTATTCTGCACGAGATATGACACCAGATGAAGGCATCGCTAAAGGGCTTATAAAATGTTGGAGGAAAAATGGGGAGTTCAATAAAAACCATAACTGGTATTACCAAGTTCAAGGCCAGTTGCATGTAACTGGCTTTGAATTTTGTTATTTCGCGGTATGGACATATAAAGGTATAAAAATTTAACGTAATGATACATTTTGGCAAAATAAGATGGAATCAAAATTAGTAGATTTTTATATGAAATATTTGCTGCCTGAAATAGTTGACAGTAGATACGAGAGAAATATGGAAATAAGAGATTGATTTGAGGTATTTCTGTACAATTAGATTTTTATGTATATATTTTGTTTTCAAATATATCCTGTGAGTTTTCAAGTTTCAAAGTTCAGTGAGCATACTGAATATTACTAAATACCTTGAAAAATGTCATTTCTTCATACCTATCAAAGAAGAATATTTCTAAATATTTTGTATGAAAGTGTTTAATAGAGTTTTTCCATAAACAGCATTTTTGCAGCGTTTCTTTTTTCTGTGTGTATCTATTTTTTATTAACTACCAACCCATATGGAGTGAGACGCAAACAGTGCTAACAGTTTTTTGTCATTGTCAATGGTATTCGCCCCTTTCGCTCGGGATTTTTACTTCCCTCTTTACACCGCAAATTTACTCTGACCTGTTTGTAAAGGTAACCCCTTCTTGGGTAAATTTGAGTAATAAGGCAATTTATTAGTGAGAAATATTTTAGTTTTAATTAAAACTTCGAAAAACCGATCGACTTGAAGTTAAGTGTTGGGAGCCTCTTCAGTGGAAGAATCCTCATCATGTCAATTTACGGACTAAAATCTGTACTTAGTCTACTGTTTTATTCTGATTGCTGATTGTAATGTAAATAAATTGAATCTATCAAGTTGGCTTTGACCGAACTTTTTATGATCACTATGTAGGAATAGAAAATAAATATTTTAAAATTAAAATAAAATATGGCCGCGACAAAATATATTATTTTTGGTTGATTTCATTTGTATTATCTTTGATACAATTTTTATTAAAAGTTTATTTAAATTTGTACTAACTGGCTTCATAAATAAATAAGCTGTGGGCTTTAATTCGATTTAAAGTTTATATAAATTTATTAGTTACAAATAAATCATGTTAATTATTTAAATAAGGTTGCTAAGTTAACTTTTCAATGCTTGGGCTACTTTTAATGTGATCCTTGTAAATAATAACAAGGTTTACTTGAAATAAGAAGTGATTTTAAACTGACCTCTTTCATTATTAGGCTGAAAAAGTGTAAAAAAATATGTATTCACATTTTTATTCGCTGACACAAATATTATAGATTCTATAATATTAATATTTTAGTTCTTTCATGCTTTGAAGGTATCCGGGTGGTGCTTGTTAGAAGGTATAGATGTCATGGCTAGCTCTGCATTCGGAATTTCATATATGCCTGGTAAAACTGAACTGCAAACGCGATAATAGTAACCCTATGCTGATGAGTGGCAACACCCCGAAGTCGGTCCATAGGTGGTCACTTCGAAGAAATAAATTAATATTTCTCTTTTACGTAACATCTGCACAGTGCTCTAAAAAGCGATTGTGCATCAGATTATCTATCAGATATAATTCAATGTTCGTCGAGGCATCTTGCCAGGAAAGTAAATGTTTTCTGATAAAAAAACGACCCACCGTATACCTATATGTATAATGTATAGGTATCCTTCAGTGAATGCATCTAGTTTTATAAATCAGATTTAAGACATAAAATATATCCTACGATGTAGGATTTAATAATGATCATGACAATAAATAACTAACTTCGAGAAATAATAAGTATTGATTTTTATTTTAGCTTTCGAAACCGAGTTGTCGAAACCTGAATTAACCCTTTCTGATGTAACCACAATTACGTTACTTGATTATATCATCAATACACCAGAAGAAATTTCTTCTACAAAAAATTCTTTTATCTGGTTTGAAAATCCATTATTATCGAACAAAGATGAGAATGAAGAAGCTTACCAGTTTACAGAAAATATAAAGGAAACCAATGAACCGCAAATTGATATTTTTAATATTGAAACTTTAAGCAACGGAATAACTGAAACTGAAATGACGGCAAGTTCTGAATCGCTGTTTAAAGAAATAATTAATCTAGAGCAATTACCAATAAATGATAACACATTAATCGAAACTACAGAATCTTTATATGTAACAAATGAAATAACGAACGAAGAAGTTCTTGCTGAGGAGCAACATGCATCTGATGACAAAACGTCTCGTAGTCCAGAAATATTAAGTGATATTTTAGCATCACTTACTCCACCAGAAACGACGTTAACTAACATTATTTTAAATAGTGATGAAACAAAGTATGATGCTGAACAATTGGAATCCGAAGATAATAAAATTACTTTTAGTAATACCGAAATACCATTTATAACAATATATCAAACATTAGCCCATTATCAACCAATAGTATTAACTTTAAAAAATTTTAATGAAATGTATACGCAAATTCCGTCTGTTTTGTCATCGGAAGAAGTTTCTAATACTAAAGCATCTACAGAATATAAGGAAATGTCAATCCGGACACACGAAACTCTAGAGAAAGAATCAAAAATGTTAAATGAAGAAGTAGCTTTAATAACACCAACTTCAATATTTAATGCAACAAGGCAAATAACACTTTTTGACTCCAATAATACCAAAAAAGCTCAAATTGATTCTAAAAAAACCATAACACTAGCAAAACAACCAACCGCTAAGAGTGAATTTCTAGAAAATACGTCTACTAAACCAGTGTCTACAGAAAAACACGTTTCTGTAAATATGGTTACCAGAAATATTGGTGAAGTGGTTAATGCATCGGTAACGACACGGAAAATACTAAGCGGTTTTAGTGAAACTACACTAACTACAAAATTAAATGAAACTCGTCTTGATTTTTCTCACGCGCAGACAGGAATTTCCCAACTTAATAAGTCCACTGATAAATTTCACAATAATATTGTTAAAAGCAGCGAAAAATATATAAATACGCCGCATTATTCAGAAAAATCGAGTGCTGCCAAAAAACTATTAACTAAAAATACAGAAGAATCTTCTGAACAATACAAAGAAATTTCAAATGAGACTATAACTTTTACATCTTTTGCAACGAGTGCAGTTGAAATGACTGGTAACTTCGTTAAAAAATTGCTTACAGCTAATAAACCAGTATCGAAAGTAATTGATAATACCACAAACATGTCTACTAAATCAATAAATTCTGAAATTTCCCCATTAAGTACATCTAAGGAAATATCGTATAATACACTTGAAGAATCATCAATGGTTTCTAAAAAACTAATTACGATCAAACGATCAAAACAAACAAACCAACAAAACTTGACAACACAAAATGTAGCGAGTAGTTTATCTGAAACAGCAAACACTTTCAAAAATAAAGAACCGACAATTTCTGAACGAACTACAGCAATTTCAAAAGAAAATATTGTTACTAAAACACTTCTAGTTATTCATAATGAATTAGGTAAATCAATTGTTACACCAATGTCTACTACTTTTGAGGAAACGTCAGCAAAGGTAAGTGGAAAATCGACAGAACATAAAACTACCTTAAAAATGCAAAGTGAAAATATTAAACACACAGAAGAGAGTACGGTTATTAAAGTATCGAAATTTACGGAGGAACTTTTAACACCACTCTCAGAAACAGAAGAATATCAAGATGTGTTACCCAATTTCACACAAGATCAAATGCCAATGAATATTATTTCAAAAATAACAGAACTAGAAACTAAATCTAAATTGAATGTATCATCACCAGGGGTTTTAGTACACAACACAACCAAACAACAAATTATAACATCCGAAACTGCAGAAAATACTATACTTCTTAGAACATCAACAGGTGTAAATGGTTTTTCTTCTAGCATCACAAAAATTCCAGAATCTAGTAAAAAAAGTTTTTCTTCCGAAGAAACAACATTAACTCTACCACAAATGCAGTCATCAATTTTAGGAAAAGAACAGCAAACAATATCAGAAACTATTACATACAATCAGCAAATAAGCGATATCAGTACAGAAGAAACATTTCAAATATTCCGTTTGATAAGCGAACCTTTAGAAACCGAAGATATTGAAGAAGTATTACCTAGTTTCACAAAAAATCGAGAATCTTCTAAATCAAAATTGACACAAACTAAAAAGGTCGAAAACGGCGATACAACAACAAACAATGTAACTGTATCAGGTATTTCTTCTGATTTAGAACTATCTAAAAGTTATGAATTGGCTAAAAGTTTCACCCACAAAACCACGCACAGGCATATAGCTCATCCAATTGTAATGAAAACTAATGCGAAAACTTGGTTAAAAAATAAGTTAAATACACTGGATGATGACGAAAATTGGGAAGAAGATAGTTCCGTACCGATGCGAGAAAGTTTGTTTTCAGAAACCACTGAAATCATTCCATCAGAAACAAAAAGTTCCATTGCTGTAAAAGAAACGAAGCGATTTAATAAAAAATTGACTGAAACTTCAACTAAACCTCAACCAGGTGTGTATCATTGTTTATTTCAATAGGTACATTTGATATAGTTACAAAACAAAATCCGATGAACAACGTTGACAAATTTTTATTATTGTATTAGTATCTAGAAACTGTAGAAATTTTGAGATTATGTTTTTAATTAATAATGTTGCCATTGTAAATATGAACTTCCTTTTTTTCGAAAAGAAAAGTTTTATAATAATATTATACAAACAAAATTAAAAGTAGTTGCATTGGATTTTGTATTGTCTTACCATACGGTAGGATTTTGCAATAGAGTAAAAATAATAATAAACAACCTTACTCCTTACATATCGATTTAAATAATAGTGCTGCAGAAAAAATTTTTTTAGGAATGCAGCCTATTTCCTAAGTAAATTTTTGCTCTGAACTTTCGTATAAATTAAGAAATACGCTGTACAATATACTTTAAAAATAAATACTAATCAGAGACCTTAAATTGTAGTTCTTAAGGAGGTTACCTATTTAAAATTTAAAAGATATAGGAAGTAGGTAAAACGTAATTTATATTACCGGATTAGAAAGTCTGGCAACGCTCTAAACAATTTTGATAATTGGTTTGATTCATAGGATAATTGAAAAGAATTATTAATCATTTTTCAAAATTTACTAAATCAAAAATTTTGATCAATAATAAAGCATTGTAATAAATAAATACTGAAATTAATTCAAACACGCACTAGTTAAATGCGTTTTTATTAAATTTTCTTAGTACAAAAGGGTTGTTAGATAATTCTTTATGATTGTAGCTCCAAGAATTACGTATCTACCGAGATTAAGCGACTGTATATTTGGAAGGGGATGCAAATCGAAAGTTTATTTGAGAAATAGGATACACAAGTACAGGCCCCGTTCGGAGATATGAGTGAAAGTTGCAATGAAAGTGAAATTAGTACGACAGAAATTGTAAAAGCGTTGAAGAGTATGAAATTGGGTAAAGCTGCTGGGTACGACAGAATAACAGTTGAAATGCTGAAGGCTGGACAAAGCGTGGTAACTAGTCTGCTGTACCGCCTTTTTAACCTTTGTTGTGGAGTGGTAGCGTGCCAGACGACTGGTGCAAGGCCGTTATCTTGCCGCTTTACAAGGGAAAAGGTTCGCAGCAGGACTGTAAGAACTACCAAGGTATTAGTTTACTCAGCATAGTCAGCAAACTGTATGCAAAGATATTGATTAAAAGAGTGACGAATAGAACTGGGAAGATGATATGGGATGTGCAAGCAGGATTTAGAAGAGGAAAGAGATGTATGGACCAGGTCTTTTCATTACGAGGTATTGTCGAAAAATTCTTGGCTAGAAGCCAGAAGGTCTATTGCGCTGTTATAGACTTGAAAAAGGCCTATGACAGAGTGGTAAGAAGTGAATTGTGGTCAACATTGTCTATTTATGGGGTGAACGGTAGTTTCATACGAGCACTGAAATCACTTTACGAGGATTCCACTGCTTTTGTCAGGATAAACGGAGCGTGCACGGAATGGTTTAATATCAAAAAGGGTGTGAGACAGAAATGTGTGGCTTCGCCATGGCTGTTTAACTTATACATAGACGATTGTTTAAAAGATTTGAAAGAGAGTGGGTATGGATTGAAAATGAATGATTTGATCGTCAAATGCCTTCTTTACGCCGATGATCAAGTCATATTAGCGTCATCTGAAGAACAGTTGCAGGCTATGGTTAATGTTATGCATGAAGCCCTAAAAATCAAAGGGATGAAAATAAATGTAAGCAAAACGAAAGTAATGGTTTTTGAAAGAGAAGAAAACTTGACCAACTGTGACGATCTGATTAAGAAAGAAAGAGTGAAACAAGTAAATGAATTTGTGTACTTGGGTTCAAAGTTTACGAGAGATGGGAAGTATGACAGTGACATTGAGCGAAGGGTGTTGGTAGAAAAACAAATGAATGGGGCACTGCATAGATGTATGAGCAGCCAGAAAGTGTCAAAAAAGGGCACGTCTGGCTGTGCATAGAGGTGTGTTGGTTTCTACAATTATGTATGGTAATAATTGTTGGGTTTGGCAGAAGAAGCATAAAAATAGAATAAATGCTGCGAAGATGAGTAGTCTGAGAAGTATAGCCGGAGTGACTCGGTTGTATAAAGTAAACAATAGTGAGATATAAAAACGCTGTGGTGTAAAAGAAGATGTGGTTACAAAGATAGATAAAGGAATGCTTAGATGGTTTGGACATGTAGAAATGATTAATAAAGGAATATTGACGAAACAATTTTAGAAGGCGAATGTGAATGGACGGAAGTCGGTAGAGGTCGACCTCGGCGAACATATCTCGATCAGATCAACATTATTTTGAAGAAAAGCCAGGTCAAGAGTACCAACAACTGACGAGCATGTATGAGAGCACTGATGAAAGTAGAGGAAGCAAAAAATGTGTGTAAAAACCGTAACAAGTGGAAGAAAGTGGTCTCTACCTACCCCTACGGGAAAAAGGCTTGACTATATGTATGTATGTATGCAACTAGTTCAGATCGACAGAAATAATGTAACTGGCTTTAATAATAAGTAATAGGAATTCCTACTGTGAGTTTCCACGATGCTCCAAGTATGAACTGCCCTTTTGGACGTAACAAGTCGATTGCAATGTCTTTCGTTTTAATATTTTTGCGAACACAAGAATATAATTTAAGAGTAAACACAATTGTAATTGAACAAGCGTACAGCGGTTTAACAACTAGACTGATACCCACTTCATGAGAATATGACAAAATTGAGAGAGGTACCGTCAAAATGAATTATTACTCGAAATCTTAATTCGTACTGTGCTATTCTTTGAGTGACTAAAATGTGTATTGAAATTAGTCTCATTATCAAAAATGATAAGAACTGGATAGAAACTTAACGGTATTTTTATTGAAATTAAAAACATGAGCATCGCGCTGATTTATTCGTACAAATAAATATGGTGGCACATGAAATCACTGATCAATACAACGTTGTCAGATTTTTTTAAACTACTTGTACTGATAAAAAAACTTTAAATTTTGTGTATATTTTCCCAAATATTTTAAAAATTTCGTAATGATTTTTATCATAACTGTATTAAAATATCATAACTGTTTTAAATATCTTTTTTTTTTCTTAATTTACTACAATCTGTCTCCTTTGTGGGAAATTCAGCAGTATGTTGGTTGATGCTATCGCTGGCGCGCTCGGTATGTGGCCTGTGTCACGTCCTCATTGTTAAAACACTAACTGTGTTTACTGTGATTGTTTTAAATCTTGAGGTATTTTACGCTTTAAACGTCGCGCTTTGTTGTGGTTTGCCATAAGTGGCCGGGCCAGAGTATTTGGGTGTCGTTCGATGCGCTCTTTATAGGCTCTGGTATGGCGTACAATTTCCTGTCTCACAATAGGCATTTGTAGATCTCAGTGTAATAATTCGTAGGGTACGAACCAGGGGGCATTTTGGTTATCACGCGGAGTGCTTTATTTTGAAACCTTTGCATGATTTCAATGTACCCCACAGTTGGATTCCATACGTCCTGACGGGCTTCAGTATTGCCTTGTACAGAAGTATTTTGTTTTCGAGAGATAGTTGAGACTTTTATCCAATGAGCCAGTAAAGTTTTCGCGTTTGAATGCCAAGTTGCTTTCTCTTAGTGAAAATATGTTTTTGCCAGGTAAGTCTTCTGTTCAAGTGCAATCCAAGGTATCTCATATGATCTGCCTGTGTAACTGCAATGTTGTTAAGTGTTACTGGAAGACAAGAGTCTCTTCTTAAGGTGAATGTTACGTTGACTGATTTTGTTTCATTTGCTTTTATCCGCCACTTTTTGAGCCAGTGGGATATATCATTAAGACCTTTTTGGAGTATTTGTGAGGCTATTCTTGGGTCGCTATGTGTAGCTAGTATAGCGGTATCGTCAGCAAAGGTTCCGGTAATTAAGGATTCAGATGTCGGCAGATCCGCAGTGAAGAGTAAGTAGAGTATGGGACCCAGTACGCTGCCCTGCTTAACTCCTGCTTTTATAGGGCTTCCCCTTGTTGTACTATGAGATGGCGCTACTGGAGAAATGATTTTAATATTCCGTAAAGGTAATCTGGTAGCCCATTTTTCAATTTGAATAACAATCCTTCATGCCACACGCGGTAAAACGCTTGAGATATGACCAAGAATGCACTGACGCAGTAAGATTTACCTTCTAGTGATTCCATGATATGTTTTGTTAGTCTGTGCACTTGGTCGATAGTGGCATACTTACAGCGAAATACTGGTGATCAGGAATAAGCCCCTTCTCTTTGAGTATAGGCAAGATTCGTTGTAGCAGTAGAGATTCGTATATTTTGGATGGAATATGTAACATACTTATGGGCCTATACGATTTTGTTTCTTCAGGTTGTTTCTCTGGCTTCAACAGCATTACAATTTGTGCGACCTTCCACTCCAGGGGAAAGAACTGCAGTCTCTTCATAGCATTAAATAGTGACGTAACGAAAATTATGCCAGATTCAGGTAGTTCTTGTAATATACGGTTTGTAATAAGGTCATATCCTGGAGCCTTTTTTGGGTCAGATTTTTTTATAATTCGGGCAACTTCTGTTTTTGTAAATTTAATAGGCATTTCCTGCGTATCTTTTGGACTATTTAAGTGGTTAGTAATTTCTGCTGCATCTTCTGGTGAGCCGTCATATGGATGAGGAGTGAAGACGTTTGAGAGATGTTCTGAGAAGGTTCCAGCTTTCTCTTGGTCTGTCCGTGCCCAGGTACCATCAGATTTTCTTATAGGAAAAGATACATTGAGGAAGCAGTAGCATCAAGGCCGGTGAGGTAATTATGAAATCCGTCATTACGATCTTTCTCTAGAGTGCACTTAAGCTGTCTGTTGGCGTGATTAAGTTGTTTTTTCGCAACAGGGTCTCTGGTTGTTTGCCAGCGTTTCCGTATTCTTCTTTTTTTGATTATTTTATCAAATATGTGATTCGCTACGTGGGTGTCCACGGTAGTGGTGGTGTAGATGACCAAGCAGCATCTTGCACACTCTTGTTGAAATATAGCACTGCTTCTGTTATTTCGTCTTTCGATTTTAGACTAACTGATTTTTGAAATACTTTGTCTGTGAGCTCACGAAATAGGGATCAGTTAGTTCTTTTGTTATGCAGAACGCATTTTCCGACGCATTCTTGGTGGGTAATGTGTAATTCTACTATGATTGGAGAGTGGTCTGAGGATTAGGTCTCAGCAACTCTGACACGATATGATGTTCTTTGCGATTTCTTTGCTGACACAAAAATCTATAACATCTGAGGTTTTTCTTTTGTCTGTTGGCCAGTAAGTCGGTTGACCAGACGATACCTCGTTCATATTTCTTTTTTGTATGCATTTAAGGAGTTCTCGTCCTCTGGGTAGGACAAGTCTGAAACCCCAAAACGAATGCTTGGCATTATAATCACCTCCTGCAATAAACCTACCTCCAAGTGATTAAAAGAAGTTACTGAACTCCGTTTCCTTGATAGTAAATCTGGGTGGACAATAGAGGGCTGATATTGTAATGTCACTAGTCATGACGTTTGTTGCCTGGATGTAGTTTTTGCAGTAATGTTGTAGTACATGGTGCTTGGTGTTTGACCTGATCAGAACGGCCGATCCTCCATGTGCTTTGTTGTCTGGGTGGTCAGTATGGTATATGTTGTATCCTTGTAGTTTAAAGTGGCTTTTGGATGTGAAGTGGGTTTCCGAGATCAGTAAAACATCTATGTGGTGTATTTTAACGAATATATTTAACTCTTCCGAGTGGTTTGACAAGCCATTAGCATTCCATACACACAATTTTAGAGCTGTGAATGTGATGGCATTTTTGAAATTAAATCGGTTAGCGTTTGGGTCATACTTAACATTTGGTTATCAGGGCAATAAATGTTTCGTAATGGTTTAAAGTTCATTAATTTTTTTATTTTCATCCTTTGTCATAGGTTGTTCAGGGACTTTTTTTGTGGCTTGGGCATACGATTTTCCGTTATTGGATTTGTTCGGAGGTTCTTGTTCTTTTCTAGCGTATCCAGGGTTTTTTTTACTTTGGTGATTGGAGAGAGATATTGGACTTTCAACAGCTCTTTGTAGACTATGCAGCCTTTGTAGTTAGCTGGGTGGTTTTCTTTGCAAAAGGACACATTTAACCTCTATTGATCTGTCTTTTTGTAAGAAAGCTGAAGTGTGATGCGAACCTGCACATTTGACGCATCTGGGTTTTCTATTGCAGAACTTTTGTGTGTGGTTGAAATCTTGGCAATAAGTGCATTGAGGGATTACTTGCCTTGGTCTGGGTGCTTCAAATGATATGCGACTGTGTAGTAGTTATTTAACGCTATATATGTCTTTATTATTTTCACGAGGCTCTAGTTAGATGTTCTACAATGATAACGCCTGTTTTGTTCTTGAGTTTTGGATGTTCCAGACATTTATTACTACATGGTGAATCTCCTCAATAGCTATTTTTATATTCTCTTTGTCTGTAGGTAGGTGTAGATTTTTCAGCACAACTCTAAAACTGCGGTCTTGTTTTGGCTGGTAACTAATTCTGTATCTTTAGCCTTTAGTTCTGTATAAATGATGGAGTATGATTCGGTTGATTTCGATTGTATTTTAACTCTGTCGCCTCTTAATACCTTGATTTCATATTTTCCTTTTACTACGTCTTCTTCTTCTTTTTTTAATGTAAGCAATTTGCTTGTTTTTCTTCGTATCCTCTGTCGTTCAATTATTAGAAAGGTTATCGCTCCATCTCTTGCAGGGTCTTCCAACGCATTTCAACGCGTTATTTTTACCATTCTGTCGTCATTTATCCGGTCTATGTGTTCGTTCCACTCTCTCTTTCTTCCCAGAATCCATTCATTTACATTGTCTATTTTACATGTTCTTCTAATGTCCTCGCTTCTCTCCCTGTCAAAAAGTGTTTTTCCAGCGATCCTGCGCACTATTTTCATTTCAGTGGTTTCTAATATTCTCTTTATGTTCGATGTATCTGATCTAGTTTCCTCTGTGTATGTTAATATAGGTCGAATGACCGCCTTGTAGATTCGGGATTTGGTCTTGATTCCGATAAATTTGTTTCGAAGGATTGTATCGTTCAGGTAAGCTGAGGTTCGTGCTGCTTTTGCCGCTTGGTTTCTTACCTCCGCCTCGATGTCACCGTATCCTGATATGTCTATGCCTAGGTATTTAAATTTCATCTCCTGTTGTATAATTTTATCATCCACGACCAGTTTGCATCTGATAGGTGTTTTTGAAGTGGTCATGCATTTCGTCTTTGCTGCAGATATCTTCATTTTTAGACTGTTGTGTTAAATTTGAATAGTAATCTCTGTAGGTCATCTTCGTTTTCTGCAATCAGAACAGCATCATCGGCATAGCATAGGATTTTGACGTCTTTATTCCCCATTTTATACCCTTTCAGGTTACGAGTGCTTTTTATTATTTCGTCCATAACGATGTTAAACAATAAGGGGCTTAGAGAATCTTCTTGTCGAGTACCACTATTTACAGGAATTTCTTCGGTAGTTGTGCCATTAATTTTGGCTTGTATTTTGTTTCTCTGGTAAATATTTACGTCTTCTAATAATTTCAGTAAAGGTTGTATATTCTTGATTTCGTCAATAAATAGTGGAGGGGGTCTTGTAGGCTTCGGTGTTTGTATTTCAGGTTTGTCTGCTTGCTCTATATCGTCGAGCACTTTGAAGCTATTGGATGTTGGTACTGCTGGTGTTGCAAGCCAGTAATTCAATTTTGCCTGTTTTAGGTTGCGCATTGCTGCGTCTGGACTGAATCTTTGCCTATTTCCATAATGCACTTCTGTGAACAGCTGTTCTTCAGATTCGTCAGCTGTTTTATCTGCCAGTTCAATGTTCCCTTGATTAGTTGTTCCACTAAAGGAACTTGATCTTGGGCGATTTATGAACAAGTTGTTGGGTTGTTGTTGTCGTATTCAGGGTTATAATTACTCATTCTGTTTTTGTTCCCAGGATTAGGGTCGATTTAACACGTCACAAGAGGGGTGACGCCCATTTCCTCAAAAAGGCAATATACAACGGCGTTTGCAGGGTCCGCCCAAGTTGGCGCTTAGAACTTGTGCCTCCTGCAAGCCATGCATCCCATCGGCTCGTAGTCCCACCTTAGGATTAGGGTAACTTTTTAGAGAGGGGTATTCTACCTCGTGAACCGGGTGACTAAGCCAAGGCCCTCGATTCTTTGGATGCACAGAGAGTTGCGAGTTGTGGGGGTCATTTCCTACCTCCGGCAGGTTCTGGCTTGTTAGGCCAGGGTTTTTTCGGATTTATTACCGTCACCCGATGCTCGACGTTTTCTGATTAGATCTTCACTTAGCCAACCCTCCTCTTTTTTCATACGGGCTTGGTACCGTCAAAGGCAGAGTTGTTTTAAATAGGGCTAATAAAATCTTTTTAATGGAAAATCCTGTTCTATTACCGACGTTTTTAAAATAAATTATCTCAAAAATTGGGATTTTGAGAAATTGCGGGACAAATTGGGAACAAATCCTGAAAACTTAAAAGACTTGAATTAAGTAGATAACCTCCTTAACTATACATACATTCCCAATATTAAAGATTTAACAATAAAATAATAATAACAAAGTAACATCCGGAATTATATCAAAAGGCAGGTTTAATTACAATTATTATTGTAATAAAAGTGACTTACGTTCGTAGATATTGTTACAAATTTTTAGTTCTATCTTGGGTTCGGCGATTAAAACTCTCGGTCCAATAACAAAACAATGTTTATTTCAATACAATAAATTCTATTTCTATTAACCACTTAGATATTCACTAAGCTATACAACTTTTACAACTCTATATAACTATTTACGTTTATTAATTCATAAACACATAAGCCGATACTGATTCTCGTTATGATCGCTTTCCCTTTTATATCTCGATATCACAGTTCCAGATCATTCTACCTGTTTCTTCATCATTCGACGCGGCTTCGAGCGGTTGTTCGACCTTTCCGGACCCCGTCGGCGGCATACAAAGCGGTCTAAAACGGACCCCAGACGCGGTCGATTTCTCGGTCGCCGACAGGACCGGATTTGTAACAATATATTGAAATCGGTATAACTTTTATTAATTTTACTAATACTTAAAATTTCTTAATACATAACAATTCAAATTTAGGGTAATATGTTCTGACACCGTTTATTTCTTATTCTTAGAAAAAATACCAACGACGATAGGAACTAAGAAAAAAGAATCTAAAAAAACCGATAATATTAGTAAGACCTCAGCTAGAAATACGTATGCTACTGAACAGAAATTAATTAAACAGATAACAAAAAATAAAATAGTTAAATCGAATCATTTAACTAATAAAATGACAATTAAAGAAACAGTAACAGCAGAATGTAACGAAAACGAAACGGAAGCATCGCCTAGATATTTAACAATCATTTCGGAAGTTACTCCTAGTAGTTTAGTTCGATATACGAACCCAAAAAACACTAAATATAAACCTACAAAGGAAAAAATCCCTAATAATATCGAAACGGATACGAGTTCCACATTTTGGACTACACACTCCGTTAATATAGAAACTACTACACACAAAGTAAATGTTTCCAACGTCATAGAAAAAACCGTGAGCGTTTCTAAATGTGTAGATACAAATACAATAGCCACAACAAAAAATATCACTTTAAATATAATAACTGACAATAAACTAAAAACCACGCTGGATCACCCCATAAAAGTACCTCTAATACAAGAGGTATTACCGACTTTAAAAATAAAATACACACATCCAGCTGATACGAGATTCGTTGCTACAACGCAATCGACAAGCGCGAAAAAAAATATATGTGACGAAAACAAAGAGATAACTGAAAATGTGTACAAAAGCACGCAACGAGAACTCGGTTTTCATAAAACTTTAAGAACAGATGACACATATGTATTGCTTGCGACGAATAAACAAACACAACATTAGCCTAATTTAGAACATCTACTTGTAATACCTCCAAAATTATATTATTTAAAATTAGAAAGTATTTGTCAAACCAACCAAGAATTGTGTAAAGGAAAAGCAAAAAACCTGTGCTCAAATAAATCTCTCATAATGTATTATGTAAATTATTCGATCTTCTGTTCAATTTGACATATTCAACGAACTTTACTCAGATATTGACTTGACTAAAAATTTTAACAAAAAATAATGTGTCCCATAAAAATTAAAATTGTTTAAAAGAACAATTTAATCCAAGGTTGAACTAGAAAAATATCTAGCCATAATAGACACTAAAAAATTTTTTTTAAGAAGTTATGAGACATTAAAGCATTTTTATTTATTGCATTAACCATCTCATTGTACGCAATAATGAGTAAAATTCAAAAATAAAGGGCACATGATAAAATCCTAGCAGGACAAAATTGGAAAGATCGTCTGGAATGTTCCCCTAAGGAAAGACTTCTTCACATATTTATTATTTTCAATGAATGTACTTATATAGGACTTATTATTTATTAAAAATTTTACAACTAAAAAATGGCTTTCAATATAAAAAATTTACGATTAAAAAATGGCTCCCTTACTTTTAGCATTCAACGCTTGCATTTTAAATTTATAATAATTATAACTTGAAATTATTCTTTAAAATATTGGGTTTTAATTTAAAAATATATTTAAGGTGTTCCTCAACGCAATACTATGATTAGTAAAATTAAGTTTTTTTAGATAAAGTGCCGAATTGATTTTTTTGTTGCAGTAACAAAAGTAAAAATAAAATTTGTATGGAAAAGTTAATTTTCGATAGAGGATTACAATAAACTATTAACTAATAATTCCATTAAAATTATTAATTTATTGCATTAAAGTTTTGAATTCTTATTTTTAAAAGTTCATTAAAAGTTGTTATTAAAAAAATTCATTTAAAAAGTAAATTATTACCTACAATATGTTTCCTGTAAAAATAGTGTTAGACATATTTGTATACAAGCAAGGACAACACTCAAGAAAAATGATTAATGATTACATCGACAACTAAAAGGTCTCTGATTAAGTTAACAGTGTTTATTAATGACAGTAAAAAAATCGTATATCAATATAAAAATAATTTACAATTTCTACGTTTTCTTTTTTAATATAGATTCAGTCGAGACTGAAAATGAAATTAAAACAAAAACAGAAATCGACGTTTCAATAAACACCGAAACTAATATTTTGACCAAAACTACAGAAACCCCCAACAAAGAATTGCTGACATATTCAACAATTTTTGAAGGTTTTGTTTCTAAAGAAAACGATACTAATTTTTCAGAAAGAATCTCAAAATACAAGGAATTAAAAATGGAATCAGATGCACCACTATCGACAAAAATCTATTCATTAACGGAATTAGAAACAGATACTGGGCCTGCAGTTGAGAATAATTTGGGAGAAGAAAATATTTCACCAACACAGGAAGAATCTGAAGTTACATTAAAAGAAGAAATATCAATTTTAAAAAATGAAAACTTTGATCGTAACAAAACTCCAAGTACAGCATCAGCTACAGAACTAACAAATATAGAAGAGGTTTTTAAAACAATACCGGAAGAAATATTACCAACGGTAATATTACCACTTTCGACATTTAACATAGAGGAAGGAATTCTTTCGGATCAAAATAATGAGATTAAGGAAAATATAATTTATCCAATAACAGAAATAGAGAGCAGCACTGAAAATGCAATAGATTTAGAAACTGAAAATATATTATTAATTACGCCAGAGATGAAAAATCCAGTAGTAACAGAATCTACCATTAACAATGAAGCAGAAATAAACGATATATTACCAAGAATATCATTAACAGCAGAAGATTATAATATTTCTATCAACACTATTAACAACCTTATCGATACTGCACTACTTAACATTGATGGGCTTGCAACTGATACATCGATTGGAATGGATCAATTAGCTTCCGAAATTAGCTTTCAAAATATTTCCGACTTGATGGTATCTAAAATAATATCTAACTTTAGTATCGATACATCTTTAGATAATGACAATGTAATAAATGAGCCATTTGAAATCGGAGAAGAGTCAACATCACAAATAAATTTCGACATAACAGCGAATTCCAAAATATTCAATAAGATTATAGAATCTCTTTTAAAAACAGAACAACAGGAAGATAATGCAAGTGTAGATATTACAACCACTTCATATGACGACTTTACAGGAACAGTACTAATATCATCTTCAAATATTTATAAAAAACAAACAGGTTACAATATTAAAACAAATGTCGATTCAGATTTATCAGATACAACTCAAGGATCTTATATTACGAAAGTAGAAATGGAAGAAGAAATCAGCACAAAATTAACACCAGCAATAGCATCAGTTGCTGTTAAATCAACTATTTTACAAAATGAAATAGCTACAGAAGTTACTCCGGAAATGTCGGTAGAAACTTTTAAATCGGCGGGTACTTTAAAATCTAAAACAGCTACAAACCTTTCATCAACAAAATCATCGGAAACAACGTTTAAAGCAAAGACAAAATCATCTACTTTACATGCTAAATCAACACCAAAAATATTTTCAGAGTTTTCACCAGAAAATATATCAAATATTTATCAAAATGAAACAGGTATAAAAAGAGCTTCAACAACACCTCTTGAAACCGTTAAATCGACGGTCACAAAAATAGCTAAAGAAGTAACAGAATCGTCAAATAATTCACACGCCAGTTTAAGTGCTAAAAATGCATTTTATAAATTATCTTCAACAAATTCGTCGGTAACAGAAAAAAATGATGAATCATATACATTGCTAAATATAACTTATGAGCAAGGAACGAATGCTTCATCTATTGAAACATCGAAATTAAAATTTGTAACTAATACGTTGCAAACTCAAACAGACAGGAGAGTTACTGTTGCAGCACCGTTAGAGACATTTAAATCAAAAACAATAGCAAATGCGTTGCGAACAGGAACAAATGAGGAATCGAGTAATACAGCATCAATGAAAATATCTAAATCACCAAAAACAACAAATACATTGCTCACTAAAACAAATAAGAAAAATCTAAATGCATTGTTAATACAAACATCCGAATTGGAAACAATAACAAAAACATTTCCTGATAAAACAGATAAAAAAAAAATTACTACAGGGTCGGCAGAAAAATCTGAATCAAAACAAATAACAGATTTATTGCAAACTAAAAAAAAAACTAATCAAGCAACAATAAAAGCATTGGACTTAAAAACGATAACAGTTAAAATGCAAGCTGAAACAAAAAACGAAAAGACTAATGCAGCATTGATAAAAACATTTAAATCAAAAGCAACAACTACGTTAACAACAACAAAAAATGAAAAAGAGAATAATACAACATCAATAAAAACATCAGTATTAACAACATTAACAGATACATTGCAAACTAAAACAGCTAAAAAAGTTAAGGTTGCAGAGTCAACAGGCACATTAAATAAAAAAGAATTATCAAGTACTTTAAAAGCTAAAATAGCTAAGAAAGTTACTGTTAAAGCATCGTTAGAGACATCAGAACCAGAACCAATAACAAATACATTAAAAACTAAAAATATTAAGGGAGAGGCTAATGCAGCATCAACGGAAACATTAAAATCTAAAAAGGGAACAGATACACTGCAAACTAAAACAGCTAAGGTAGTTGATCTTACAAAGTCGACAGGCATATTAAATACAAAAGCAATAACAGGTACTTTTAAACATGAAATTGCCGAGGAAGTTACTGTTGCAGCATCATTAGAGACATCTGAACCGGAAACAAAAACAAATACATTACAAAATAAAAATATTGTGGAAGAAGCTAATGCAGCATCAACGAAAACATTAAAATCAAATATAAAAACAGAAACGGTGCAAAATAAAATGGCTGAGAAAATTAATGTTACTAAGTTGACAGGAATATTAAATACAAAAGCAATAACAAAAACTTCGAAAGTTAAAACTACTACCGAAGTTACTGTTGCAGCATCATTAGACACATCTGAATCGGAAACAATAACATTTAAAGCTGAAGAAACTGACGAAGAGGCTAATGCAGCATCAACGAAAACATTGGAATTAAAAACAGAAAAAGATACATTGCAAACTGAAACAGCTGAGATAGTTAATGTTGCAGTGTCGACAGCTGAGGAAGATATCGTTGCTGAAACATTAGGGACATTTAAACTCGAAGAAATAACTGAGGAAGAGACTAACACAGCAATAACGGAAACATTAAAATCAAATATAGGAACAGAAATATTGCAAACTGAAACAGCTGAAAAAGTTGCTGCAAAGTCGACAGGCATATTAAATACAAACGCAATAACAAGTACTTTAAAAACTAAAATTTCTGAAAAAGTTACTGTTGCAGCATCATTGGAAATATCTGAATCAGAAGAATTAACAAATACATTAAAAACTAAAAAAACTGAGGAAGAAGTTTATGCAGCATCAACGGAAACAGTGGAAACAAATGTAGAAACCAAAACATTGCAAACTGAAACAGCTGAAATAGTTAATGTTGCAGAGTCGACAGAATTATTAAATACAAAAACAATAACCAGTACTTTAAAAACTAAAATTACTGAGGAAGTAACTAGTGCCAAATCATTAGAAACATCTGAATCGGAAGCAATAGCAAATACATTAAAACTTGAAAAAACTAACGCAGCATCACCGAAAACTTTGGAATTTAGGATAGAAAAAGGTACATCGCAAACTAAAACAGCTAAAAAAGTTAAAGTTGCAAAGTCAACGGACACAATAAATACAAAAGCAATTACAAATACTTTAAAAGCTAAACTTGCTAATAAAGTTACTGATGCAGCATTATTAAAGACATCTCAATCAGAAGCAATAACAAATACATTAAAAACTGAAAATATTGTGCAAAAGGGTTATGCAGCATCAACAACAAAATTCAAATCAAAAATAGAAACGGATACATCGCAAATTGTAACAGCTAAGAAAGTTAATGTTGCAAAGTCGACAAGCACATTAAATACAAAAGCAAAAACAAGTACTTTAATAGCTGAAATTGCTAAGAAAGTAAGTGTTGCAGCATTAATGGAGACATCTAAATCAGAAGCAACAACAAATACATTACAAACTAAAAAAATTCAGGAAAAGGCTACTGCAGCATCAACAAAAAAATTGGAAACAAAAACATTACAAACTAAAACCGCTAAGATAGTACATGTTGCAGAGTCGACAGGATTATTAAATACAAAAGCAATAACAAGTACAAACAAATCTAAAATTTCTAAAAAAGTAACTGTTGCAAAATCATTGAAGACATCTGAATCGGAAGCAATAACAAATACTTTAAACACTGAGAAAGAGGCTAATGCAGCATTAACGAAAACCCTAAAAACAAAAACATTGCAAACTAAAACATCTGGGATGGTAAGTGTTGCAACGTCGACAGAATTATTAAATACAAGCGCAATAACAGGTACTTTAAAAACTAAAATTGCTGAGGAAATTACTGCTGCAGAATCATTTAAGTCGTCTGAATCGGAAGCAATAACAAATACTTTGAACACTGATGAAGAGGCTAATGCAGCATTAACGAAAACACTGAAAACAAAAATAGAAACAAAAACATTGCAAACTGAACCAGCTGGAATAGTTGGTGTTGCAATCTCAACAGGATTATTAAATACAAAAGCAATAACAAGTACTATAAAACCTAAAGTTGCTGAGGAAATAACTGTTGCAAAATCATTGGAGACATCTGAATCGGAAGCAATAACAGATATTTTAAACACTGGGGAAGAGGCTAATGCAGCATCAACGAAAACACTGGAAACAAAAATGGAAACAAAAACATTGCAAGCTAAAATAGTAAATGTTGCAAAGACGACCGGATTATTAAATACAAAAGCAATAACAAGTACTTTAAAACCTAAAATTGCTGAGGAAATAACTGTTGCAAAAACATTAGAGACATCTGAATCGGAAGCAATAACAAATACTATAAACACTAACAAAAAGGCTAGTTCAGCATCAACACTGGAAACACAAATTAAAACAAAAACATTGCAAACTACAACAGCTGGCTTAGTTAATGTTGCAATGTCGACAGGATTATTAAATACTAAAGCAATAACAAGTACTTTAAAAACTGAAATTTCTGAGGAAATAACTGTTGCAAAATCTTTGGAGACATCTGAATCGGAAGCAATAACAGATACTTTAAACACTGAGGAAGAGGCTAATACAGCATTAACAAAAACACTGAAAACAAAAATAGAAACAAAAACATCGCAAACTACAACAGCTAGGATAGTTAATGTTGCACATTCGACAGAATTATTAAATACAAAAGCAATAACAGGTACTTTAAAAACTAAAATTGCTGAGGAAATAACTGCTGCAGAATCATTCCAGACATCTGAATCCCAAGCAATAACAAAAAATTTAAACACTGAGGAAGAGGCTAATGCAGCATCAACTGAAACACTGGAAACAAAAATAGAAACAAAAACATTGCAAACTGAATCAGCTGGGATAGTTAGTGTTGCAAAGTCGACAGAATTATTAAATACAAGAGCAATAACAAGTAGTTTAAAATCTATAATTGCTGAGAAAGTAACTGTTGCAAAATCATTGAAGACATCTGAATCGGAATCGGAAGCAATAACAAATACTTTAAACACTACGGAAGAGGCTAATGCAGCATTAACACTGAAAACAAAAACATTGCAAACTACAACAGCTAGGATAGTTAATGTTGCACAGTCGACAGAATTATTAAATACAAAAGCAATAACAGGTACTTTAAAAACTAAAATTGCTGCTGAAATAACTGCTGCAGAATCATTTGAGCCATCTGAATCTGAAACAATACCAAATACTTTAAACACTAAGGAAGAGGCTAATGCAGCATTACCACTGGAAACAAAAATTAAAACATTGCAATCTACAACAGCTGGGATAGTTAATGTTGCAAAGCAGACAGGATTAATAAATACAAAAGCAGTAACAAGCACTTCAAAATCTAAAATTGCTGAGGAAGTAACTGTTGCAAAATCATTAAAGACATCTGAATCGGAAGCAATAACAAATACCTTAAACACTAAGGAAGAGGCTAATGCAGCATCAACACTAAAAATAAAAACAAAAACATTGCAAACTACAACAGCTGGAATAGTTAATATTGCACAGTCGACAGAATTATTAAATACAAAAGCAATAACAGGTACTTTAAAAACTAAAATTGCTAAGGAATTAACTGCTGCAGAATTATTTGAGACATCTGAATCTGAAGCAATAATAAAAACTTTAAACACTGAGGAAAAGGCTAATGCAGAATCAACAAAAACACTGGAAACAAAAATAAAAATAAAATCATTGCAATCTACAACAGCTGGGATAGTTAATGTTTCAAAGCAGACAGGATTATTAAATACAAAAGCAGTAACAAGCACTTTAACATCTAAAAATGCTGGAGAAGTAGCTGTTTTGAAATCATTAAAGACATATGAGTCGGAAGCAATAACAAATACTTTAAACACTAAGGAAGAGGCTAATGCAGTATTAACACTGAAAACAAAAACATTGCAAACTACAACAGCTAGGATAGTTAATGTTGCACAGTCGACAGAATTATTAAATACAAAAGCAACAAGAAGTACTTTAAAAACTAAAATTGCTGAGAAAATAACTACTGCAGAATCATTTGAGCTATCTGAATCGGAAACAATAACAAATACTTTAAACGCTAAGGAAAAGGTAAATGCAGCATCAACACTGAAAACAAAAATAAAAACATTGCAATCTACAACAGCCGGGATAGTTAATGTTGCAAAGCAGGCAGGATTATTAAATACAAAAGCAGTAACAAGCACTTCAAGATCTAAAATTGCTGAGGAAGTAACTGTTGCGAAATTATTAAAGACATCTGAATCGGAAGCAATAACAAATACTTTAAACACTAAGGAAGAGGCTAATGCAGCATCAACACTGAAAACAAAAACATTGCAAACTACAACAGCTAGGATAGTTAATGTTGCACAGTCGACAGAATTATTAAATACAAAAGCAATAACAGGTACTTTAAAAACTAAAATTGCTGAGGAAATAACTGCTGCGGAATCATTTGAGACATCTGTATCCGAAGTAATAACGAAAACTTTAATTACTGAGGAAGAGGCTAATGCAGCATTAACAGAAACACTGGAAACAAAAACATTGCAAACTAAACCAGCTGGGATAGTTAGTGTTGCAAAGTCAACCGGATTATTAAATACAAAAGCAATAACAAGTACTTTAAAATCTTTAATTGCTGAAGAAGTAACTGCTGCAAAATCATTGGAGACATCTAAATCAAAAGCAATAACAAATACTTTAAACCCTGAGGAAGGAGCTAATGCAGCATCAACACTGGAAACAAAAATAAAAACAAAAACATTGCAAACTACAACAGCTGGATCAGTTAATGTTGCAAAGTCGACGGGATTAATAAATACAGAAGCAATAACAGGTACTTTAAAAACTAAAATTGCTGAGGAAATTACTGCTGCAGAATCATTTAAGTCATCTGAATCGGAAGCAATAACAAATACTTTGAACACTGATAAAGAGGCTAATGCAGCATTAACGAAAACAGTGAAAACAAAAATAGAAACAAAAACATTGCAAACTGAACCAGCTGGTATAGTTAGTGTTGCAATCTCAACAGGATTATTAAATACAAAAGCAATAACAAGTACTTTAAAATCTATAATTGCTGAGGAAGTAACTGTTGCAAAATCATTGAAAACATCTGAATCGAAAGCAATAAAAAATACTTTAAACAATAAGGAAGAGGCTAATGCAGCATCAACACTAAAAATAAAAACAAAAACATTGCAAACTACAACAGCTGGGATAGTTAATGTTGCACAGTCGACAGAATTATTAAATACAAAGGCAATAACAGGTACTTTAAAAACTAAAATTGCTGAGGAAATAACTGCTGAAGAATCTTTTAAGACATCTGAATCGCAAGCAATAACCAATACTTTGAACACTGATGAAGTGGCTAATACAGCAATAGCGAAAACACTGAAAACAAAAATAGAAACAAAAACATTGCAAACTGAACCAGCTGGGATAGTTAGTATTGCAAAGTCAACAGGATTATTAAATACAAAAGCAATAACAAATACTTTAAACACTAAGGAAAAGGCTAATGCAGCATCAACACTGAAAACAAAAATAAAAACAAAAACATTGCAAACGACAACACAGTCGACAGGATTAATAAATACAAAAGCAATAATAAGTACTCTTATAAATAAAATTGCTGAAAAAATAACTGTTGCAAAATCATTGGAGACATCTGATTCGGAAGCAGTAACAAATACTTTAAACACTGAGGAAAAGGCTAAGGTAACATCGACGAAAACACAGGAAACAATAATAAAAACAAAAACATTGCATACTGAAACAGCTGGGATAGTTAATGTTGCAAAGTCGACAAGAATATTAAATACGAAAGCAATAACAAGTACTTTAAATACTAAAATTGCTAAAAAAATAACTGTTGCAAAATTATTGGAGACATCTGAAACGGAAGCAGCAACAAATACTTTAAACACCGAGGAAAAGGCTAATGCAGCATCAACGAAAACACTGGAAACAAAAACATTGCAAACTGAAACACCTGGGATAGTTAGTGTTGCAGAGTCTACAGGATTATTTAATACAAAAGCAATAACAAGTACTTTAAAAACTGAAATTGGTGAGGAAATAACCTTTGCAAAATCACTAAAGACATCTGAATTGGAACCAATAGCAAATACTTTAAACACTGAGGAAGAGGCTAATGTAGCATCAACGAAAACACAGGAAACAAAAACTTTGCAAACTGAAACAGCTTGGATAGGTAATGTTGCAAAGTCGACAGGATTATTAAATACAAAAGCAATAACAAGTACTTTAAAAACTAAAATTGCTGAGGAAGTAACTTCTGCAAAATTATTTAAGACATCTGAATCAGAAGCAATAATAAATAATTTTAAAACTGAGAAAGAGGCTAATGCAGTAACGAAAACAGTGGAAACAAAAACATTGCAAACTGAAACAGCTGAAATAGGTAATGTTGCAGAGTCGACAGAAACATTAAATACAAGAAAAATAATAAGTAGTTTAAAAACTGAAATTTCTGAAAAAGGAACTGTTGCAGCATCATTGGAGAGATCTAAATCAAAAGCAATTACAAATACATTAAAAACTGAAAAAAATGAGAAAAAGGCTGATGCAGCATTAACGAAATCATTAAAATTAAATATAAAAACAGATACAATGCAAACTGAAACAACTGAAGAATTTAAAGTGGCAGAGTCAAGGGGCACCTTAAATACAAAAGCAATAACAAGTACTTTGAAAGCTGAAATTAATGAGGAAATTACTGGTGCAGTATCATTAGAGACATCTGAATCGGAAGCAGTAACAAATATATCAGAAACTGAAAATGCTGAGGAAGAGGCTAATACAGTACCAACAGAATCAACTGAATTAAAAATAAAAACAAATAAATTGCAAACTAAAACAGCTGAAAAAGTTAAGGTGGCAGAGTCAACAAGCACATTAAATACAAAAGAAATAGCAAGTACTTTAATAGCTGAAATTAGTGAGGAAGTTACTGTTGCAGCATCATTAGAGACATCTAAACCTGAAGAAACTGAAAATACTGAGAAAGAGGTTAATGCAGCATTAACAGAAACAACGGAATCAAAAATAGAAACAAATACATTGCAAACTGAAACAGCTGAGAGCGTTATGGTTGCAAAGTCAACAGCTAAATTAAATACAAAAGCAATAATTGGTACATTAAAAGCTGAAATTTCTAAAGGTGTTACTGTTGCAGCATCATTAGCGACAACTAAATCGGAAGCAATAACAAATACATTAAAAACGGAAAATATTGTCGAAGAAGCTAATGCAGCATCAACAAAAACATTAAAATCAAATATAGAAACAGAAACGTTACAAACTAAAACAACTGAGATAGTTAATAAAACAGAGTCGACAGGTATATTTAATACAAAAGCAATTAAAAGTACTTTAAAAGCTAAATTTGCTGAGAAAGTTACAGTTGCTCCATCATTAGGATTATCTGAATCAAAAGCAATAACAAATACATTAAAAACTGAAAATATTGAGAAAAAGGTTACTGCAGCATCAACGGAAACATTGGAATCAAAGCTAGGAACAGATATATTGCAGAGCAAAACAGCTAAAAAAATTAATGTTGTAGAGTCGGAGGGCACATTTAATACCAAAGCAATAACAAATAATTTGCAAACTGAAATAGCTGAGAAAGTTACCGTTGCTAAAACATTAGGGACATTTAAATTTGAAAAAATAATAATTACATTGAATACTGAAAAAGCTGAAAAAGAGGCTTATGCAACATCAACGGAAACATTGGAATTAAAAATAAAAACAGATTCATTGCAAACTAAAACCGCTAAAAATGTTAAGGAGGCAGAGTCAACAGGCACATTAAACACAAAAGCAATAACAAGTACATCGAAAGCTGAAATTGCTAAAGGAGTTACTGTTGCAGCATCATTAGAGACATCCAAAACAGAAGCAATAACAAAAACATTAAAAACTGAAAATATTGCAGAAGAGGTTAATAAAGCATTAACGTTTACATTGGAATCAAAAATAAAAGCTACATTGCCCACCGAAACGGCTCAAAAAGTTAATGTTGCAGAGTCGACAGCAAAATTAAATACAAAAGCAATAACAGGCACGTTGAATGCTGAAATTTCTAAAGAAGTTACTGTTGCAGCAATATTAGACATATCTAAATCGGAAGCAATAAAAAATACATTACATACTAAAAAATCTGATAAAGATGCCAATGCAGCATTCACGAAACCTTTTGAATCAAAAATAGGAATAGATACATTGCAAACTGAAACTGCTAAAGAAATTAATGTTGCAAAGTCGACAGTCACATTAAAAACAAAAGCAATAACAACTTCTTTGAAAGCTAAGAAAGTTACAGTTGCAGCATTGGTAGATACTACAGAATCGAAAGCAATAACAAATACATTAAAATCAAAAAGTACTGAGAAAGAGGCTAGTGCAGCATTAACGAAAACATTGGAATCAAAAATAGAAACAGTATTGCAAACTGAAACAGCTAAGAAAATTAAAGTGGCAGGGTCAACAGGCACATCAAATACAAAAGCATTAAAAAGTACATTAAAAGCTGAAGTTGCTGAAAAAGTTACTGTTACAGCATCATTAGAGACATCTGAATCGGAAGCAATAACAAATACATTAGGAACTAAAAATACTGAGAAAGAGGCCTATGCAGCTTCAACAAAAACATTGGAATCAAAAATTGGAAAGGATGCGTTACAATTTAAAACAGCTGAGAAAGTTTATGTTGCAAAGTCTACAGGCACATTTAATACAAAAACAATAACAACTACTTTAAATGCTGAAATTGCTGGGAAAGTTAATGTTGCAGCATCATTAGGGACATCTAAATCGGAAGCAATAACAAATACATTAAAAACTGAAAATATAACAGAAGAGGCTTATGCAGCATTAACGAAATCATTGAAATTAAAAATAGTCACAGATACATTGCATACTGAAACTGCCGGGAAAATTAATATTAATGAGTCGACAGACACATTAAATACCAAAGCAACTACAAGTGCTTTGCATACTGAAATAGCTGAGGAAGTTACTGTTGCTGAAACATTAGGGACATTTAAACTCGAAGAAATAATAAATACACTGAAAGCTGAAAAAACTGAGGAAGAGGCTAATGCAACATTAATGGAAACATTTGAATCAAAAATAAAAACATCTACATTGCAAACGAAAACAGCTAAAAAAGTTAACGTTGCAGAGTCGACAGGCACATTAAATACAAAAGCAATAACAAGTACCTCGAAAGCTAAAATTGCTGAGGTATTTACTGTTGCTGAAACTTTGGCGACATTTAAATTTGAAGAAGTAAATAATACATTGAAAACTGAAAACGCCGAGAAAGGGATAAATGCAGCATTAATGAAATCATCTGAATCAAAAACAATTCAAACTGAAACAACTGAGAAAGTTATTGTTGCAGCATCGTTAGAAACGTTTGAATCGGAAGCAATAACAAATACATTAGAAAATAAAACAGCTAATGAAGAGGCTAATACACCATCAATGAAAACGTTGGAATCAAAAATAAAAACACAGACATCGCAAACTGGAAAATCTGATGAATTAAATTTTGCAGCATCGATAGGCACAATAAATACAAAAGCAATAACAAGTACTTCAACTGCTAAAACTGCCGAGAGAGTTACTGTTGCAGCATCATTAGAAACATCTGAATCTAAAGCAATAACAAATACAAGCATATTAAACACAAAAGCAATAACAAATACTTTGCAAGCTAAAATAGCTAAAAAAGCTACTGTTGCTAAAACGTTAGGGACATCTAAATTTAAAGAAATAACTAATACATTGGAAACTGGGAACACTGAGAAAGGGGCCAATGTAGCATCAATGGAATCATTCGAACCAAAAATAACCACAAAAACAATGCAAACTGAAACAGCTGCGAAAGTCAATGTTGCAGCAGCATCGAAAGACGACACATTAAATACTAAAACGCAATTTGAAAATGCTCAGAAAGTTACTTCTACAGTATCGTTCGAAACATTTCAGGTTAGCTCAAAAATGGAGAATGAAGCAAGTACTACAAGTTTGGAAGATTTTTCTGATTTGTTTGAAAATAAAACATTTAAATATAGTGCTTACACGGAATATATAAACGAAAAGGGTTTAAATATATTGGCTAATCAAACAGAAGTAACAGAAAATAAATCAGAGTATCTGTTGTTGGCACAAGAATCTTTAACTCCTTCAAGTAAAGAAGTAGTTACCAAAACATCCGAAATGGCTGAATTATACTATTCCCATGAATCTGTTTTATCAAATTTGGGAGAAAATGTTACTGAAGCAATGAAAAACACGTTTCTTACAGGTAAGATAATAGTATATTGTGCAACTAGTGCGATAAGTTGGCTATTGCTCACGAGAGCGAAGTTGAACGCACGAGCGAAGCGAGAGCAACATCGCACAGGTTGCACATACTATTTTTTATTGCGAATGCGGAATAAACGCGAGAATAAAATAGGGTTCCAGACCCAAATTATTAACTGACATAAAAATATAAACTTTGTAATGTCAACTTGACAGTTGCGCGTTTGGCTGTTAACCGAAAGGTTGGTGGTTCGAATTTGCGTGCGACAAGGATAGTTTGCGTGTGCTAAGTATAATTTTCGTGCGCCCAGTAAACTTGTCGCACTCAAATGGGCAAACAGCTATTTTTCAATCGCAACAGCGTGCTCTAAGGTACTACTTATCCCGCAAGAGTAATAAAAAATAAATTTACTTGATTGCTAGTATTTATTGATATTAAATTTTTTATTATTTTTTACCAAGTCATAAAGTTATACTAAAAATATTTAAACCTTATTATTTACTATGAATTTAATGTATTATTAACTGAACTACAAAAGTCGTTCACTACGTAGACTAGCTTCAACAATTTGGGGCATAAACATTTTTGGGACTGTTGAGATTGTACAAACAATCAGCAACAATGTCTTCCAATATGATGAGTTGCATCTCTCTGCACTGTTACCAATAAAACTGTATTTAATTTTTTTTAAATTGTATTTAAATAAAGGAAAAAAATCTATTTAAAATTAACAATTATGTAGAGATGTTTCTTGACTGTGGAATGGAAAACTCCGGGGTGGCTTTTATCCTTTCATTATAAAAACGTCGTATCTTACACATATAACTACTGCTAACTTCTTAACATACATTTCTATGTACAAGATCATGACTCTTTACAAGGAGTCTATGTTTCACTTATAAATGAATTATTATTTAAAATACATCAGAGGTGTCAATGATTTATAAAAACACAATTATGTATTCAAACGGATTATTGGTAATTTACAATAATATTCATTGTTTATCAACATAGTGGATTGACTCGTATAATTATGTTGGGACCAACTTTTGCCCGCGACTTCGTTCTAATAGGATTTTTAATTGGTTTTTACTTTATTAATTTTGTTATAACATATAAATTATTCTGTTAAAATGTTTAAATACTTATAAAATATAACAATTTTTATTATAGTGTAGGGATTTAAAAGTTAAAACATGAAAATAAAATAAAATAAAATTTTGTAATATTTTATGATCACGAAGCTCGGCCTTTGATCTGGACAACGAAATCGAAATACTATACCTACCTCAGTATTTCTTTGTAAACATTATTTTTTGTTTTTCCTTTGGGTGCTAGAATCACCATGCTACTCTGTGCGCTTACTCTGGAGCATGCCACATACAACTGGCCGTGGAAGAAGCAGCTTTCTCTCAAGTCTACTCCCGCTACCTTGAGAGTTTGACCTTGAGCTTTGTTTATGGTTATGGCAAAGCAGACTTTAATAGGAAACTGCACTTTCTTGAATTCAAGAGGGGTAATTTGATATGTTAGGGGAATCCTAGGAATAAATACAGACTCACCTCGAGAATAACTTGTCAGTATAGTTGCCTCGATTACATTGCGATGCAATGTTTTCACTTGCAATCTGGTGCCATTGGATAATTTTGGTGAATTTATAATGCGCAGCAACATAATTGGCGCGCCAACTCTCAATTTTAATATGTGAGTTGGGAGACCGGGAGGCTTCAGTGTATTCAGGAATTTAACCGAATAATAAAATGACATTATCCTTGTTTATTACTGAGTCAACGGATTTATATTGATATTCGACCCCTTCGAATGATCTCAAAAGTATTTCATTTATGACTGAAGCTTGTTGATTTTTTGGTGTTAGGATGGCACGCTCGCATAACCATTCTGCAGGTTTATCGTGAATATTATAAATGTTTGGTTAAATTTTAGCTAAAAGCTCTGTTACAGTGAAAACAATTGTACCCAACTCTGTAGGGAGAATTATATTATTTAAGCAACAGGTCTGAGAACTGTCCGGCAGTAACATCTCCCTCAAGATGGACTCTCATATTTTTGGTAACGCTCAGCTTTGTCACTGAAGGCCACAAATGAGACCGCTTTACGCACGCTATAACTTCGTCCGTTCGGGAAATCGCGTGCTAAAAATACAGTAACTCCTTCCATTTGACAATTATTATTCCTAATATCTTGTAAAGATCTATTTAGGGCTTCTAAACCCCCTTTATGAGCCATAGTACTCTCATCCCAAACAATTAATTTCGTTTTGCGGAGTACTTCTGCCATATTACTTTGTTTGGGTATATTGCAGAGTGGGGTTTCAGTTTGTATCAAATCGAGTCGGTTTCTATCAAATCGAGTCGGTTTGTATCAAATCAAGAGAAAGTTAAAACGCAGAGTGTGCAGTCAAGGTATAAGGTAAATTTTTTATTCAAATATCCAAGAACAAATAATATTAAAATTTCTAATTTTAATCCGATTTAAATATCTATTTATTTATATTTGACATTCCAATTTTAAAAAATGTTGCATTACACCAAGCTTTTATGTGAGTTCAACGCTTTTTGAATAAAATCGGATTAAGTTTTCAAACATGTGTCAAAATAAAATGTAATTTTAATCAAAAGCATTAAGAAGTATTTATATCAACTTCGATGCAAATTGCCCCCTAAATAACTTAAATAACTACTCCTTTTTAACCCCGTTAGGCGATAAGTTTCAATGAAATACGAAACACGTCTTCCATCAATTCTGTTAAAGAATGTTTATTGCAAAAATGTGAAGTAGATTGGACCAAGGAATCACGTTGTCATATACAAACTTTACCCCCGTTTTTCACCCCCTTAGTGGCAGAATTTCGGAAAATCCTTTTTTTTCGGACCCCTACGTCATACAAAGAACACACGCTCCAAGTTTCGGGTCGCGACGATCAGCAGTTTAGGCTGTGCGTTGATCCGTCAGTCAGTCATTCGGGACAAAGCATTTTATATGTACCTGATCCGTGCTTATGGCACTACAATTGGTTACGAAATTATAAATGAGTTAAATTTCTTTTGAATACTTTAACCAATACCTGGAAGTTGTTTAAATGTCACCATGTCTATGTAGAAATGGAAAGCTGCCTTGCAGTTAAATTGACGCTGTCATTTTTCAAGATTCTGTCATTATTTTCATAAGTTATGACTGCTAACATTAAAATATCAGTAGGAACTTCCACACATGTTTATAATAACGAGGTATTGCAATGTGAAGAATGTACCGATAATATTGCTTTAACTAATAAATTAATGAACACCAAAGAAGAGCCTATCACAACAAATAAATATGTAAAGTATGCGAGTGGTGCAAAATTGTTGGAAGATTTTGAAGATTCCAGTTTAAATAATTTTTCCGAAAATAATACCTCATGTGAATCATGTAATGCGGATTTTGTGCCATCTAAAAAATCGGAAATACGAAAAAGTTCTAAAACATCGTCAGCTAATTTCGAAGAGGTACACACGTCAATAATTTACGGAAAAATTGCAGGAAAACAAGCATCTACTTTTACCAAACATACAAAATCTTCGGCAAGTACCGAACATCTTAAATCGCATGGTAAGAGATTGCCAAATACAGTTTAACAAAAATACGCCTATTTATTGCCTGTTGTTGAAGCAAGAATACTTAATAATAAAAATTCATAATAATACATCATCATTACTAGCTATTAACAGTAAATTGTTGATTTTTTTGTACTTTATAACATTTTTTTTAAATTTTTTTTTATGTTACAATTAATTTAAATATTTTTTAAATTTAACTTCTCTTTGCAGAGCAACATATATCAAGAGAATTAACTTCTACGGAAGCTTCACAAGTAAATACTATTAATAAAATAGAAAGCAGTACAGCTACAAAAATAGTCGAAATAGAAACACCAAAAACCAAAAATGAGATTTTAAAAACAACCACAAGTGTTTTAAAAGAACATAGCAACACAAATTTAGAAATTTTAAAAAGTTTAACTAAACAATCAAAAATAATAACTGATACCAGCACTGATAAAGAGGTAAATAAGATCTCTGCAGAAAATAAAAAAATGTTTACCACTTCCGCAGGAACTGCAATAAAACATTCTAAAAATAATACGAAAAATGGTCCGAAAATGTCAACAAAAAAAATAAAACCACATGGCATTACAACTCAAAAAAACAAAGTCAGTACTGTTGTTACAAATGCAACATTAGAAACAGAAAGTAGCTCTACCGAAAAATTAAAACATATTACAACAAAACAAGGAGTTACCACTATTAGGGCTACTACAGGAAAAGAAACTATAAAAAGTTCTATCGAAGCTACAACGATGCTAAGAACTAAAACCAAAGAAACTATATCAAAGACTTTTAATTTAAAACAAACCGACATTTCGGAAGAGACAGAAAATGTTTCTATTAGTGATCAGCAAACAATGTCCAATGATGAAGAGGAAACATATAGCTATGTATCAAATATTTCAGCACAACAGGAAGCTGAATCAACCAAATACCTACGGAATAAAGAAACAACACCAGAAGAAAGTAATCAAGCAATTTTAAATTTGGAAATGACAGATATGTTTCTTGCTTCTCTTACAGAAGGACAATCATTCAGCATAGAGTCTACTGAAAAACAGTCCCTAGAAAGTATTCCCAACGAAATGACTGCATGGCAAGACAATATGTTTGCATTTTCAGAAGTCGAAGAATCGAAATATTCTCAAAAAACGAGTCCAGGAGCAATAACTAAATCGCACCACCATTTTAAGAAACCAAAAGTTATAACCGAAGCAACAAAAACAATAGTTATAATCGTAAATAACTCGGAAAACAAACTAGAAAAAATCAATCACAAAACATTGGAAAAGCTCGTTAATAAGTCGATAGATGACTTAAGTTTGGAATACATTGACATGAACGATTTATCGAAGAAATCAAAAAGTAACAAGTCTGTCGAGGAAAACGTAACTGTTCCTGAAATTTCAGAAGGTAAAATCGAACTATCAAATGTGTTTTTTTTTTAAATATAGCCATTTTTAAAGAAAAAATCCCGTCAGGAACGAAGTTCCTTACGCTATTTCTTCGACTACGAATGTAATTCGATCTGAAGATTTAGATCGTTTACATTTGTGTATCTCGTCACGTAAGTAGCGTTATGTCCTCTCCATGCGACTTTCTTTCTCTCTCTGTCAGTAAGCTGTGTATTTTTTATCATTTTTTCAATGCAAATAATGTAAAGTAAAGAATCAAATAAAAAAGTTTTATTTAATATTTTAGAAAAAATATTCATGCATTAAAAATTAGATATAAAATAGTAAATTATGTAAATAAGTTTTAACGAAATTTCCATGCGTTCAGTATGCGTTCAGGTTGTACAACCGGTCGCGCACAATGCTCGTCTGCACGAATCTCGATACTCGCACGCTCACACACAGTCGTATGTGATAGCAAGAGAAACAAAGAGAGATAGAGAAAGAAAGAGAGAGAGGCAAAAAGAAAGAGAGAGAGATATATAGAGAAAGAAAGAGAGAAAAGGAGAGAGAAAGAGAGAGAAAGAGAGAAAGAAAGAGAAAGAGAGAAAGAGAGAGAGAGAGAGAGAGAGAGAGAAAGTCGCATGGAGGAGCATAACGCTTTTTCCTTACGTGACGATTTCTACCAGCCAACTACCGCAAGCAGTGTTCCAATAACACAGCCACACAATCCGAATTTAGGATCAGAATAACTCCATCTGGCTCGGGTTTTCCATGACCTCAAAGAAACCGCTTTTTTAAACTATACAACTATAAACCATTAATATCAAACCACTTAACCCCTTAAAACCATAACACAATAACCCCATGTCACCTTCAACCCATAACTCTTTAATAATATAACCACATAACCCCTAAACCTCATCAAATTCAAAATTTGGCCCACCTATGAGTAAGACCAAAGTAATACGTATGATTATCCTTATTTGATTCTAATATTACTCGATAAAAAACAATGTGATAATATAGGTACTTATTACATTATTTTACGCAGGCGATGGTAAATTGTGTGAAACAGACTCTACTTCAAACGGTACATGCCTTTGCGATGTGAATTCATATTTGGAAAGTGTTCAAAAAGAAATGAGAAACAATATGGATTCAACAAACTCGACTTGTACCAAATTGATAGGTTTCCATGACGGTTTTATAATTACAAATAAAAGTGAACCGATAAGAAGAAAGAAAAGAAGTTTATTGTATTTCAATAAAAAAGACAGACTTTCGAATGATATCGAGAATGCCAACATCGAAGAAGTGATTGATAAGAGTTATAACATTTTAGCTACAGGTGAGACTTTTAAGCAACGTTGTATACTCGTCATACGTTGATTGTGATGTATTTTTTGTATTTTGTGACAAGAAATAACACGCGTGACCATTGGTGCTTGATTAAGTTGTACATTAAAAGAGAATCATGTTTGTGAGATTTGAAAGGGGCCGTAAATTCTTTTTGAGAAAGAGAGTTCTGTAGCTCAGTGGCAAATGAAGGAACGATCAAAATGAAAAGTTGGATTCTACACAGTACAAAGGCATCCAATTTTATGTTTTTTATGTGGTGATGCACTCTGAGTGTAAAGGTGTACGGCTGTAAAAGTAACTATAAAAAAGTAACAGGTTTTCCACCGTAAGATTTTGAACTAAGGGAAATATTTTTTTAGGGGTTTTTATCGTGGACGTCGCTTAGTTAAATGAAAAGATATATATATATAAACATATTTCCGTCCCCAGTTTCCATATTCTCCTTTCAAAAGATTGGTCCTCGGTCAGGTTTCTTGTTTCCATCGCTTCATCTATTCCATCCCTCCAGCTTCTTTTAGGTCTTCCTCTCTTTCTCCTCTCCGGCGGTTATCATGTGAGTGGGGCGTGGTCGCCCCTCCACCGCGACCCTTAGTAGGTCTATTGTGGCTCACCCCTAGAGGCTATAGTTCACCGCACAATCCAGCCCTTCTTACGAAGTTCATGGTTGTATAGGGTGAGATTTTTTTAAAATAGGTAGGTTCTAGGTTAGTGTAACCAAATATGTTGAACCTATCTAGTATCCTATCTGGTATCTTAGACGACAGTGTCCTGTAAGCAGTCCCGTTAGAATACGCTGGTCATTTCTGCTCCATTCTAGGATCTGCTTAGTTGTGTTTCTCGAGGGTTTAGGTAGAAACGCCTTCGAGTGGGTTAACCCTGGTATATCGGACCAGTACGTGAGTATTTTCCTCTCCACCCAGTCCGAAATAATTGTTTTGGCGGCACTTTTGGTGACTCCAAAAACCGGTTCTGGTCCAGTGAACGCAGATTCGGCCCCTTGTTTTGCAAGGGTGTCGGCTTTTTCGTTTCCTTCTACCCCCTGGTGCCCAGGTACCCACAGTAGGGTCTCTCCGGTGGTATCCATTTCAACACTTTCCTAGGCCATCTATTCTTATCCATTCTTTACGTGTGACCGAACCAAGTCAGCTGTTTTTTCTTAACTTCGTCTGAAATATTTTTTTCCATGCCCATTCTATTTCGGATCTCCTCGTTTCTCACTTTATCCCTTCGTGACACTCCACAGCTTCTTCTTAAAAAATCCATTTCAATTGCAATTAGTTTTCTTTTCAGTGTTTCTGTTACATCCCATATTTCTGCTCCATATGCTATCACACTTTGAACAAAACTTTCATATAGGTACTTTTTTGTTGTTCTTCTTATATTCTTTTCTCAAAGGATTGAATTTAGGGCTCCTATGATTTTTCTACATTTATTATTCCTTTTTGTTACCTCATCCCTGCTATTGCCCTCTTTGGTAAATACCAATTTGGACTTTTCTAATCCTTTTATGAATTCATTTTCTAAGAGAAGATTATTATGGTTGTTTGTGTCTATTGCCAGGTATTCACATTTACCCATGTTCAGACCAGCTTTAAAAATATATTTGAGGAACAAATCATGCATATTGTTGCAATATTTACTCTCGGGTTTAATAAATTTAAACATTCAGTACAATAACTAAACAGTTTATTCTAATATTTCCAAACAATAAATTCGTACTTTCAAATCACTTAGATACAAACTCTATACAATCTCTTTATTACAATTTATAAAAAACTGACTTTAAAAACTTAAAACTTCAAAATTCACTTCAAAAATTGAACTTTCGCGACGGCTGTCTTTTTATATTCCTACAAATAATTACTCGAAAGAGCGAGAATTCTCTTTCGATATTTCGACATTGCCTCAAAATTACTGGACCTTTCAAGAATTCGTCGGACGCTTTCAATCGCGCCGCGGCCATAAATCATGTATTTTTTTTCATTGTGGTCGACGCGCAATCAACAGAGACGGACTCCGCAACTCGTAACAATATATATATATATATATATATATATATATATATATATATATATATATATATATATATATATATATATATATATATATATATATATATATATATCTTATATCGTTTTTTAATTTAGAGCAACACCGTCCTTGTCCTTGCTTTGAATTTGACAAATTTCATAAATTTACGTTATTTAAATAAAGATATAAAGATTTTTTATCGTCTTTTATTTATTAAAAGGCTGGAAGAAATAAGAAATGTTGGTATTGCAAAGAAGGGATGTGTGTTTATAAAGCCTTCAAGGTTTTTATATTAAAAGTATTGGATTTTCATTATAAAAATTTAATATCATTTAATTTTAATATCAGGACCACATGTACTGGTGTATCCAAACAAAAAAGCTAAAATATACTGCGTGAATAATGCAGATAAACTTTTGGATGAAACGAACGTCATTTATAGATGGGAATTCAAACATGATAGCGAAACAGCAGGTAAATTAATATTATTTAACATATAATAATATGATTTAAATTAGTATTATCTTCAATAATAGCAAATTTTGTAGTAAATATTGTTTTGACACTTGTTGGTTACCGGGAAGTTTAATGCGAATCTGTATTTATTTTTAGGTGAAATTCTTCCATTTACCGAAAACCCTTTGATAATTCAGAATGCAGACATAAAAACTGTAGGAAACTATACGTGTACCAAAACCAGCACTACAGAAACACAAGAAAAACACATCCACGAATTGGAACTTATAGTTTTTCCGGTGTATAAAATTAAAATCGGTATATTATATTGGGTACGCGAAAGTTGTTCTCTTGGCGACGCGGATATTTTGCTCGCTTATTTGCCAAAAATAATGGGGCCACTGTTGTGCGGCAGTACTGGCGAGTTGTGCAGAGTGGATATGTTTCGACCGCGATGTTTTATTAAAGTGAGTAATTTAGTTATCAGCACCAATTGCTACAAAATGTCTTATGTATTAAAAATACTGTTCAAAAATTTACTAAGCATCCCAAATTAAACAGACATTCGTTAATAAAAATAACCTTTAAATGATCTTCTGATTCTGAATATTGGCGTGGTAGTAACATACTCAACTTGTAATTTAAGCCCTTATGCCAAACTTTATCAAAGGCCTGGGCCACGTCTAAGAAGCCTGTAGAGCACACTTTATTTTCTTCTAAGGACTTTTCGATTACGTTTGTTATTCTATGAATTTGGTTGATGGTTGAGTACTTTTCGGCCAAAGCGAAGAATTTGTCTATAATTTTGCTAGTAGGTTAAGTATTATGCGAGAGGGGCGTAATAAGGCCGCCCCTGCATTGCGATTTTTGATGGGTTTATTGTGGCTTACCCCTAGAACTTACAGTCCACCGCACAATTCGGTTCATGGTTGTGTGAGTTGGGATTTTCCTGAAATCGGTAGATTTTAAGTTGGTGAAACCAAATATATTGAACCTTATTTTTCCTAAATAGGAGCATGAATATATTGTCCAGCAGCCACCGCCTGTTTTCAGTGATTAATAACAAGCTGTATCTTGGTGAGCCCGTTCGGTTAGACGAGACGCCCAAGTTTTTCCTCTTTGGAAATTCTCAAAGAGGTAGCTAATGAAGTGCGCAGGTGTAAAACATGTCGATTTGGTAGGGTGTCGAAATTTTCTGACAACAGAAATTTTTTTATTGAAATGTTAAGATAATAAACTCGTAAAAACAATTGTCCTACAAAATGGATGGTTTAACTGGAGCGTCCTTCACGTCGAATATGTCGAAATAACGAGGTCATAAAAATGATTAATAACCAGCTGATTTTTTGTATGCAGCTTAGTAAATATTTGTATAACTAAATGGCAACGAAGTCCTACAAATTTAGTGGTACGTTTTTCCAGTCCTGCGCTTGGATGTTGTCGATTCCACGGTAACACTTTTTTCATTAATAACCGTAGGACAAAAAAAAACACATATTAAGTTAGTGCATTCTTTGCCTAAATCAAACAGTGTCCTACCAAAAAATGGGCATGTATCGCTAGTCCTACAACCGACTGGCTTGGGAAGGGCACCCAAAAGGCATTGTTGCCACATGGCTGGCACGGTTTCCCCCTCACACCTCTCTCAGCTTCTCTGTTGTTTGCACCAATGTTTTGCTAGTAGATTTGTTTTCTAGTTTTTTGCAATCTTATAAATCATCAATATTTAATGTTACTCCAAATTTTACACTTAAGGTGTTAAAAAAAAAATTCTATGATAGTTTTTAACTTTTTTGATATTGTTGTAACCTGTGTGCAATTAATAGTGTCTTCTCATTCGTATATACCACCGCCTTCAAAAATATAAAAAACTACCAGTTGTTAAAATAATTTTGGACATTTATGTAAATAATCTTTGATTAGAATTTAAATATTTTCAGTCAATAACTAAATCATACAAAAAAGACACAAGTATGAGAACTGAAACTCTAAGCAAATGAATACCGTGTGACTTAAGTTGTATTTAATTTTTATTCACCTTTCACAGAAATAAAAAAGCAACTCTTATTGTTATTATAAATTAAACATGATGGAAAACGACTTTAAATCATTGGTAGATAATATAAGGTTTGTAATTTTACAAGTTTACATTTTAGGAAGATAACACCTTCTACAATGTTACTATAACAGCGACAATAAACGATATATATGATATTTTTCCGACAATAAGTGAAGAAAAATGTAACTTGAAATGCAGATACAAGGCGTACACTAATTTGGTAGATTTGCTTTATAAGAACGCAGAAGTTATTAAAACCATTCCAGGTAAACGATTAAATATGTATATAAATACTATATTTAGGGATTAAGATCAACGCTTAACACAATAATAACAAAGAACACCAACAATAAAAACTGAATTATATGTATTATTTTATTTACACTACAATGAATACCAGCAACTATTTTTTTTATTAATTCTGCGTTTAGTTATCATTGCAATAGAAAAGATCCAATTGATTCAATATTTATTAGAAAAAATAAGTATCACAACACGTATAAGTAATGATAGCAACATTTCAAAATAGAGAGATGAAAACTTCAGGGGTTTTGTTAAATAAACAAAGTAACAAATAAATATTTTTTTAATATAGGATTTGTGCAGGCATCATCAAATAAAGTAAATACAAAACGAAATCCAATGCAACTACTTTTAATTTTTTGTAGGTAGCAACACTTTTAAGTAAAAAAATAACTTTAAATTGTCTACAAATTCTAGATACTCTTATATTAATAACAATTTGTCAACGTTGAAGATCCGATATTGTGTTGTATTAACTTTATTATTGCTCATTAATAAAAATTTAACGAGGGAAAACAGTTGGTGTGTAGTTTCAAAGGATTGTAATATTAAAAAAAAACATTTTATAATTTTTCACCGTAACCTAAACGATGAACTTTAAATAAATAAAATTGGTTCTCTATTAAACCCCACATATTTTTAAGTGCGTAAAATGTTTCTCATGAACTAGCTAGTCAAATAAACTGAAACTTTACAAACGCCTTTTCATTTTTTTATTATTTTCTGCCCTGAAAATCAAAGGAATGAAAATAAATGTAAGCAAAACAAAAGTAATGGTTTTTGAAAGAGAAGAAAACATGACAAACTGTAAAGTTCTGATTAAGAGAGAAAGAGTGAAACAAGTAAATGGGTTTTTATACTTGGGTTCAAAGTTTACGAGAGAAGGAAAGTATGACAGTGACATTGAACGAAGGGTGTTGGCAGGAAAACAAATATATAGGGTACTGCATAGCTTTATGAACAGCCAGAAAGTGTCAAAAAAGGCACGTCTGGCTGTGCAGAGGAGTGTTGGTTCCTACACTTATGTATGGTAGTAAATGTTGGGTTTGGCAGAATAAGCATGGAAATAGGATTAATGCTGCGGAGATATGTAGTCTGAGAAGTATAGCCGGAGTGACTCGGTTGAATAAAGTAAAGAATAGTGAGATAAGAGAACGCTGTGGTGTAAAAGAAGATGTGGTTACAAAGATAGATAAAGAAATGCTTAGATGGTTTGGACACGTAGAAAGAATGGATAAAGAAAAATTGACGAAATAAATTTATAAGGCGAGTGTGAATGGGCGGAAGTCGGTAGAGGTCGACCTCGGCGAACATCGATCTCAATCAGATTAACATTGTTTGGACAAAAGGCCAGGTCAAGAGTACCAACAACCGACGAGCATGTATGAGAGCACTGATGAAAGTAGAGGAAGCAAAAGATGTGTGTAAGAACCGTAGCAAGTGGAAGAAAGTGGTCTCAGCTTACCCCTACGGATATATATATATATATATATATATATATATATATATATATATATATTCTATTTTCTACTAATTTTTTTTTACAAAAAAATTAAATTCTTTGAAGTCACAGCGATATTTTTTAATGTTTAATGAACATGGCGTGTTAAAAAAGCTATCAAAATTTTATGTCCAATATTTAATTTAAATTTTTTTTAGTTATTTCAAAAGTCGATCGGAGTTTGGACTTTTGGTCGAATGTAACAATGATTTCTGGAAGCAAACCACCAACAATTATAACCACGTGTCGTGAAGGATATGGCATTGAAAAATTTCACCAGAAATTTTGCAGTAAGTTGGCGACATCATAACTATGAAGTTCGAGCAATATTTTTCTAAAAAGAGACGTGTCATTGGACACCCGATAGGAACGAAGTTCCTTACGCTATTTATAAATTTTGATCAACGTATTTTGTAAAAAAAAAGAAAAACATACAATTGTTACTGATTCTCATAACAAAAGATATATAATACCTAGCAAGATTCGAATTCAACGTTTCACTTTTTTGTATCTTTTTTTTATTCTGCCGAAATTGTTGTTGGCGTTGAGCATTGCTTTTCGGTATTTTATTTGCACTCTGACGTTTTATCTGACGATTTCCAAAACAATATTTAACTATGCTGGAAGTCCATAAGAACAGCCAGAGGTACAAATACTACCTCGCAACTAAAAAGAATCAGAAACCAAGATACTAGTATGGTAAAAGGAGAGGAATGCGTATTAAAGAGATGAAAGGAATACTTCGAAAGTTTATTTGAGAAAGAGGATACACAAGTACAGGCCCCATTCGAAGACATGAGTGAAAGTTGCAATGAAAGTAAAATTGGTACGACAGAAATTGTGGAAGCGTTGGAACAGTATAAAATTGGGTAAAGCTGCTGGGTACGACAGGATAACAGTCGAAATACTGAAGGCTAGACAAAACGTGGTAGCTAGTCTGCTGTACCGCCTTTTTAACCTTTGTTGGAGGAGTGGTAGCGTACCAGATGACTGGTACAAGGCCGTTATCGTGCCGCTTTCAAGTGAAAAGGTTCGCAGCAGGACTGTAAGAACTATCGAGGTATTAGTTTACTCAGCATAATCGGCAAACGGTATGCAAAGATATTGATTAAAAGAGTAATGAATGAAACTAAGAAGATTATATGGGATGTGCAAGCAGGATTTAGAAGAGGAGGGAGATGTTTGGATCAGGTTTTTTCATTATGACGTATAGTCGAAAAATTCTTGGCTAGAAGTCAGAAGGTCTATTGCGCTTTTATAGACTTGGAAAAGGCACGTGTCTGTACAACCCTGTGTTATATGATAACAAATTAAAGAACTAAAAAACACGCTTTTAGAGTTAATCAAACTAAAAAGTAAAAAAATAATTCTTATCATTAGAATAAAATTCTGTTTGTCATACAAAGCACCCCACGCTTTTAGAACAGTGACATTAATTTTCTCCTCAGTAAACTATTCCATTTACCAGGAAAATTATTTTTCTCTGTTTTTATATGCCAAACAATTTTAAAATGTGGTTCGCGAATACCTTTAAAAAAATTATGTATTAAATGGTAAAAGCATCGACCGAGAATCGAACTTGGGCCGCCCGCGTGGCAGACGATCATTCTACCACTGAACCACCGTCCCATTTCGTTACGTGACGATTTGTACTAAATCGCGCTGCCCGTAAGCCGCGTTAAGGAACTCCGTTCCAAAAATAATAATTAAAAAAAATGTGTGTGTGCAGTTCACACGCAGTAGAACTGAAACAGAGAAAACAGAGCAAAGACGGCAACATTGATTGTGAAAATAGTTGAATTTTACTTATTAATTTGTTCCATGTAAATAAAACCCCCATTCGATGAAAGATAGGTTAACTTGACGTCCTTCAAAAATGTATACACTTTTTCGCGAACTATATTTACGGATAAAATTCCCAAAAATATACAAATACATCACGCCGATACCCTGAGATTGTTATGATATGAAAAGTTGTGAAAAATTTAAAGCGTTTTCTGAAAAACCTCCAATATTAATCACATCTATAATTTCAGTTATGTGCCCCAAACATACATTCAGTAAAAATGACGAAGCCTTCTGCAAAATGTGTCCTGCAGGCCAGTATCAACCGCAACCTGGTTCATCAGAATGCATTCCGTGTAAATCTCCAGTTGAAAATATGATGTGCCTCAAAATGTTTGTAAGTAGATAATGCACTACGAAACTTGTAGAAAATGTTTTTATTTTTTGTACTCAAAGACGAATGAAAATTTATAAACTTTTGTTACAGATAAATAATATTGCCTGTTGATTTATGTAAACCTTTAAACACAATCGATGGCTATTTAATGAAAATATTGGAAAGGGGAACATCGCTTTTATTTATTTAGGGATTCAAACAATATAAGATTAGTACGTAACCTCAATGTAATTAAAGGGTTTTTTTTCAGTATTCAGATACAAAAATGTTTAAAATCTACGTTGGTGCAGCTTTTGGTTTGGTCGTATTGTTTATAATGGCCTTATTATACTGGAGCAGCAATTTATCAAGGAATCAGCCAAAATACTATAAATATCCTGAAGGGTCTTCACATAGATCAAAAATTGCTAGAAGAAGATTAATAGACGAAGAAAACCCTCTGCTTGAACCGCTTCTAAAGAATAAACAAAATTAAAAATAAATCTTCACCTACTATACCTTATGATTTTTAACATTTAAATACTTATTTAAGATTTATTTATATTTTTTACTCATAAATATATATATATTTATATAAATAACCGCGTCTTATTTTTAAACATTCACTTAAAACTTTCCACATTTAATAACATAAAGGATGTTTAATGATAACAAAATTATGTACAAATATTTGTAAAATTTAAACATAATGTTATATAGCAGACTTAAATTTTTAAAGAAAACGACCTGTCAACAACCCCACCATGTTTCCAAAGTCAGCATTATCCACAACCGGAACGCTGTTTAGTCTTATATTCGGAACTAACAGTGTTCTTACCTACCTCATAAAATTATATGAATTCTTATCATCGTGATAATCACCACTTTTTTGGCCAAATTTAAATATTAAAAGAACATTGTCTATAAATCCCTTCTTTACCTGCGTGCACTATTATTAACCATTACAGTGTCTACCCAGGTATTTTTCGTTGAATCTGAACTATGCAGTTGAGTTTCGTTGGTATAAATGATACCTCTTACTTCCTCACGATACTGTTTAATTTTTTTAAAAATTCCGCTTTAATATTACATTATAACTTTCGATTAATACATCTCTATTAACGCTATTATATATTTTTCACTGAAAACCTAATTGAAGAAGTACCTACTTTTCTTAAAGTTGACTGCCGCCCACCTTCAAAGCCTACTTATGCATCGTGTACTTCTTGTAAAACTGCTTTTAAAGTCAGCCGTTGCTTTTGTATTATATGAAAATTATAAACGATTTCTTCAATTCTTTGTCCCTGTCCCTTATGAAATGAAATTTCTGGAACAACGCCTTTCGTCTTTTCGGAAATGACATACAAGGTTGCTTACCTGTCTCTACTCTTTTCGTCTCATCCTGGACACTGTAAAACACCTTTTTCGGTATTTCTGTCGTAACCAATACCCTGCAACCAGTGGCGTAGCCAGGAATTTATTTCGGGGGTCCAACACTGGGAGGTCTGGGGTATGGAATACCCCCCAGGAAAAGCGGGGGTCCGGGGGTAAAAAATATTGAAATTTATAACAATACAAAATAAATTATTTAAGTTTTCATAAACAAACCATACCAAAAATCAAAAACATTGATATCACCTGAAAGAAATAAGATCTGTAGCGGCCATACATACAATTTATACACAGAGGACGAAACGTGAATTCCCTAAAATTCCAACGACTAATTTCACTAAAAAACTTTTTGATCTTAGTAGTGTTCTTTTCAAGAAAGCACGACCCTAACCTTTACGACCCTAAGTTCTGCTCCTTTGCAATAACGCACGTATACGATCCTACCTTTTGTGACCAGAATCTTCGCTTTCCTCTTCAGTTACTCACGTACAATCACAGTAAAGTGGGATGATTCGATAAAGGCCTTTTCGCCAAATTATGTATCATCGACAGACTGCCATAAAACTGACCAACGTGGGGAAAGGTAGATAAAAAGAAAGGAGAGAGGCACACAAGTTCAGTCAGCCGTCTTCAGTGAGTCGTCTTCAGTCAGCCGTCTTCAGTGAGTCGTCTTCAGACAGTCGTCTTCAGTCAGTCAGTCAGTTTCCACCAGTCTCTCAACAAACTTCGACAGTCTCTCAACGAACTCCAACAGTCTATCGACGAACTTCAACACTGGCGCACATTACTTCACTTGCCAAGTTTTTCCTTCATTTCGATAAATACACGTAGTTAGCAGTAGTCCTAATTGTGCATCATTTCACTAACACTCGTCACACAATACTCCCAAAGATCCTAAAACTGTACTAGTACCATAAGTGAATAATTTAAAAGGAATTGGGTGGTAAAGATAGTAAACCTTTTGATCGTCGTAACCTTGGGCCAGAATCACCATTTCGACAACAAAGTTGATCGAATTCGACCCGATTCCTACTTTTCGACATGCCCAGAATAGGTCCTCTGCTTTATACTTTCGACTAGACAGACACTTCACCACGTCAACTCGGGCAGTGTATACCTTTACCTACAATGCGATTTGCTACTGTTGGAGCATGGGTTATGATAAAAAGGAAAATTTAAGGATGTGCGTATTGTCCAAATAACGACTATGGGTTATTTTAATTATAGGCCTCAATGTAATTTTAAACGTATTAATATTTTCTTTTTTTTTATTTCGGGGGGATACATCCCGATATCCCCCTCCTGGCTACGGCCCTACCTGCGAAAATAAGTATCAATTGGACCTTGCAAGCCATGTTTTGGCACGTTTTTTATAAATTTAATTACATCAGTAATTACCTCTTTTGTTTTTGCAGAGTAGTTAGTACTTATTTTTCGGTCTACCCATTTTAAATTTGTATTTTAAATAGAAAAATATAAAAACAACAAAAAACACTCGCCCGCACTCATATAATTCTAGAACTAAACCACACCTATAACCTCCTTTTACATGATTACATAATTCGCGCATACTTCTTTGTTTACTTTCAAGCAGGTTTATTTGGCAATCGTCGTGTTTTTTTTTGTCGTTTCATCTACTCTGACTGATTTTACCGAAAGTTGTCCCCTTTTCTTCTTCGGGGTAGCTCTACAACCCTTCGTGGGTCTCGACTGCGTTAACGATTTACCTCCAACGATCTCGGTCCAGCATGGCCTCCTTCCAGTCATATATTCGCATAATTTGTAGGTCTCTTATGATGTTGTCCCTCCATCTGAGTCTCGGTCGTCCCAGCGGTCTCTTTCCGACCGGATTTTCTTTCCACACTGTCTTAATTAGTCGGTCGTCAGGTGCTCTCTGGACATGTCCATCCTACCTCAGGCGCATTGATTATGCAGATTTAACTATGTCCGGTTTTTGATATAGTTCCTGGACTTCGGCGTTTGGGTCCTTGACGGGGTCAATTATTCTCCTCAGGATCGTCTTCTCAAATCGCTTCAGTAGGAGCTCATTATGCTTCGTAAGGATCAAAGTTTCGCAGCCATAGCAGATGATCGGTTTGATTACCGCCTGGTACACCTTAAGTTTTGACAGTCTTGACACCATTTTTGATTGCAAAAGAGTCCGCATCGCAAAGAAGCACCTATTGCCACTGTGCTTCAATTTCTTCGTTGCTGTTATTGTCCGAGCATATTGTGGCTCCCAGATATTTAAACTGTCTGACACATTCAAAGTTATAGGTGTCCATCGTTATGTTTTGACCGATTCTTGGGCGGCGAGTGATATGCATGAATTTGGTTTTGTCCTCATTGATGTTGAGGCCTACTTTTTTACAATTCTTTTTCAATTTTCAGGAAGCTTTCCTTCACTCTGACGATACTTTTACCGACCGCATCAATGTCGTCTGCAAAGGCCAGGATCATCTATGGCCCTTGGTTGGTGAATACTTCCGTGCTAATGTTCGTCTTCTTGATAGCCATATCTAGGACTAGATATGTTAAAAAGTAGGGGCGACAGTCCATCTCCTTGTTGCAAAGCACTCATGATCGAAAATTTATCTGTTGTATGGTTTCCTAATTTTACACAACACCTGGTATTATTTATGCATATTTTCGTAACACTGATGATTTTCTGTGGTATACCTATACCTGCCATGGCTATCCAGATATTGTCTCGTATAATGGTGTCGTAGACTTGTCTTAAGTCCATAAACAGCTGGTGTACATCTTTGTTGAATTCCCACTAAGCCCCGATCAGGTATAATTCTGGAATAAGGCTGCCAAAGAATTTTGATAAAACTTTGACAGGTCATTAAAGCACACTATAAAATAAATATCCTGATAGAAATTTTTGCGCGGAAACGTTTTAAAAAAATGTGTGCTAAATTTACTATGTTGGCCTCGATCAAACACTTAAAATTCCTCGTATTTTTTTGCAACACAATTTACATATTATAATTCACCTATTCCACACATTTTTTTGTAATTATTTAACGGAATAAGCGTCAATAATTCGAAAGAAATTAATCATGGTTATAGATGGTCGTCGGTTGTTGGTACTCTTGACCTGGCCTTTCTTCAAAACAATGATGATCTAATCGAGATATGTTCGCCAACTACCGACTTGTCCATTCACACTCGCCTTATAAATTTTTTTCATCAATCTTTCTTCATCCATCCTCTCTACGTGTTCAAACCATCTAAGCATTCCTTTATCTATCTTTGAAACCACATCTTCTTTTACACCACAGCGTTCTTTTACCTTACTATTCTTTACTTTATCCAACCGAGTCACTCCGGCTATACTTCTCAGACCACTCATCTCCGCAGCATTAATCCTATTTTCGTGCTTCTTCTGCCAAACCCAACATTTACCAACACTGTCATACTTTCCATCTCTCGTAAACGTTGAACCCAAGTACACAAATTCATTTACTTGTTCTATTCTTTTTCCCTTAATCAGAACTTCACAGTTTGTCATGTTTTCTTCTCTTTCAAAAACCATTACTTTCGTTTTGCTTACATTTATTTTCATCCATTTGATTTTTAGGGCATTATGCATAACATTAACCATCGCCTGCAACTCCTCTTTAGATGATGCTAATATGACTTGATCATCGGCTTAAAGAAGGCATACGCACTCTCTTTCAAATCTTTTAAACAATCGTCTATGTATAAGTTAAAAAGCCATGGCGAAGCCACACATTCCTGTCTCACACAGTGGAATCCTCGTAAAGTGATTTCAGTTCTCGTATTAAACTACCTTTCACCCCATACATAGACAATGTTGACCACAATTCACTCCTTACCACTCTGTCACAGGCATTTTCCAAGTCTATAAAAGCGCAATAGACCTTTTGACTTCTAGCCAAGAATTCTTCGACTATACTTCGTAATAAAAAGACCTGATCCATACATCTCCTTCCTCTTCTAAATTCTGCTTGCACATCCCATATCATCTTCTCAGTTTCATTCGTTACTCTTTTAGTCAATATCTTTGCCTACAGTTTGCCCACTATGCTGAGTAAACTAATACCTCGGTAGTTCTTACAGTCCTGCTGCGAACCTCCCTTGTAAAGCGGCACGATTACGACCTTGCACCAGTCATCTGGTACGCTACTACTCCTCCAACAACGGTTAAAAAGGCGGTACAACAGACTAGTTACCACGCTTTGTCCAGTCTTCAGCATTTCAACTGTTATCCTGTCGTACCCAGCAGCTTTACCCAATTTCATACTGTTCATCGCTTCCACAATTTCTGTCGTACCAATTTCACTTTTATTGCAACTTTTACTCATGTCTCCGAATGGGGCCTGTACTTGTGTATCCTCTTTCTCAAATAAACTTTCGAAGTATTCCTTTCATCTCTTCATTCCTCTCCTTTTACCATACTACTATGTACTATCCTGTTTTTTTATTCTTTTCAGTTGCGAGATAGTATTTTTACCTCTGGCTAGAATATAAAAACTATTAAAAATGCTTAATTCATAGTTTTTGGGGTCGCTGAATTTAATAGTGATATTCCTAAAGCAGGCAAGCCAACGTTCGGGCAGGACAACGTCTGCCGGAACCGCTAGTATTAAATATTTAAGGTTGCCATACTTTATTATTGTTTATTTTGATAAGAATGCTGATCTCAAAAAAATTCTACGCCTACTGATGTAGTATAGATTCATTTGTCCTAAATAACATAAAACCTTGATCCTTTCCCATTTACTTTAAACGCTTAATCTAAGTGAGTCACTCAAAAGCAGTACGTAATATTTTTTTATTTATTTTTTTGGTTACACTTGCATCTATACTTATTTCAGTTTAGCGTTATTATAACTACTTTTTTCGTTATTAATCATTTGCTCTGACCTCGAGATGAAAGGTAGCTGGGATGATTAGGATTTAACTGGTTGGATCTATTGTCATTGTCGCTTTTAGTCATTTCGTAGACTAGAGACATAAGTTTCATTAATATATCTGAAAAACAAATATCTTTGTTATCGTCAGACATATAAAAAATACTTTTTAAAAACAGGAAATTTGTATTGCAATATTTTAAAAATATCTATTATACAAGTTAACGATACGATGGCCAATTTAAGCTGTTTTTTAAATGCAACACTATCGTAAATGATCAGGAAGGGTCATTTGCATAGCGAATTAGGTTTTAAGTAAGATTTTTCATATGTAGCTCGTAAAAGGACAAATCGTCAAGTTTGAAATTAGAAAAATCCCTTTTTCTGGCAATTGTCGATTTCCATCACATATTTCTAACCCCTATTCTAAAATTAATCTTAAAAATTCCAATTTTATACGGTTACCTATTTTATCCAATATATACAGGTTGTTTTTAAATTTATTCGAAAAAAGGTGATTGCCCGTATGATCAAAATTTACTTAGCCCACGCTCTTTCGAGATATCACCCCTAAAAAAAAGGTGATAAGTATAATTAAGTTTCAATTTTTTTTCTCAATTTTAAGTAAAGATATAAACTTGAGATATTGTCATTTTCGTGCACTCGCAACATTTCTTTTACATTATAAGGGTGTAAAATAAGCATCTCTTACCTTATTTAAATTTTTTTTGAGATTTAGTTTTGTAAAATAAAAATATTACTTTTTTTATAACAAATAAAATAAATAAACTCACCACATTGGGCGATGAACAACAAGGATTCAGATCAGGAAGATCTTGTACTGATGCGGTATTTGTCCTGCGACAAATAACTGAAAAATCCATTTATAGACCTGGAAAAGGCGTTTGACCGAATACAATTTGAGGACGTGGTTCACCTTCTATACAACAGGCAGAACCCATATAACATAATAAAAACCATTGAAAATATTTGCCAGAGAAACAAAATAAAAGCCAAAATATTAATGGCACAAGTACCGAAGAAATTCCTGTAAATAGTAGTATTCGACAACATTAACATCGTTATGGAGAAAAAGCACTCGTAACCTGAAAGGGTATAAAATGGGGAACAAAGACGTCAAAATCCTATGCTATGCCGATGATGCTGTTCTGATTGCAGAAAACCAAGATGACCTACAGAGATTACTATTCAAATTCAGCACAATGGCAGAAAGTCTAAAATTGAAGATATCTGCAGCAAAAGCAAAATGCATGACCACCTCAGAAACACCTATAAGATGCAAACTGGTTGAGGATGATAAAATTATACAACAGGAAATGAAATTTAAATACATAGGCAAAGAAATATCAGGATACGGTAACATCAAGACGGCGGTAAGAAACCAAGCGGCAAAAGCAGCACGAACCTCAGCTTACCTGAACGATACAATCCTCCGAAACAAATATATCGGAATCGAGACCAAATCCCGAATCTACAAGGCGGTCATCCGACCTATATTAACATACACAGAGGAAACTAGACCAGATACATCGAACACAAAAAGAATATTAGAAACCACCGAAATGACAGGGAGAATTGACAGGGAGAGAAGTGAGGAGATTAGAAGAACATGTAAAATAGACAACGTAAATAAATGGATACTGGGAAGAAAGAAAGAGTGGAACGAACACATAGACCGGATGAATGACGACAGAATGGTCAAAATAACTAGAGACAAGTCGCCCTTAGGGCGCCGAAGCGTTGGAAAACCCCGCGAGAGATGAAGCGACAACCTCTCTAATAATTGAATGGCATATGATACAAAGAAAAACAAGCAATTTGCTTACATTAAAGAAGGAAGAAGAAAAATATTACTTAAAATTCCTGTTAAGTTAAAAACATTTCTTTATTTTAAACAGGATATTGTATTTTTTTTTTTCACCGAATCTATTGTGTCTGGAAAAAAGCTTTAAGATTAAGAAATGTTTTTAAATAAATAAGGATTTTAAGTCATATTTTTATTTTACAAAACTAAAGCTCGAAAAAAATATTTCACATTAAATAAGGTAAGGGATGCTAATTTCTCCCCCTTATGATGTAACAGGAAAAATACCGGAGGTTAGTCCTTTGCGAGTTCACGGAAATAACAAAATTTCAAATTTTTATTCTTACTTAAAATTGAAAAAAAAAATTATAATATAAATAATACTCATCACCTTTAAGGGGTGATATCTCGAAAGGGCGCGGGCTAAGTAAATTTTGTTAAAGGAAAGATCCATCATAATTTCATAAAAGGCAATTTTTTAGCAAGAATTTATAAACACCCTGTAGGTATATATCTAAGACAGAATTTGGCATATAAGTAAATATCATTTACATTTACCTAGCCATCCGTCAGGTCTGTCATTGTATCCTCTGCTCTTCCAGAAACTTGAGTTATTTGGATTTAGTTGGTTTGCACGATTGTTATCCATGTATATAATTATTTATATATTCCGAACACTTTGCACTTTCACTTATTTCGCTAAAATGGACAACCGACCTCGAAACATTTTCGTTTTTATTCGTAATACTGTGGGATTACCCCGTGCTTAAAACAGGTCCAAGCACAACATATTGCAGTTATATTTTGCGCAGGGGAATTAATCCATGGCGTAGGGGATTCACAGATGTAGAATACATTCCATGAACGTAGTAAAAGGGTAAAATTTAATGAAACTTTTTCTATTATATTTATCTTTATCTTGGTTAAATTGACTATTTTCTTCTTGGATATTTTAGACAATTATCGTAAAATTACGTAATATCTACCGTACTCTCGCTATTGTTATTTTTTAATAACAAGAAGCTTGTTGAATTTGTAGACAACTAGCACACAAAGTTTTCATTTTTAAATTTATCGATCTAATTATTTTCAACGATATTAACAGGCAAAGAAATCCGAATAAGTAAATATATGTTTACGTAGTTTTCAAAGAATTTTCCGCTAATATTATTATACTATTGCATTGTTTTGGTATTAACCCACTAAAAAAATGTTATTTCAAATAAAAGCAACCAGAAACGTCTAAAACCGGTGACCAGTCAGATCCTTGGAATTCGAAAAGTAAAAAATTCTTGGGACAAACGTTTAAACGATACTCCATAAAGTATCGATACACATTAACGGTACAGATCGATAAATCACTAACCATGTTCTTTGAGGTTTAAAGTGATCCAAAAAGTGTTGAACTGATCCGCTTGTGCCAGATTTATTAGGCGAGTGTGAATGGGCAAGTCGAAATTGTTTTAAAAAAAGGCCAGGTCAAGAGTACCAGCAACCGACGAGCATGTATGAAAGCGCTGATGAAAGTAGGAGAAGAGAAAGAGGTGTGTCAGAACCATAGCACGTTGATAAAAGTGCTCTCTGTCTATCCCTATGGGGAAAAGGCGTGACTATACGTATGTATGTTGTTTAGCAATATAATAGATATATAAACATTATTTCTCTTTTAAAGGATTAAATAACTAATTTTTGGTCGAAAATATTGTATTACTACTACTATTCTATTTTTCAACTTTACACTCATTTGGAAACCTTTAAAATATGCAATAAATACAAAATAATGTAGATTGCAAACTAAAAAAAATGTTTGATAGCATATTATAATAAAATGCAATGTTAAAATTGTTAACTATAGTCGGGATTCTAGTGATTCTACCAGAAATGCAACATAAATTTCTTTTATTTATATTTAAGTTTACTAGTCAGATTTCAGAAGTGCATATTAAGCAAAATGAAAAATATACTTAAACGAATTCTGTTGCAATTAGATAAAATTTAATTGCCAAAAATTTTTGCGTTGCTTAAATTTGGCAAAATTTAATTTTTCCTAACAGCTTTCGTTAATTTTTATTTATTTCGGTACATAAAAAAGTTATTTTAAACAAACAAATCTTGTAATTTATATTGAAAAAAAAGGAAATATTCACTTTTATACTTAAAAAAATAGATTTCGACTACATCTAACAACATTTATCACAATCTATATAGTAATCGCAGTAAGAAAATAATCTTTTTTTTTTTTAAGAAAATAGTCACAAAAAGGGTAGACCTATCGTGTGGGCCGCGGACGGCCCGCACTGCGACTATTAGAAGGGGAAGGGATTATAGAAAGAAAATGATTGTGGACACGCTTTTTAAAAAGTTGCAGGTCATAGTTCTCTGGAAAAACTGATTTTGGAAGCTTATTCCATTCCGTAGCAGCCCTGTAAAAGAAGGATTCTTGATGAAGATTGGTCCTTGTAGTGTCAATCTTGAGAGTAAATGGGTGAGACTGATCAGCGTGCCGAGTTCTTCGGCCGAATGTGGCCAATGGTGGTACAAGAGTTTTTATTTCTCTGGAGCATCTGCCATGGAAATATCTGTAGAGCAATGACTGGTCTGCAACTCTTCTTCTATGTTCTAGAGGGTGAAGGGTATCTGTGAGAGTTGAGCTGTTTATCAAGCGAATGGCTCTTTTCTGAATGGAATCTAGAAGACTAAGAGAATGCCCAAGTGGAAAACCCCTAAACAGGGGAAACCCACATTTACTGTTAAATAATAAATTACCTTTTTGCTTTTAATAATTTATTAATTACAATTTCAGAAATATGTCGTCTTTCTGATTAATTATAACAATTGAACTTCAAAACATGACAACGTAAATAAATAAATAATTAATATTAATAAACAAATGTAAATGGCGCAAATGTGCTAAATTTGAATCATTCACTTAACATTTACATTTATAAAAAGCGACTGCTGTTCAAAGAGCTACAAACATTTTTACTTGAAAAGTCGAAGATTTGTTATAAATATAGAATGGATAATAATCGTTCCAATCAATTAAATCCAAATAATTCCAGTTATTGGTCAAGCAGAGGTTATAGTGAGAGACCATTTAATTATTCTGGTATGTACCCTATTTATATTTAAACATCATTTTTCCTAAAATTATTTTCATGGTTTGTCATGGTCTGAAAAAATACCTATTAAACATAAAATAAATGTAAAGCTCTTTGTAAACCACTTTCATAAAAATTGCTGAAACGGGGTTTTTAAAAAGTCTATATGGATACAGTCTTCTTTTAGGATTTTAAAGTGGTTTATGATTTATTTTAAAAATCCTTTAATTATTATTTATTTGTTTTAAATATTATTTTTAGATGGGTCGTACTCCACTTCAAACTATACTCCCACAAAGAATGATAGGGATAATAGATCCAACCAGCTCAATTCTAACAATGATTCATATTGGTCATCCAGAGGCCAATCTAAATCTTAAATAGAAAAGGACCAGGCAACTAAGTGTTATGTTAAATAAAAAATTAAGTACCGTATTAGATATTTTTAAAAAAATGTCTATTTGATGTGAAATAAATAAATTAATGTAACACTTTTAACATTGCATTTTCTTCTTTCTACCTGCTATCAAACATTTCCTTTAATTTAGTTTGCAAATTATAATGTTTAGTAGATACTGCATATTTTTTTTGTATCCAAATGAGTGTACAAGAATTTAAATTCGGATGAGTTGCACCTACCTAATTTAATCAAAAAAGATGTTAATTATATATTTTTTTATTCATTACAGAAATTGAAAGTAATAGCAATCCTAACTAATATTATAAATGCAAATGTGAGTTTGTTTGTTACGCTTGCACGCGTAAACAGCTCCACTGATCATCATGAAATTTTGTACACATATTTTTAAGAGTATACTAAAGGACATAGGACAGTTTTTAATTAATACCGACGTTCAGTTCAATATTCAATTTAGTATAACAATCCTAAAACTAACATAAGTAACACATGATTAAATTTTTAAACAACGATTAAATAACAATGGAAGGCTGGTATTAAAGGCAAACAATATGATTGAATAGAGATTTACCAGACCTTTTAAATGAGGTATGACTTGATACCTAACGCCATTTGAAAAAATTTATGGGGTATCTCCAGTAGGGGTGAATCTGACTTTTATGACGTTAGCGCTAAAAAGTGTTCTCAAGTTAAAAGTTGAAATGTTTCGGCATTTATTTCTAATGTGTAATAATATTTCTGAAATACACAGTGTATAAAGTACCTACCTTCTTTTTTAGTAATTTAATTTTTTTGCAGTTTCGTGGATTTTGCAAAAGTACCCAATTAAAATTTGTTTAAAAATTGATACAATTAATAAATTTTAAATAGATGTTTTTTTATATGCTTTTTTTTTTAGCCATTTCATTAACAACACAATTTCGTGGATTTTATAAAATTCAATCTCATGATTTATTACAATTCCCTGGCATGTAATATTTACTGTTTGATATTTTTATTTCCAAATTACTCGATTCAAACATCGGTGTTTTTTTATTTATTTATAGTCACTACGCCCTTTTCCCGTAGGGGTAGGCAACGGTTCTTACACTCGTCTTTCGCTTCTACTACTTTTATCAGCGCTTTCATACATGCTCGTCGGTTGCTGGTACTTTTGACATGTTCTTTCTTTAGAACAATTTCTATCTGATCAAGATATGTTCGCCTATGTCGACCTCTACCGACTTGCCCATTCACACTCGCCTTATAAATCTGTTTCATCAGTCTCCTTTCATCCATCCTTTACATGTCCGAAACATCTTAGCATTCCTTTATCTATCTTTGTTACTACATCTACTACAGCGTTGCCTTATTATACTATTCCTCAATTTATCTATCAGTCACTATAACTATAATTCTCAGACAACTTATCTTCACAGTATTGATCTTACTTTCATGCTTCTTCTGCCAAAACCAACAGTCACTACCATGCATAAATGTAGGGACCAGTACTCCTCTATGCATAACCATGTGACTTTTTTTTACACGTTCTGGCTGCTCATAACATTATCCAGGGTTCCATTCATTTGTTTCCTGTCAACACCCTTTGCTCAATGTCAAAGTCATACTTTCCGTCTCTCGTAAACTTTGAAACCAAGTATACAAACTCTCTCTTTCTCCTTGAAGTTTGTCATGCTTTCTTCTCTTTCCATAACCATTTCTTTCGTCTTGCTTACATTCAGTTGTACCAAAATATCATATAAACTTAACTTTCTACTTTTCGGTTGAAAAGATTAAACATTACATCAATAAAAAGTGTTGCTTGGCATCTCATATTTCATATTAAAATTAAAAACCTATTTAATTTATTTGATGCAAGGATTTGAAAGAAACAATTCAGTAAACAATAAAAAATAGTAAAAACTAATTTAAATATATTTATCAAGTTTGCATAAAAAATGTCTTAGGAACTAAAGATAAATTACTGATGAACAATGATTTTAGTATATCACTACAAACTGTAAGGGAAAAGGTAGTGTTAGACTTGAATTATTACTGCTATTGAACACTTCCCGTGAAATCAGTCGCGGTAGGATAAAACGTTTTGTTGCCGTTATATTTTTCTATTTAAAATGGGTAGTCCGAAAAATAAGAACTACTCTGCAGAAACAAGAGATACAGACTTTTCAAATTTAATTTAATCAAATAAAGTGGTTAAACAATATGTTATGTTGTTAAGATTTTTTGGGTCCGTCTCTGTCGACCTTGCCTTGAGGCGACAGCGCATCGACCACAATAAGGGTGAATACCTAATGAGCCGTTAGTAACAGATAACACTGGATGATTCTCAAATTTTTTTTAATAGTGTCGATATTTCCAGAACATTAATTTACAGGTATTTAAACGGGATCATAGATCAAAGTTTTGAAGTTGAAATTAGTTTAACGTCAAGTATTTTGAAGTAATTATAAAGTGAATTTCTAAGTGATTTGTTAATTTATTATGTAGAAATATTAGAATAAAAATTGTTTAGTTATTGAGAGTTTAGAATTACTGAACCCAAAGAGAAAAGATCTTAACAATATAATACAGTACATAACGCTACAATATGTACATAATTACATTTTCCAACAAAATTCAACAAAAATTAACTCATTTTTTACTAAACATGGAAGAAAAAATAAAAAATATGTTCAGTACTATATGTGCTCTGTGAGGAACTATACATTATACAGTAATTCAGCAAAGAATTGACGTTTATTAAAACTTATGGGAGCGTGTTCGGATTTGTGACGTTTTACTGTAATTGCAAATATACTTAAATTTATGAAAAACGAGGTAAAAAATGGCTTGCAAGTTTCAATTGATAATTATCGTCAAAGGGTATTAGTTGCGACAGGAATATTGAAAAAGGTGTTTTGTGTCGACAATGAGGGTGAAAGAGTAGAGAAAAGTTAGAAACCTTGTATTTCATCTTCAAAACATCTTACAGAAGGCGTTGCTCAATAAGTTTTATTTCACAAGGACAGGGACAAAGAATTAAAGAAATCGTTAATAATTTTCATATAATACAGAAGCAACGGCCGACTTTAAAAGCAGTTACACAAGAAGTATGCGATGCACAAGTAGGTTTTGAAGATGGGCAGCCAATTTTAAGAAAGGTAGCTTTTAAATTAGGTTTTCAGTAAGAATCGACACTGTACATCTGCTGATTTTTGGAATATGGTTTTCTTTAAAATTCAAGTCTACACTTAAAACAAATGAAATTGTGTCACTTCCTTATAATCACCAATTTATGTTAACTAAAATATTTTGTTACATCTACAATCAATTTTTATATTGTCCTTATGAATAATACAATAATTATAAGCAAATATTAAAAAAAATATTTTAATTGAAGAAAGTAAGATTAAAATAATTTATAATAACCATTGAGTTATAAATGAAACACATTTGATGCATACACTTTATACAAGGTACTTTATCTGGAAACTAACAAATACAAGATTTAGATGAGATCAGCAACATTCATGGGCATCTCATCAATTTGTGTCGAATAATATTGTTCAATATCTCTTAAAATTCTAATGTCATCAGATTTTACAAAGTTAATTGCAACACCCTTCCTTCCGAATCTTCCTGATCTACCAATGCGATGAATATACAATTCACGATTATTTGGCAGATCATAGTTGATAACCAAACTAACTTGCTGAACATCTATACCCCTAGCCCAGACATCAGTTGTAATTAAAACTCTGCTCTGTCCTGACCTAAAAAGATTTAAAACATAAAAAATACTTAAAATTTATAAAGGAATATTTCAGAAAAAAACGAGCAAACCTTACAGTAGTCGCATATGATGTGTAACATTTGACATCTCACCTTAGTAATAAGCAATTTTAAAATTATATTTTGAAAAAAATGGGTCCAGTATTATTTGTAATGATTTTTCATAACAAACAATAATTCTTTTTAATGAAAATTTTATTTTATTTAATTGACACTAGGAGTGACAGAAATCAACCTCAAAATTTAAAAAAGCTAAGTACTGAAATATTTTATTCGAACAATTATTTATTATTACTATCTTGAATTTATTATCAATGATCTGCATTTTATTGAGACTTATTATCAACAGTAAATATTTATTTATATTATTTACTCATATAACAGCAAACTTTTTACACAACACTGTAACTTAAGTGCACAGCTTTTTCCGCCGAAACACTTGCAATTATTCAAGCTATGGATTTCGCTCATGGAAACTCTTGTAAAAAAATTATAATTTTATTAGATTCTTTGTCAGTTCTTACCTCCATCTCTTCCCCGATTGATGTTATGACCCTTTTAAAAATCCCTTTACTCTAGAATTAAAATTGGCGATAAATAATCTTAAAAGACATCAGGTTAATATGCATTTCATATGGGTTAAAGCACATTAGGGAATTCTTCATAATGAAACCGCTGACACCCTTGCTAGACAAGACATTCCTATGGGAACAGCTAATAATAACAACACCACTATTAAAACATGCTTCAGCCAAATAAAAGAGATGTCTAGAAAAACATGGAATAACCTATGGACCAAATATAAAAGAAACACGCTACACCTTAATCCAACCCATCATACCCAATGAGCTTTGGCACAAAAATACCAGTTATAATCAGCACCAAATTGTCACTATCTCTCGTCTAAAATTTGGACATACTTGCTACCTCTTTCACCTTAACAAGATAAGCCTTAAAGAGTCAAATCTATGTGACATCTGTCTAAAAGTGGCTGGTTTAGACCACATATTTTTCAACTGCAATAAATACCGCCAACAAACACACTTTTTAGTGAATTACTGCGCAACCAAGTAGGACTGCCTGTAAACTTACTACATTTACTCTCTTTGAACAATAAAACTGAATATGACTTACTTATATCTTTCGTATGTTTATGTAAGTTAAAGTTATAGTGCACTTAGTCCCCATAATATACACCCATATCCCCCCTACCTGAGGCCCACCTGATCTGTCTGTTAGTCACCCTGATCAGCCCCTAAGCGTGAAGTTTATGGCCCAAATCGATCCTTTTGATTTTTTATTTTATATAAGTATAACATTATCAATTAGGGAAGCTTTGACCCACATAATAACACTAAAGTTACTTATCTTAGTCTTAGATACTGGCTGAATGGACATGGATCTCTGAGTGCCAAAAAAAAAGTGTACAGCTGATGGCTGACAGTACCGACCTCTCGGAAAATTGGTTGGTACTATCTGACGGCCAACTTGTTACACAGCCGACTTCTTGTTACACACTTTCATCCCATTTCGCAAAATCACTCCCACAAATTGCAAGAAAGCGAGAGGAAAGATGTTACACACCAAAAATTATCAGTTATTTTATAAATTGTACATACCTAAATTCTTTCATAATATTGTCTCTTTCTTTTTGAGGCATATCACCGTGCATAGAGCTAACAGTGAAATTGTTTTCTCTCATTTTTTCAGTAAGCCAATCTACCTTTCTTTTGGTGTTACAGAAAATAACAGCTTGGGTAATTGTAAGGGTATCATACAGATCACAAAGAGTATCAAATTTCCATTCTTCTCTTTCTACAGCTACAAAGAATTGCTTGATGCCTTCCAAGGTCAATTCATCACTAAAATAATAAAATTGGTAAAGATTACCAAAAGATCTCCACAATTACTTGATATACCAAAACTAGATAAATGTTTAAAATTTAATCACTAACCGTTTTACTAAAATTCTAATAGGATCTGTCATAAACTTTGATGTGATTTCTAATATTTCATGAGGCAATGTAGCTGATATAAGAACAACTTGTGTTGATGGGGGCAGAAATCTATAAACATCATAAATCTGTTCTTTGAATCCTTTATTTAACATTTCATCAGCTTCATCTAGAACTAACATTTTCACAGATCTTGTTCTTAATGCACGTCTTCTGATCATATCTAAAAAAATTCACATGAAAAAAGTAAAAAAATGTAAAATGGTACTTTTAAATCAAAACCAAAAAAAAGTTTTAAAAGTAAAAAATAACCAAATTTACATACCATAAACTCTGCCTGGTGTTCCACTAACAACATGTTGTCCGTAATCCAGTTTTCTGATATCTTCACCCAAGTTAGTGCCCCCAATACAGGCATGACATTGTACATTCATAAAATCACCTAAAGCTAATATAACTTTCTGAATCTGAACAGCTAATTCTCGGGTAGGTGATAAACATAATACTTGCGTTTCTCTCATTGTTAAATCAAGAGCTTGCAATATTGAAATTGAGAATGTAGCTGTTTTACCAGTACCAGATTGTGCTTGAGCAATTACATCTCTACCTTTCATAATTGGTTTTATTGCTCTTTGTTGAATAGCTGATGGTTTTTCAAAACCTGTAAAAAGAAAAAAATGGTTACCTATGGTAACTTTTATGACCTACATTTGAAACTTACCATATGCGAATATGCCACGAAGTAGCTCTTCTTTAAGATTCATGTTCTTAAATTTATCAACAACCTCAACATCTTCACTAGTTTCGAACTCAACATTAGATAAATCTTCAAAGACTGAAGCACCTCTCTTTGGAACAGCCATTTTGTTAGAATGTTGTTACCGATATTAATAATTTATATAAGAAAGCTGTATTTTGACTATATTCTCTAAGTACAACGTCAAAAATTCAAAAATAAATTGATTTGTTTAAATTAAATAAAAAGTTATTCCTGCTTCAACTCAACGCGTCTAGACAGCTCAATACGGTTTGACCATTGATAATAAATTGTTCATTCCAATACATACTTCGAATGTCAAAATGTCATATAAGAAACGTTGCCAACCAAATCTCTCTGTTGCCAACGTTGGAATTTTGATTGCTTATTGAGAATGGCAATTTTTTCATGTTTTTAGAAAGAAAGGAAAATTAGTTTTATTAAGTAAATATGCTGCAAAATTAATAAAACACCATTAAATTGTACCAAATACAAAACTTTATTACTTCCCCTCAAATTTGTTTAAATCAAGGCTTTGAGAATCAAAAGACAAAAAAAAGAAGTAGTAGTAGAGACGAGACGATTCATATAACCCAGTTCAGACGTATAGTATTCGTTTCAAAATGAGTAGAAAGGAAGCTTTATCCTCATTTATTCAACAAATCCATGGTAGGCCTGTAGTTGTGAAGTTAAATAGTGGTGTCGATTATAGAGGTTAGTCTTGTTAATTTTATAATATAAATATTCATTTATCTTTTAATTGCTAATGTTTTATATTTGTAATTAATATACTTTGGCATTTATTAACATTGATTATTACTGAAAACAAATGTAAACCTATAATATTTAAGTGATACTGTCTGTTTACTTTAGTGATACATTCAGGATATTTTAGAATTAGTTCATACATAATACAATAAAATTGTACAAATAATAATAATTTTTTATTTTTCAGGTGTTTTGGCTTGTTTGGATGGTTATATGAATATAGCTTTAGAACAAACAGAGGAATATGTCAATGGCCAGTTAAAAAATAAATTTGGGGATGCTTTTATTAGAGGGAATAATGTTTTATATATAAGTACCCAGAAGAGGCGGTTTTAAAAAATATAACCATCTTAATTAGAATGTAATTGGTGATAAGAATAAAATATTTTGTAATTTTCCTATTAAAAAGTCTTTAGTGATTCATTTACATTGCCAACATGACCCAAGTCACAAATACACACACAGAGTTTCAAAATACTCATAAAAAAGGTTTATCTTATACATTTTGATATAAAAATTATTACAATCTATAAATATTATAGTGTATCTCTGAAATAATACTTGGTTTTAAAATACTAAAAAATGGTAATTACCTATTTGATAAAAAAAATAAATATTCAAAAAGCTAAATATGTACATAAATTTGTGCATTTATTTCATTGTTTTTGCAATAAGTGTAAACTTAAATAATATAGCTGATATTGGGGTAAATTTTTTAATAAAAATATTCCCTATAAAAACAAGCTTACTAATTTCTCAAGGTTTTTACATGCAATAAAAACAAAGCAATTTCTAATTTATTTCCAAAGTAATACAACCTACGACCTGATATTAAACATAGGTACAGTGGATTTACTGAGGGCTACAAAAAATCAAATGCATAAGTAAATATCTCAAAAAAGTTGACGATTTGCGTTATTATCCTTGTATATAAAACTTTTAATACATCGGCTTGTATAAGCTATGAAAAGAATTTATGGTCCGGTAATAAATTATCTTCCTCAAAATATTATCTAGGATTATAGAAAAAATTACAAACATGTTTAAAATAACAAAAAATGAGGCCATGCAGTATAGACAGAGAATTTGGAGAAATATGTTAACCGTGAAGCAAAATATATTTTTACTCCTTATCACAGCACATGTGGACATTGTCCTAATAGTCCTAATCCTAATACTTCGCAAGGATCAAGCTACTGCAGCGTTGCGCGTGGCGGTCTGGTGAACATGCAAGACACGACAGGGAACTGTTTTTCACGTAACAAATATCCGCATCTGTTTTTATTATTTAATTAATTAGGTCTTTCTTCTTAGTGTCATTCAAATATGTCCACACAGATGTGATAGTAATGATCTACAGAGTATCTGTAATCACAAAATAGTAAAAATTATAAATAAAAGTAACATTTCTTTACGCAGTCTTGCATTAACTGGTGGCCACTCAGGACATAGCGATCGCTTGACATTTAGCGGTGAGCACTGAAGCTCCAGCTACCACCGAAAGGTTTTTATTACGATACGATTATCTATGAGTTGTTGACATTGACACAATAGCTCAAACAATTCTTGCATTTGATATCAAAGTGTTTTTTTCTTAATTTGGTCTACTTGATTTGATGTTTCTGATTAGTTGTCACTGATGCCAACTTGGAGGTTTTCTCCCTAAATTAGGGGGGAAAAATGTATACAGGAAGTTTTAGGGAGAAGAATTTTTTGGGGATAAAATTTTAATTGTGTATTTTTTTTAATTGCACTACTCTGTATACTCCATACTTGTATTCAATAAAAGTTAATAAAAAAATTTGAATTGATTGAATGATACTATGTACTGTTATTGATGGTTCTGATGCCACGGTTGCCATATTGGGGAATTTTACCCCAAACTTGGTGAGTTTTTGAGCAGTTCGGAATTTTTGTTTAACCAACTTGGCAACCCTGAGTTGTCAAACCAAAATAAGTAGACAATTATGCATTTTGCATTACACTAATGCCAGAGACAAGGTTGTCTCTGTTAATACATAATCTAGTGTTGTTTAAATCAATATCAGTTGTTCATTACTAAAACCAGACAAGTAAACATTAGACTGATGCTTTCTTCACAATTTTTTTATTGCTAAATAGAGAGACAAGTTTATCAACACTAATTTGAAAATATTATAGAAAAGTGAAATATTGTTATAATGATCTAGTAGTTCTAAAATGGCATATTCTGTAAACACAACACCCTTATTACAAGAACAGTATGATTCAGAAAATGAAAATGATGGAAATGATATCATAATAAGAGATAATAAATCTCTTTTTAAAGGTGAACCTGTTGATAAATTTTATGGAGCATTTTTAATATTTTACATACTGGGAATTGTTAGTTTACTTCCCTGGAATTTTTTTATAACAGCTGATGATGTAAGTACCTTTTTCTATTAACAATGAACTTATGTTTTACCCTTTCAATTATATAATTTTAATAACAAATAAATCTAGGTCAATATTGTTGTAAATTTTAAAATTAAAATGTTATAATTCTGTAATGATAATAGTTTCTTTGTTTTTGTTTTCTTTGTTTATTTTTTTTGTTAAACAAATTATAAATCATGATAAATATATGTTATCTTAAAGCAGCTCAATCATTTTTAGTATTGGATGTTTAAATTTAGAAATGTAAGTAGTAACACCAGTATAAGGGATGATGCTCCAACTAGATCTTCTTTACAAGCAGAATTCACATCATATCTCACCTTAACTTCTTGTTTCCCAAATTTAGTGTTTCTTATTCTTAACACTGCAATTAGTCATAGGTAAGTGATGTAGTAATATGGTTATTTATTTTTAAAATAAGGGTTACAACTCTCAGAGTTTTACAAAATACCAAAAATATGTAGTACTATAGTTACGTGAACTTAACATATTCTATTAAAACTACTTATGTTAAACAACTGTCTGAAACATGTCCCATGTTACAAAATAAAGTATTTTCATCTTGTCACAAATGCATTAGTTTTATAGACAATTTAAAAGCAAAAACCACTAAAAAAACTTGAATATAGTCACACTTTTTTTCCATAGAGGTAGGCAGAGACCACTTCATTCCAATTGCTACGGTTCTTACACACATCTTTCTCTTCTTCTACTTTCATCATTGCTCTTATACATGCTCATTGGCAGATGGTACTGTTGACCTGGCATTTTTGCAAAACAATGTTAATCTAATAGAGATATGTTCACTGAGGTCGACCTCTACAGACTTGCCCATTCACACTCTCCTTATCTGTATCGCCAATCTTTCATCCATCCTCTCTACATGTCATCTAAACATTCCTTTATCTATCTTTGTAACCACATCTTCTTTCACACCACAGCGTTTCCTTATCTTACTATTCTTCACTTTATCCATCAGAGTCATTTTGGCTATACTTCTCAGACTACTCATCTCCGCAGCATTGATCTTACTTTCATGCTTTTTCTGCCAATCCCAACATTCACTGCCATACATAAATGTAGGTACTCCTCTATACACAGCCAGTTGTGACCTTTTTGACACGTTCTAGCAGCTCATAAAGTTGTCCAGAGCCCCATTCATTTGTTTCCCTTCCAACACCCTTTGCTCAATGTCACAGTCATACTTTCTGTCTCTCGTAAACTTTGAACCCAAGTATACAAACTCATTCACTTGTTTCACTATTTTCTTCAATCAGCACCTCGCATTCTTCTCTTTCAAAAATCATTACTTTCGTCTTGCTTACATTTACTTTCATCCCCTTGATTTTTAGGGCATCATGCTTAATATTAACCATCGCCTGCAACTCCTCTTCAGATGATGCTAATATGACCTGCTCATCAGCGTAAAGGAGGCATTTGATGATCAAATCATTAATTCCTAATCAATACACACTCAAATCTTTTAAACAGCTGTCTATGTATAAGTGGTGAAGCCACACTCCCAGTCCTAATATCTTTTTCTTTGTTAAACCAGTGCGTGTAAGCTCCGTTTATCTTGACACAAGCAGTGAAATCCTCATAAGAGTGATTTCAGTGCTTGATTCAAACTACCGCTCACCCCATACATAAACAGTGTCGACCACATTCCATTCCACACCACTCTGTTATAGGCCTTTTTCAAGTCTACGAAAGCGCAGTAGACCTTTTGACTTCTAGTCAAGAATTTGTTGATTATACCTCGTATTGAAAAGACCTGATCCTTATATCTCCTTTCTCTTCTAAATCCTGCTCACACATCCCATATCTTCTCATCAGTTTCATTCATCACTCTTTTAATCAATATCTTTACAGCCGACAATGCTAAGCAAACTAATGCCTTGGTAATTCTTACAGTCCTGCTGCGAACCTTTTCCTTTGTAAAGCGGAACGATAACGGCCTTGCACCAGTCTTCTGGTACGCTACTGCTCCTCCAACAAAGGTTAAAAAGGCGGTACAGCAGACCAGCTACCAGCCGTGTTCAGCCTTTAGCATTTCAACCGTAATCCTGTCATACCCTGTAGCCTTACTCAATTTCAAACTGTTCAAAAACAGTAGCACATATTTCTTTTTTACAGGGTGTCTCTACGTAGAAGAGTGCTAGGTTCTCTGTACTTTATGCTAATTTTAATGTTATTTACTTTGGTGTTTGTAAATATAAATACTGATCATTGTAAGTATATTTTGAACTTATTTACTTTTTGTGGGAGGGGGGGGGGGGTTAATTTTAAACCAATATTTTTTTTAATTTATTTACTGCTTATTTACAATCTACTTGAAGTAGTAAGTAAATGTTCTAAGGTATGTTGGCGTAAGTCAGGAACTGTCCATTGACAGCTCTCTGGATTTATTCATGGAGATCTTCGGGTCATTTTATTTTAAGTCTTCTGTTTTCAAGTGCTGTGTTGAAGAGCTCATTTACGATTTGATTTCTGTAATTCGTTTTTCGGTTTTTGACATGAAATTGTTTATGATGGGTACATTGATGTCAGTATGGATGGTCTTGTTAGAGACGTACCACAGTACAGCTGCAATCATCCTAAGCGTCTTAGACTGGAAGGTCTAAAGGATTTTGGTATTAGAGGACTTGCTACAGCCCCACAGTTTGATAACATATGCCCAAATTGGTCGTAGGATACATTTGTATACATTTAGTATATTTCTTTACTTCAGATCTAATTGTTGCCTTTTTGCTTTCTTATGTGCTTTCTAGGTTAGCTTTTTGTTCAGGTGGAGTCCGAGGTATTTGACTTTATCTTTTACAGGGATATGAACATCATTTAGGGTAAGCTGAGGACATTAAGTTCTTCTAGTTGTAAATATAATTTGGCTCGATTTATCTGTATTTATGTTGATTCTCCATTGCTTGAGCCATACTTGTATTTCATTTAAGTGATTTTTCAGTTTTTCCGAAGCCATTATAGGATTTACATCTGTAGCAAGTATTACTGGTTCATCAGCGAATGACGCCATAAGTGTACCTTCCCTAGTTGGTATATCAGCGGTAAAAATCAGGTACAGTAGTGGTCCAAGGACACTACCATGAAGATGCAAGATTCTATAAAGTAGTACTGTGATAAACTGTCCTCGTATTTCACTTGGAAGTTGTGATCACACAGGTACGATTTAAGGATCAGGTATAACTGACTTGGTAGTTTTTGTTTTAGTTTTTTAAGTAAGCCTTTGTGCCACACCTTGTCAAAGGCCTGCTTTACATACAAAAAGGCTTCTTTTCCAGGCTTTCTTTTATTTTGTTGATTCTATGACATTGTTGAATAGTCGAGTAGCTATGCCTGAAACCGAACTGGTGATTGAATATCAATTCATCAAAATTGGTATTTTCTTCGATTGTTTTGAGAATAAGCTTTTCTAGGCATCATTGGAAGTAGGCTTATTGGTCTATAAGAGCTTACGTCCGTGGGGGATTTGCCAGGCTTTGGTATCATAAATATTTGTGCGTTTTTCCATAATATTGGGTAGTAGCATTGTCTTAATATGCAGTTATATATAGTTGTCAGTAGTACAATTGCTTTTTTAGGAAGATTTTTTAATATTTCACCTTTTATAAGGTCACATCTGGGTGCCTTGTAAGGGTTTATTTTTTATATTTCTTGCTTGACTTCTGTTGGAGAGATTGCTCTAGTTGGTAGGGATAGCTGACAAGGTGCATTCAAAAATGTTTTTACTTCATTTTGGTTTTCATCTTGGATTTCCATAGTAGAAAATACGCTGGCTGAATGTTACTTCGCGCCCATCTTCCATCATTTTGTTTTATAATGGGAATTGATATTACAGGTCTCTTAAACTTCTTAGTCACTTTCCACCAACCAATATGAGTCTTTCATTTTTAGGTCGATTTGTTTATGCTTTTTAAGTATATGGTTTTATTGGGAAATTGTTGGATTTACTTTCGTTGACTCTTACAGTGATATAAGAATAATTATGTTATTTGAATCAATAATCAAGAGAACCAATATGATGAGCATGAGAATTTAGAATTAAATGTAGATTTGTTGCAAGTAGAAACGGTTTTAAGCAATTTTTGATATTAGTTTTATCTAATAGATTTACCGTTGTAAATGTTTAAATTATGTGTGTTTATAGAAATAAATGTATAGAAACTAAACCTAATGACCAGAACTTATTAATTGTTAGTGCAATAACATTAAACGAAGAACATTTAGTATTTTAAAATTATTATTTTAATTTTTAGGCCAACAGTCATTCTTTATAATAACATTGCTTACGAGTTTTCTTCTAAACGGTAAGTTAAAAAACTAATTTTTACATAATTATCTGAAAGGATAAAAAATTTGGTATTTAATGAAGCTTTATTAATTCATTGGCGAAAACTCATGGCTGTGATTATACCTTAATGTAAATACTTCATTAATTTATTAAGTAAAAATACTATGTATACTTAAGTTTACCAATTCAATGTATTTTTTTTAGTGTTCAGTCCAATTTTTGGTGGTAGCGTGATCGGCATAGTCGGCAAATTTTCCCCCATATACATCACAGCTGTTGTAGGGGGTCAAGCATTAGGTGGAGTTTTTGCAGCTATTACTCAAATTGCTGCATTGGCCGTTGGAGTTTCATCCACTCACACCGCCTTAGTATATTTTATCATAGGAAATTTGACCATAGCTTTATCCATACTTTTGTACGTATTGTTGGAGAGATCTGTATTCTTTAAATTTTATACTTCTGATCAAACTGTGATACTTAACAATTTCCAAAGCGAATCGACGACAAATGGTGTTGTATCAAATAAGGAGATTTTTAGGAAGATTTGGAGTCATTGTTTTTGCGCTCTATTTATTTATACTGTTACTATCGCCGTATTCCCTGGAGTGACTGTACTTATTAAATCCGAAGGAAAAGGGCACGGAAATAAATGGAATGGTGAGTATTTTATTTTAAGCGCAATTTTATCTTTTTATTATTTTTAAATGGGGATAACTTTTTTGTTGACATCCGATTTAACATCCAAGAATTTTTTATAGACCACCATGCGTTTTAAAAATGAACCGTGACATCTAGTGAATTTTTGAGGAACTAAATTTTTAAATGATTCTGGTCAGATGGATCGTTTTAAAAATTTCTATAGCGCCTTCTAAAAATAAACAGCGCCACCTATTGAATTTTTTCTTTTGAACGTTGTTGTTCGTTTGTGTCGTGACGTCTATAGGACTTCGACGATAGCTATTATTTGCCTTGTAACTTCTCAGGCTAGAAAGATCTTTAAATAAGAATAATTTTTTTCTGACATCCGATTTAAATGAAATAAAGCCTATATTCTGCTCCTGGTCAAGCTATATCTACCCGTGAAAACCGCATTAAAACAACAGCCAAAAAAAAGGGCGTGTTTATTTTTTGGTACCTTGCGAATAATCATATGAGCTTAAAAAATGGATTTATTTTGATATCACAGACAGACACTTTAATTTTATTTATCAGTATAGATGTAACTTGAAAAAGGGTGGGTCCTGTAGTAATAGTCTTGGTAATAATCTTTTTAATAACGGCATACTGAAATATTTTTCAAAAATATAGTACAAGTTCAATACACTTTTGTGTTAAAAATTTATTAAATGTCCGATTATTTTTTCTGTAAAATAAAAATTTAATAATATTTGCTAAAAAGTACAAGGATATCCAACTGAACCATAAACTGTACATGATTTCTAATCGTCGTTTTTTATGTGAACTCTGAACCGCTCCGATTGGTCAATGTAATTGTAAACTTTCTATGAACCATATATGTATAAAAATAAAAATAAATATTCCTATAAACAATTTAGGATTTAAATTTATATTATTTACAATATAACCCAATGACTTATATGTTTTACAAAAAGTGTGAATTAATCATTAGTGCGATGATATTTATTGTCGTGAACAATCATTATTTTACAAAACATATCAGTAATGTTTAGCTTATCTGAGTTATTGGTTAACATCAATAATAAACATTATTATAAAATATTATCTGCCATGAACTTCCAGTCATATACATGACAGTAAAGGAAATATTTTGGGCTGAAGTTATGTAACACATCCTTGAACATTTGTCATCAGTAAGCACTCTTATGACCTTTACTTATGATAATATTTATGAAACACACAAGTCAAGATATTGTTTTAAAACACGTAATTTTTGCTAATATTTTATTGTAATAAAATTTATTGAATTAACACTGAATCCAATAAAAAAAACGTAGAAGTAAGAATCTAAATAAATGCTATGCCATCAAAAACATAACTTGTAAAAAACATCAAGTCTCGCAACCAAGTTCTTCTATCGTAAAAAGCCATCAATAGCCTGACCCCATGTGTTTGAGATTAAATACAACAAACGGTGATTTTTATTATTGTTGGTATCAAGTTTTGAAACGAACAGATCATTGGTGACGTGCATGCACATTTATATTGTATGAGCTTTAGCTTACGATCTTAGATGCTTAGACTGTGAGAATTATATATCTGATGTAATGCGATTACGTGAACGAGATAGATTATCGCAATAAATATTTCTTTGTGTAAAGTTTGATTCAAAATGAGATTATAGATCATCATCTAGAGGTTTGAAATAAACAGATGATACATATTTTGTTTCCCAATAGGTTCTAAAATTTGAATAAGACCAGTTGAATTCAAAATAAAATGAAAAATTCCTTTATCATATATTTTTATTGATAATGCTTACAGAATTCAATATTCATGGAATTTAGTGTGTAAAATAAATAAAACAAATGGTACATAAAATTATTATTAAAAAGCATAAATATTACAAAAAATGGAAATTCATGTAACGAATTCAAGTAAAAACTAATATAAAAAGATAAATAATGAAATAAACTTTATTTATAGGGTTATTTGTAACTGAGACTTTCTTCATTGGTACAGGCAAATTCACAGTAAGAATTGCATCTGGCTTGATGTTCCTGGTGTTTAAAGGTCAATAATCCAATAATTTATGTCGCAATGACACAATGAAACAATCAGGAGAAAAATAAATGGAACATATTTGAGCTGAAAAAATGTCTTTAAAAAGAAGTAATTATTTTTGTTAAGGAATTTTACCATTCTTAATATTAAACTTGTCTTTTCTGTGACAACTTTTAATCCACTCCTGACGAAGTCTTTCATCTTTTGGGAAACTATAGTACTTTATGCCCGTTCCCTTTGTCTTTTTAGCCTCATTGTGGCAACCATAAACAGAACAATGGGCATTGTTTGAATTATATATCCAAAGCAGTCAGGTACCCGAATTCACACAAGTTTAACAATGAACTAATGAACAAACTGAGCTTGAACTATAAAGAAGTAATCAGAAATATCACTTAAACCCTCACAATTATCAACAAAATTCAACTCAAACTTCAATGGACGATGAATGGAGGTACAAATATAAAACAACACAAAACATTCCACTCAAAAGTTTCAATTATGTCAAATACGATTGATGACAGTGGATGACAGCATTGACAGCCCCCAGAGTGACATAATGCGCAGAAGATAACGAATTTGAGACCACAACTTGGCACACCATGTTTCCTTCCACCATGCGTACACGGAATGCCAAAGTTAGCGACAGTTGCCAATAATAGTAGAATTAGACAGTTGCTAGTAAGCGAGAGTACACATAATTCCACTCCTGCTGTGATACAACCCGCCGTTAGAGGTAAATTATTATTAAGAACCACTTCCGGTTAAATCAATCGGAGTATGATGAAGCGTCAAAAAAACTCGACGATTGCCGAACAATCCTGCTTGACAATAAACAAAGTTCGCGCATATATTCTTAAGCGGGAATATGTAATCATGTTAAAGAAGTAAAGGTGTGGTTGGGTGGTAACCAGTTCGATTTAAATCGGCACTCGACATCCGTTTCGTTATAAATCATCTCTAGCTCTATTTAGTTATGTCTTTTTTATGTTTGGTAACAATAATTTTTGACAAAACACATCGTTAAGCAATAATATTAAATAATAATAACGTACATACAATAACTAATACTGTTTTTTTTTGTTTCAGATGTTTATTTTGTTCCTACAATAGCATATTTACTTTTTAGTATTGGTGACTATGCCGGAAGGATTGTAGCGGGTAGAATACTTAAAGTAAGTTTTTTGGTGTTTTATATGCATATAGTCCGATATTAATAGGCATTGGTTTAACGTAGTACGAAATTATTATTTAATTTTTCTTTTAAGTCGAAAATAAGCACAGAAACAATCGTCTTAATTATTAAAAATTCTGTTGGTATGTTGATGTGTAGAGATAAGTTAAAAATTATCTGATGTCAGTTATTGATTATACAGATCATAACATTTACGCCGTACATAGCGCATATGTATTTGAGTGGTAAGAAATGTAACATCGGCAACAGCGTACTTTCGTTACATCCCACCTTCACTACAATTTTTAATTCTCACTGAGCACATTCACTACGAAATAGTACTGTTGCCATTACTATCGTAGTGGCGTTAAAAATTGCCTAGTCACGGCATTAAAGTATGAGATCTGTATAACTGGCGAAAGCAAAATTTAAACATTTCTACGTTGTCATAATTGTTTAGGACATTGTTATTAATTAAAAATAGTATTAGGATATAATGTCAAAACGTTCGGAGTAATTTTCCAGTTAAAAGAAAAAGAACAAATCCTATATGTAATAAATATATTCGATGTTTTCTTTCTAGCCAAGAAACATAACTGTGATTGTAATTTTAACTATTTCGAGAGTAATCTTCATTCCATTAATACTATTGTGCAACGCGCAGCCAAGACACTTTTTAGCTGTTGTATTCAACAAAGACTATCAGTATGTGTTGATACAGTTCATTTTTGCATTTACAAATGGTTATATGACTAACTTGGTGCAAATATTAGCTCCGAGGTAAGTTAAAAAAGACATTACCGTAATTTGGTTATTTATCAGTTTTTGACCCAGTAGTTTATTAACATAAAAAATTGTTTTCTAGTCCTTTAACCTTATTTTTTTAAATATTATATTTCTTGTATTTTAGGGTAGTAGATCAACACGAAAAAGAAATGGCATCATCTATAGCAGTTGTTTTTGTAGGAATTGGAGCAGCTATAGGATCTACAATTAGTTTATTTATGGTTAGACTAATATAAATTTATTTACAAATATTTTATTAAAGAAAAACTATATAGAAAATATATACTATTTTTTTTAAATTTTGTTCTTCACTTCACTTATCTTCACTTATCAAACGTCATTTTAATTTTTTAAAGTCTGTTATTGTTAAGGTGGTTGTTTCGATTCAGTAATGTTCAAAAGTATATGATCATCGAACAAAAATTATGTTGTAGTTTGCCTTTTCTTTAGTAATTTATCTCCCAGAGATAAACCAAAAAATCCTTAAATAAGCAAGTTTTTAAAAAATAAATTTATAAAAATGTCGGTACATTAACATTATAAAGGTCAATTTATGAAACAATACCAGTTAATGAATCAAAACCTTCGTCGACTTATTGCTGTCAATATATACAAAAAACATTTTTTTTTAGATAATAAAACAACATGTAATAATTTTCTTAATTTATAATATTTTTATACCATTTTCGCTTTGGTTCATCTCTTGAATTTTCATGAAGCTTTATAATTGATCAACTACGTTTCAGTAAAGACATGGTCATTGTTTAGTCCGTTACGACGAACCGATGTTTTTTGTGTGTTTCGATTCGAAGGACCGATGTTCGTTTTACTAATCCGTTTCGGCGGATTAGATTTTGCGTTGTTTTTTCTGCGTATCTTTGTGATTTGATTTTTAAGTAAAGTAACTACGTATATTGAAACTACGCATATTTACAATAAATACAATACACTTAATTTGTTGATATATACCCGAAAGCTGTGTTGTATGATGCTAAATGCTCCGAAGCTTAAATGTAATGTTAAAGATTCGGAAACTAACTGTTAAGTGCTCAAAATCTGATGTGTACTGTTGAATGTTTAGTGCTTGAAAGCTGATGTGGATTAATGAACATTCGGAAACTGAATGAATAAGTGTTAAATGCTTGGGAACTGAATTTTTACTTAATGCCAGATGTGTTGTAGGCAACACTAAAAAAATTTTTCTAAAGCCATAAACTCTTACCCTAATGGTAGGTGCGAAATGGCATGTACCACATCTGTTTCTAGGTGTAAAATCCAACAGTCTATTTTGCAATAAAATATAAACATAAAATCCCAAACAGTCATTTTAATGTTGTTACTGGGTTATAATTTCGAGCTCCTTCATTTTGATTTGATTTTAATCGAAAAATTCTCTTTTAATTCCATCTTTTTTATAAGATTGGGATGGTCAATTTTAATTAGAATTATGTGTTGCCCGCGACTTCGTCCGCGTGGAATTTAGTTAAATCTTAATATTTTTAAAAGAGGATAACTTTGTTCTTGACATCCGATTTAACATCTAAGGATTTCTTTATAGTCCACCACATGCGTTTTAAAAATGAACTGTGAGTTATAGTGAATTTTTGCGGAGCTAAATTTTAAAATGATGTCGGTCAGATGGATTGTTGTATAAATTTCTATAGCGCGTTTTAAAAATAAACAGCACCACCTATTGAATTTTTTAAGATCTGAACTATAACACTAAATAAAATCTAACGTTCAGTAATTTCAGAGATGTGAATGGATAGACACAAAAGAATTGGCAGTCATTGAGACTGCCGAAAGAAGTAAAAACTATGAAATAACAGTGGTTTTTTCGGATTTTCAAATTTATTGCATTAAAAATTAATATTTCTAAATTTTAAAAGTAAAATCATTAAATAGTAAATAACCTAATAAAAGTAAGCTGTCGGCTCAAAGTCACTTTTTGACAGACAGATATAAGGAGCTATGACATCACCGTTTTTTTAGTATTATTTTGATCACTGCTGACAGCCGCTGTCACCTTTTACATCGGAAACACTATGAGGGGTAGAAATAAGGAGAACAAAGATTTTTATCTTCCTTTTACTTTTACGTTCATTTAAACTACTTTTTACTGCATAATTGTTTTATTTAAAATTACTACATATCTATTTCTCTTTCACATACTTCACTGCATATAAAACAGTTAAGTTCAGATCTAACCTCATGACTACCAGCGCCACTTTTATGAAGGTCTCATTTTGGTGGACACTTTTTCAATAAAAGATTGTTCTCTTTATCTCTACCCTCCATATTAAAATCATTAAATAATAAATAACTTAATAAAATTGGGCTGTCAGCACAAGGCCACTTTTGACAGACAGATAGAAGAAGAAGCCATGACGTCACCCATCTGTTGCTGACGCTAACGTCAGGTGACGCGAAACCAAAATTTTTCTCCACTAAATTTTGTTTTTATTTAAAAAAATTAAAGAATGCCTGTTTATGTTTTGGCAACGTATGAATAATTTGAACTTAGAAAAATAAGAGTCATTGTCAAAATACAAGAGCAGTAATAAACACCCAAATAAACACACTAAATTTTAGCCTACCCATTATTATTCCTACCTGCTAAAATTTAGGAGCATACTTCTTTGTAACCGTCAATCAGGGTTCTTCAATAATCGTTGTTCTAATCCCGCTCTGTCGAATTTAGTCACGTGGTGTATCTTTTAATAATAATTCCATTCTACCGACTACACTATAAAATTATTCAAATAAAAAAAAATTTTAAGTGGTGTTTTATTACCGTTTTACAGTTCAGATTCAGTGGAACAATTATTTATAAATTATGCTCTATCGATGGTAATACAACGTAGTATTTAATGTTATTTCACCAAATTGCATAACAGTATAAGAAATTTTACAATATGTATATAAAATTTCAGAAAACGAGTGCTTCAATTATAAATATTTTGATGCTAAGGCAAATTCGATATTGTCAAATTAAAAATAGGTGTGCCTCATCAACATTTCGTATTTTTATCCCTGGCAATAATTAACTAAAATTAAGGCATTAACATATCAATATTGTTTAAAAAAATTAATAGGGTAGAATTTAGAGCCACAGCATAAATAATGAACCAAAATTAAATTTTTCGATAATCGTTGACAAGCATATTTGGAATTTATATAAAGAATATTCAGATACGTTTTAAAAATTTCTTTGGTAGAGATAAACAAAAAATAAAGCGTCTTTTTACACTACTGATTTTACACGAAACTATCAATGAAGAAAAATAACCATATTTATTTATATTGTTAATGAATCGAGTAAATTCTCAATGCTAGTTTTTAAAAAAAATTTTAAATATTCCAAACTTAACGTTTTTTGGATTGAAGATACTCTACATTTTTTCATAACAGTATACAATATTATAATTATATGGCACCCAGGGAAACCCTAAAACTATAAGAATTTAAATAAATATTGTAATTGTAATAATACGATTGTGACATTCTTTAATAATGACTGCTTTTTTCCTATATCTTTACTTCTTGCTTTAATTTGATTTTAGAGATAAATAACATATGTATTATTTACCAAGCAAAACCCACTGTAAATTCTATGGGTGACGTGCAGCACATGGCCAACTTTTAACATCAGTAGAAAGAGTGACGTACACGACATGGGTAACGTGCACGTGGTACAACAAATGACATCTTTCATAAGGCCATGTGTGTTTGGTTAACGATTCTGGTTTTTGACTCTTTTGGGTTTTTTTAAACTTACAGTGAGCTTTTTGACAATTATTTAGGCGTAAGAAACTATATTGTGGTGTTATTATTGATTTTTAAAGCCTTAACATTAGCATTTAGGTGCTAAAAAGCTTATGATACCTGTAGCTGAGGCCACTTTTTAACAGAAAGATAGAATCTCAGCCTCTCGTCAATTATTTATTCAATTTACACAGCGGATATCCCAAAATCAAGGAACACAATGCAGAAATCTATATTTTAATCAGGTTACTCTGATGTGGGTTCCAGGTCACAAGGAAGTTAAAAGCAACGAGAAAGCAGACTGCCTTGCCAAAGAAGGGGCAAATACACAACTTTCCGAGATGAAATGAAATCTCACTGGCATAAAGTGCCAGGACAAAGACAAGCGAAAAGGAAAACTAAACAGCTTCTCGAGTTGGACAAGAAAGACTTGAAACTGGTGATAGGACTCCTCAGTGGACACTGCCCTCCGAGGTATCACCTGAAAAGATGGAAAGAGTGATAGCTGCCGCTACTGCGAGAACTTCGCTGTAAATGCAGAACATTTGCTTTGCGAATGCCCAGCGCTTTTCTGCAAGAGGCTCAAGTTTCTGGAAGGGGCTTTTCTAAAGCCCTCCGATGTCAGAAACTTAGCTCCCAGGAAACCCTCTTGTAAACACGCCGAAGGCGTACTGATTTTACTAATTCAGAATAAAATACATATGCTTATATTAAATATATAATCAAATGTAAGCGCGACAAAATTAAAATCCCTGTAAGACAATGGTCAACAGGGCCGGCTAGTGCTTCGGATAAGTAGTAGGACTTATAATTTTACAACCAAGAAAATGCCAAAGCAAAAGAGAAACTGCCAGCGTAGATACAAGGGATCAACCCGAAAATAGCAAAGATGCCTACTGCATTCTATGCAAGGAGGGGTTTAAGTGGGTAAATCCCTTCTAGAAAAGGGAAGAATCCCACACTCCCCTAGCAGGGAAGAACCATTGCGGGAGCGTCCTTAACGGATTTTCCTTCCATAAAAAAAAAATTGGCAGTTGTAGAGACTGTTTTTTTGCAAAAAATAGCAAAGCACATATTTTATTTTTGACAATTTAAATTAATAAATAATGATTTCGAAATATTAAATTTTTAAATAAATAAAATACCTAATGAAATAAAAGTCGGAGCCGTTTTCATCATTTTAAACTAAAGATTTTAACGATTTAAGGTAATAAACTATGATTTTGCATTAATAACCATATTTTAAACTTCATTAAACTGAATTATTAGATTTTATAAAATTTTTAATTTTAAAATCCACGATAAAATTATGATTAAATGACTAGAAATCTGTTTTACCACGGTAGTAAGAAAACATCCAAGCCACTGTGAAATACTAATTGCGTGATGCATTGCAGAGGTTAAATATTAGAAAAGCATGTCGGTGTGTCGGTGACGCGCACGCACGAGATTTCACCCATCCAAAAAGCTTAAATATTAGAGAAGCATGTCGCATATCGGTGACGCGAACGCACGAGATTTCACCCATCCAAAAAGCGTCACTGTACATACTCTTTCTACCTTTGCAAGCCGAAATGTCACGTGCACGTTACCCGTACCAAATCATCACATGCCACGACACAAACAGCATTTACACGACTTTATTTTAATTATTTGTAGTGCCAAAAAAGTGTAATAAATTAACAATTTCTTACAAAATACAAACATGTGACTAAGCTGCAAAAAATGAACTGTTTGATTCTTATTTTACTAAATAGTTCCTCCATTATTCACATAGATATTTTTGTTTGTTTGTTACACAGCGAATATTTGCTGCTTAGAATTGTTTTAATGGTGTGTAATACAACTTCATTAACAGCAATTCATTTCAGTGGTTGTTCTCGCTAAGGTCAATAAACGTGAAATGAAATTCAGTTTTAGATATAAAGAACAACTACATTTAAAATCTACTTGTTTCATCTAAAATAATAACCGTCAATTGAAATACATTTTGGAATAAATTATGCATAATTCGCTGAACTTTGAATATTCACTAAAGGAAGGAAATATGTAGTATTACACATTTTAACGATGCGATGTATTTTATATTTTGTAATTCAACTCACTACAAACAGTTGCGTTAATAAAAATTAATATACATGGAATATATTAACATAAGAGTACATTATAAATAGTGTACAGAGAAGTTGAGTTGTTAAATAACAAGTATTTTATAAGTTACAATAAGCAACCTTGACACAAAAAAAAATTATAACGAGCAATAATTTTAGTGTTATTTCTCTATTGACTTTGTATATTTTTTAAATTTTAATGGTATACTGCGCATAAAAAAAATTAAATTAAAAAACATACACAAAAAGAACGACAAATTAGTGAGTACTCAATGTTTTTCTTGAAATCTGAATAAAAATGTTTTTTAAATTTATTTTTTGTTAAATTTAATAGGTGAAATATGTGTCTGTCTTGTAAAACCCTTGTTTTTTTAACATCTTCGAAATAAGGAATGAAATAGTAATTAAATCTATTTGCGTTAAAAGTACTTGTGACAAGTATATAAAAATGATATACTTGTTAACATCTACATGCTATTTAAAGCTTAATAAAAAAACAGAAGTCTTTCCTGGTGACTAGCTGATAACATGTGCCATCCTCTTTTTATACTTAAGTATTGAAGTATAGCTCGAATGCAAATGATGAGACCTGAAAATGAAAAAAATAAAATTAATTTAATTATTAAATTAACTGTTGTCACCCTTTCGCCCCTGCTTAGGAAGAATAAGGTCCAACATATTTGGTTTTACCAACTTCGAACCTACCGATTTAAAGAAAATCCTCACACAACCATGAACTTCGCGAGAAGAGCTGGATTGTGCGATGAACTGTAACCTCTAGGGGGTGAGCAACAATATACCCATCAAGGGTCGCAGTGGAGTGGGATCTTACTACGCTCCACTCACATGATATCTAACCTAACCTAACCTTTAGTAATACTGGTAAATAAAATTACGCCGTAAACCTGGTGCTGTCCAGGAGGCCCGGTAATAAGATTCTACATTTAATGGCTTATTTTAGAAATCATGGAAATAGTATATATTAGACTATATCTATATATATATATATATATATATAAGAATAGTATGTAGAATCTTATTACCGGGCCTCCTGGACAGCACTAGGTTTACGGCGTAATTTTATTTACCAGTATTACTAAATATTAGTATAAGTATTACTATATATATATATATATATATATATATATATATATATATATATATATATATATATATATATATATATATATATATATATATATATATATACAAATAAATTTTTTTTGTATGTATGTCCTTCAAAAACTCCCAAACGGCTAGACCGATTGGGATGAAATCTTCAGAAGTTGTTAGCACCCCTACGAAAGGGGTGGAAGAGGGATGAAATATAAAAAATGGCTGATATTAGTGCCAAATTTATTGTTTTTGTGGTGGCTGAGTTTGATGGTAACATTCCCAATTTTGCTAGCACCTTTACGATAGGGATGAAAGTGGGATGGAATTTATAAACTATCAAAAACGGCTGATATTAGTGCCGAAATTTTAGGTTTTGGGGTGGCTGAATTTGATAGTAACATTCCTAATTTTTACTACTACGAAAGGGATGGGTAGGGAATGAAATATAAAAACTATTAAAAAAGCCGATATTAGTGTCAAATCTATAGTTTTCAAAATGGCTGAGTTTGATTGTGATATCTCCAATGTTGTTAGCACCCCTATAAAAGGGGTGAAAATGATATGGTATATATAATCTTTTAAAAACGCTTTATTAGTGTCGAATTTATAGTTTTCGGCGTCGCTGAGTTTTAAAGTGATATTCCCAAAGCAGGTAAGCCAACGTTCGGGCAGGACAACTTCTGCCGTGTCCGCTACTAACTTACTAATAAATGCATAATTTAAATAAAAAATAACTTATTTCGCGAAAAATATTTATTAATATGACCATAAAACTTAAACTTTTCTATTTAAACAAAAATATAAACATTTTTTCTTTGAAAAACATAATTTAATTATAACCTAATTAGCTTTGCCTCATATAAATGAAACATAATAAGAACAAATTTTATGTATTCAGTCATTCCACGCAAAGAAATTTCGCACGTTCCGTGCAAATGGGCCCTGAAGATTCTTCCCAGGCGTGGTCTTACGAATTTTTTTGTGAATACAAAAACTACATCTTGTGCAACATCACTAATCTTCTGAATTGGTTCATTCTCATCACAACCCAAATGTTGAGCAATTCTTTTGCGTAAAAGTACAGGTAGCATATCATTATCTATTCTTGAAGATAATTGTTCTTGTAACAACAAAAGTCCAAGCTGTTTTATAAATTTACCTCTTGTTGGAGCCTAAAGATAATTTAATGCATGGATAACCATGTGATGCCTGGCACTCAAGTAGACACGTCATATTTGCACAAAATCACACGAAACACTAAAAATTTGGTGGGGATTGTCAGCGCATTTTTCGAACTTCGGTTACTAATAATTTTAAATCACTAATGTACCTATAACATTAGTTAAAAGATTTTAAAAATGCTTCGGGCTCCTGAGACCCCAACAAGCTTACGGCGGCAAGGCAATAAACCCAATTTTTTTTTATATTTAATAAGAAGTCAGAACGTGTCAAAAAAAGGTACAATCGGTGTGCATAGAGGAGTGCTGGTCCCTACACTTATGTATGGTAGTGAATGTTGGGTTTGGCAGAAGAAACATAAAAGTAAGTTTAATACTGCGGAGATGAGTAGTCTGAGAAGTATAGCCGAAGTGACTGATGGATAAAGTGAAGGATAGTGGGAAACGCTATGGTGTAAGAAAATGTGGTAAAAAAATGCTTAGATGGTTTGGACACGTTGAGAGGATAGATAAAAGAATATTGACGAAGCAGATTTATAAGGCAAGTGTGAATGGGCAAGTCGGTAGAGGTCGACCTCGGCGACTGTATCTCTATCAGATCAACATTGTTTTAGAGAAAGGCCAGGTCAAGAGTACCAACAACCGAGAGCGCTGATGAAAGTAGAAAAAGCGGATGTGTGTAAGAACCATAGCAAGTGGAAGGAAGTTATTTCTGCCTATCCCTGCGGGAAAAGGCGTGACTATATGTATGTATGTATGTATAGTCCATTATCTTCGGTATAGTCAAATATGATTTTTAGTACATTTAAAAAAAAGGCAAAACGGCGATTTTAATAGTTTTTAAACGCTTCATTGTGTTATAATAGGTAAGTACATATTTCTTTTAAAACATTCAATGTGGATGGCATCTTCAGATGTCATAGATGACCACTATGCCATTTGGAGAGCATCCTAAGATGCCCACTGCGAGTAAATTGTTACTATTGTGAACAAGAGTAGAGCAAACAAATTTACATTTTTATCCAATCATCAGCACTCTTAGAAACAATACACAGGTAAAATTTACTCACTTTTTACCAAAAGGCTATGTATTGGGAATTAACATTTCAAAAAATATTTTCTTTGTTTAAATACAGTTATTGCACAAACACAATTCAAGAATCAGATAAATTGGGAAAGAGTATTTGAGACAACAGACATGATTTGTTGGTTGCCTATTCGGCTTAACAACCAGCTTAACCTGTTTCGCCGCCGGTCGATGGCATTCTAAGGTGCACATTCAAAGAATTTTTTTTCAATTTACGAAAAAATTTTAGATACAAAATATTCCAAAACTTCCCTGGTTGGTAATTCAGCGTGGAGCTACAAAGAATCAGGATCATTGTACTTACCAAAAGTCATAATAAGCCACCACAACCAACTATTGTCTTTTGAAGCCAGTTCAGTTGAATGCTGCACAATGAAAGTCCACTTAGCCAAAGAAAGTCCAAAACCTGAGAGAGCTCCATACCTTGAAGCGATTGTATGGCAAAAGCACATCAATAATAAAAACCCTATCCAATTAAAAATGAAGGCAACTGAAAAATAAAAATTAAATATTGTTAACATAAACAAATATTTAAAAATTATATTTTCTAGAAATATGTATTTTTAACTTGCTAGTGGGAAGTTATAGTAATGGGTCCGATTTTGCGAATCCCAAATTTTGACATATCTTCACATTTCAAGGTCCCCACAGTCGAATACAATAGTTTTTAAGTGGACGTCTGTGTGTGTATGTATGTATGTGCGTTCGGAATTATTTTTTGTCTCCATTATCTCGAGAACAAAAATATGATATCGACGTAGGACCAATTGCATTCGACGCATAATTACGCAACTTACAACTGATTAGATATTCAGCAAAATAGATCGAGCTATTTTTTATGGAGAATCAAAAAACTAAAAAAATGGTGAATTACCTGAATTTTGCAATTTATAAATTATACTATTTTTAATACAGAATTTTAAGATCTTTTGAATAATATGATTATTGCATGTTAGGAATATTTGAATGAAAAATATGATGAAAATATTTCATAAAAAGAAAGTTTTAGAAAACATAAATAGGAATTGGAGAATTTTAAACTTGTGTCAGTATTGAGAGAATAGTATTGAAGGCGCTATAACAGTGAAAAATTATTGTTAGTAATAATCAAGCATTGTTTATAACAATGGAATATTGCTACTAACAAATGATTATTGATCATAATAGTTAAAAAAAAGTTTTCAATTGTTATAAATAGCTCCTGCTTATAAAATGATAAGAAAAAGTTTGAAAGAATATGGTTGATATAAACAGAATATTGTTAATGACAATTATAATTTGTTATAAACAATTTTAAATCGTTTTTTATAATAATTTTAATAATAATAATTATAACAACAAAACATATGGTATTTTTTCATTCTTTCCACTGGTCGCACCCAGACCACCAGAGAACACTGATATTTATTATAATGTTTACTATAAAAGAGTTATCGAACAAATTGTTGTTGTTTATTTTACCATAAAATTACTTTTAAGCAAATATAAAACTAAAAGAAGTATGTATAAACAAGTATTCCACATTTTATAAAAGGCAAGTTAAAAACAAATCAATTTTTTTAAATAAGTGATAACATCATAAAAATCAGTCAGAAATTTTTTTATTTAAAAAACATCTAATTAAGGATATTCTTAAATAAAGAGTATGCTATAACAATTTTAGTAACAAAGATTAAATAAAATTTATTTTATATATTACTTACAAAAATAAAATGTAATTAGGTGAAATTAGTTACTCTTTTTATTATACACTTACCAAAGAATGCTATATAGAACATAAAATCTGTTCCTAATAAAGAAGTGTCTACATCTTCAGGATTTTCAGTATCAATAGTTATTAATCTCTGTCCTGGACGAAATGGTAGTGGCTGAAAAATATAAAATTTGTATTAACTATACTTATTTAAATCAAGATAAGATAGATAGATAGATAAGATAGAACTGCATTGACCTGCAGGCTAAACTAAGTGAGGATAGCCAGATATGGTGAAAAATTCGCAGCGTCTGACCCAGAATGGGCGGCTGCAAACAGCGTTTGTTCCCAAAGTGGGCGGCTGACTCAGACACTCACCAACACGCCCGGCCAGCGTGGATAACAACAGCTCAGGCTAAAATCAGGAAACGCGCTCTACTTTAGAGGAAATGAGGACAGATCAGAGGGAGGAGTTGGTTTTATAATACATAAGAAACATACTAAGAATATTGAACACCTTGAGAGTGTAAGCCCTAGAGTTTGCTTCTTAGTACTGAAGTTAAACCAAAGATACAGCATTAAGATTATTCAAGTCTATGCACCTACATCCACCTATTCCGATGAAGATTTAGAGACCTTCTATGAGGACATTGCCATGGCAATGTCCAAGGTCCCAACACATTTTACAGTGGTAGTTGGAGATTTTAATGCTAAACTCGGAAGAAAGCAGGATGAGAGTGAATTCTCCCTTGGACAGTATGGGATAGGAGAAAGAAACGATAGAGGAAATTTTCTGCTACAGTTTCTCTTAGAACACCTTCTTTAAGAAACCGGAACAATGGAAATGGACCTGGGCTAGCCCTGATGGAAACACGAGAAATGAAATAGATTTCATCATTACAGATAAGAAGCAAACCATACAAGATGTAACAGTACTCAACCGTGTATCAGTGGGAAGCGACCATAGAATGGTGAGAGCAACAATAACGTTGACCTTAAGGAAAGAGAGAAGAAAGCTCCAAAACACAAAAAATAAGAAATGGAATACAGTTGCAAACAAAGAAGAGTATCAAAGAACCATAGCTGAAAAATTGGGAAATATAGACACAAAGGATGTAGAGGACTTGAACGACACAATACTGAAATCGCTACGAGAAGCTCAGCAAATACACTGCACCCAAAGAAGTGATAAAGAAGAAAGACTATCGGTGAACACCCGCCACCTTATGAAACAAAGGCGAGAAATGATACACAAACAATCAATCAACAGAGACCAGTTGAGAATATTGAATAGGAATATATCGAGAGCCGTACGGAAAGATATCAGAGATTACAACACAAGATGGGTAACGAGGTCATAGAGGAAAACAAGAGCATGAAAGTACTCAGAAATAAACTCGCTTTGGGGAAGACAGAAATCATTAAACTGGAAAACGCAGATGGACAAATAGTCACAAATAAACAAGAGATTCTAGAAACTGTGAAAGATTTCTATGCAAATTTATATTGCAATAATGAACAGCTGAGATGCACAGAGGACATCCCTCGAGTTTTAAACCAGGGATCGGAGGAAATACCTGACATAACAGAGGAGGAAGTCCTAAAATCAATGTCGGAAATGAAAAACAATAAGGCTCCAGGTGAGGACGACATCGTGATTGAGGCAGTTAGGGAAGGTGGAGAACAACTGTTAAAGGCCATAACAAAATTATTCAATAAATGTCTTATGGAAACCACAACACCTACGAACTGGAACAATGCAATCATAATCATCAGGCATAAAAAGGGCAACATTGCCGACCTGAAGAACTATAGACCAATTAGCCTGCTTTCTCATCTCTATAAATTGTTTACCAAAATTCTAACTAAGCGTCTAACATCGAAATTGGACTTCTACCAGCCGACAGAACAGGCAGGTTTCCGATCCGGATATGGAACAAATGACCATCTGCAAGTTATTAAGACATTGATCGAGAAGTCCGTTGAGAACAACAAGCCACTCGTGTTAATATTTGTGGACTACGAAAAGGCGTTTGATTCCATCAAGCACAGTGAGATGTTTAAAGCACTTGCCGACTGCCGAGTAGACCACAGATACTCTGCTATACTGCAACATATATACGAAAATGCAACAGCGAGCGTAAGACTCCATGAAGAGACAGAGAGATTCAGAGTGCAGCGCGGTGTACGACAAGGCGACACAATCTCCCCTAAACTATTTACCACTTTGTTGGAGTATATGTTCAAGAGTGTCGAGTTGGAGAATATGGGTATAAATATTAACGGTGAAAATTTCAGTCACCTTCGGTTCGCGGACGATATTGTACTGATTTCAAATAGCTTGGATAAGGCAGAGAAACTGCTTATGAGACTAACATCTGCTTCACATAAAGTTGGGCTTAAAATAAATCCATCGAAAACAAATTTCATGACAAATCTAGTCCCAAGCCGAAACTACTTAGTAGAAGGAAAAGAAATCTTCCAAGTTACATCCTACAGATATCTGGGCCATGATGTTACGATTGGCAGGGACAATCAAACCTGCGAAATCAAAAGAAGGATAGGGCTAACGTGGGCCGCCTATGGGAAGCTGAAACACATTTTTAAGTCCGAAACCCCCATATGCCTTAAGCGGAAGGTGTTTGATCAGTGTGTTCTGCCGGTTCTGACTTATGGTTCGGAGACCCTAACTCTAACACGAAAATCGGTAAATAAAGTAGGAGTGGCCCAGCGAGCCATGGAACGCTCCATGTTGGGAGTCACGCTGAGAGACAAGATTCCGAATGATCGGATACGTCAGAGAACAGGGGTTACCGATGCAATCCAGCGAATAACATATTTAAAGTGGAACTGGGCTGGACATGTCGCAAGAATGACCAACGAAAGATGGACCAAAAAGATCATAGAGTGGAGACCTAGGCAAGATGCGTTCAGGAACAGAGGTCGTCCGCCGACCCGGTGGACGGATGGACAGATGACATAAAAAGAGTAGCACCAAATTGGATCCAGGATGCCCAGGATCGAAATAAATGGAGATCGTTAACGGAGGCCTATGTTCAGCAGTGGACGAGACAGGCTGTTTGATGATGATGATGAAGATAGATAAAGGAACGCTTAGATAGTTTGGACACGTAGAAAGGATGGATAAAGGAAGATTAACGAAACAAATTTATAAGGCGAGCATGTTGGCGACAAATTGGTAAAGGTCCAACCTCAGTGAACATATCTCGATGAGCTCAACATTGTTTTGAAGAAAGGCCAGGTCAAGCATGTATGACAAGCATGTCATACATGCATGTCAAGCATGTATGACAGCACTGATGAAAGTAGAGGAAGCAATATATGTATGTAAGAACCTCAGCAAATGGAAGGAAGTGGTCTCTGCCTACCCTTACAGGAAAAAGGCGTGACTAAATGTATGTATGTATTTAGATCAAACAAATCCACAAATTATAAAGATACATTTTATCTTCAGCAATTTTTATTTTTTGAAAGAGACACCTTAAAGGTACATATTTCTAAATGTTTTTAATTATTTTATTAAGTCAATGAGTATGAAATGTTTGTGCATTAAAATTGTATATTAAAATGCTAACTGTTTAAGAAAAATAAGTATTTGAAGAACAATATTTATTTATAAATAACAGATTTACAATTTTTACTGATCAATTAAATGTTATTTGGGTGATTAAAATAAAGTTTTTAATTTAGTCACCAACAAAGAATGTTTCTTACTTACCACTGCAGTTGGAGAAGTAACAGGGATAGGAGTATCTTGTTCTTCCAAGTGCTTTTCCCTCTGAACTTCTTCATAAGTAGGCAATTTGGTTCCTTTGGTAGCAACTTCATATGGAGGTGGAGCATAGTAGTCTGCTTTGGGTGGAGGAATGTCTTCACTAGATGAGCTAGCAGCTATGCATACTGGACTAGTAATGGGACTAATTACTGTACAGGTTGAGTTATTGTCTACTGTTATCTCTTGAGGACTCTGTAAAGTATGTTTTTATTTTATAAAATGTTCAAAGGCTGAAGGTGTCTACAAATAATTCTTTGTATAATGAAGGTTTAGAAATAACATAATTTACATTGTTGTTTTGAATAGTTCTTCATATTTAACATGATTAAACCATTATAAACTCATTACACAAATATGTTTTCATTACTTACCCTATCATCCAGATATTAATGACATTAGATATTTAATTGCTTTAAATACAATAATTTGTACACATAGTTAGGTACTGAAAAATATTGGAATGTTTACACAAGTATAGATAATGTTTAAAATGGTTGATAAGAAATTTTAGACAAATAGCGAACATGAATGTTTTACAAAAGTATGAACATAAATGATAAAATATACCTGACACATATGCATAGTAATAATATATATATATATATATATATATATATATATATATATATATATATAATAATAACTTTATTCAAAGTAATCAATTTAAAAATTTGATTTCACAATGACCCTATTAAATTAAAATTTCAATAAATTGTTTTTAACATACATTTTCTTGACCATCATTTGAGTCGGGCGGAGTTTGTTCCATTTCTTCGTAAGTTCTCTTCTTTTTTATGTTTCAAATGTTTTAATAACTTCTAAAGATATATTAGGTACTAACTACCATTTCAAGACGTTCTTTATTTCTTTAGAAATATTGTCAATAAGACAAACAATATTGACACTATAACAAAATGTCATAAACAGTCAATTAATTGTCACATGTCAGTAAAATGACAATTGATATTGTCAATATTTCTTTGACCAATAGAAATCCGTGAACATAGAAACGTTTCGATTCTACGTTGGATTGATTGATCTCGTTTTAAAGCCAAAATTTCTATTTGATTAAATCGTTCCTAATATTTGATAAATTATTCAGTATTATTTTAATGGTAATAACCATAAGCACAACAAAAATAATAGTTTACTCGAGATTTCCAAAATATAAAAATGCGTGATAGACTATCGTTTGATGAAATTTACATTTAGAAACACCAAAAAACATTACACAAATAGGTTTATATTATTTCAACATTTTTCAACTACCACTGTAACTGCATGAACATTTTTTAGAAATCGATTTTGAAATAATTTTCTGCAATCGATTTTTCAAATGAAAAGTTAGTTCCCTCAATGTAAGAATAGAGTCGCTAGTTGTTCAAAACATTTTACAACTTTAAAGCAACAGTTGACAGTTTACTTCTTTCATATGCATGTGTATGTTTGTTCGTCGTGTTGTCGTGTCGGTCGTCTTATTTGAATATTATTTTACTGTGTTTCAACAAATCTAGTTATTGTTTTAAGTATATTTATTTTCCAATTGTTTGCTATTTTCGTTTTGTGTTTATTTTATAATACACTTAACACACTAGACCCTTAAAACTTGTTTTCTGTGAAGGATACCGTGTGGAATAATTTTCAAAGGTATGTTTTACATTATATCAAAATCTATTTAATGACTTAAAATAGGACTTTGTTAATTAGTAGATTTTGTTTTTCATTAACATCAAGCAAAATTAATATAATTTCCATTCTTTTTTACAGAATAAATGTAACTAACCTACGTCCATGTCTAGGTTGTGTTTGTATACATATGAGCTATTTTGTTCCAATACATCTGTAAACGAAAATTTTCCCGTAACCAAATTAATAATTAATACTCTTAGGTACTACCTCTTAATACAATAAATAATGTACATTTTGAATCAACATAAATTGGATATGTTTGTTTTGTAAATACCTACTATAAACAATTTATTAAGAAAAATATTACTTACACAATTAAATATTTCATGTTTACATTTAAATATTTGTAGCAAAATAAAATTTTATCGGTATCGGGAACTGCTTCACTATATTTGTGTTAAAAATAATTATTTTTTAAATTTAACCTAATCGTAAAATTTGATTTTTAATAGTAGAAGTCTGGGTACTTAGATCATTTAAAAAAATTTTGTTTTTAAAAATACTTTTTGCTGTTTATAGTATGAATACGGTGAATAATTATCACCATATTTTTCATGCTAAATAAATTATGCTTCGTTACAGGAGCTTTAAAATTATTTTATTTCAGTGAAAATGTAACTTTATTCCCATCTAAAAATAATTATGAATTTTCTACTTTCAATAATATTAAATAAAATTAAATAAATAGAGCTGTATTGCAAAACTTTCCTAGTTCACTTTATACACAAGTGTATTGTTGCTCTGTCTTAACCTATTATGAGATTTTGATAAGTATTTATCAACAAATAATAATAATTAAATATTTTCTTTAATTTTTGTTCGTTTCAAATAAAAAAATCATGAACTTTTTATTTTAATTTTTGACAATTTAAATTTATTACGTTAATTTTTACAGTTTTGTTGTGTGTGATAATGTAACTGATGTAATTATGTTGCATGAGGATCAGTGGCGTAGCCAGGAATTTATTTCGGGGGGAACCAATACTGGGGGGTCTGGAAAAGTGGACCCCCAGGAAAAGCGGGGGGTCCGGGGGTAAAAAATATTGAAATTTATAACAATACAAAATAAGTTATTTAAGTTTTCATAAACAAATCGTACCAAAAATCAAAAACATTTATATCACCTGAATGAAATAAGATCCTAAAAATGTACTAGTACCATAAGGTAATAATTTAAAAGAATTTGGGTGGTAAAGATAGTAAACTATATTTAGTTTCTTTTTAAGTGTCAAAATTTTTGTAGTAAAAAGCAAGTTGAAACTATTCGATATATTTCATAAATATATGTATACATTTATTTTATAAGAAAAATTGGTCAGAAAAAAGTAAATAAAAAAATATTTCGGTTTAAAAACAATAAAACATAACCAAATATAAAAATTTAAAAAACAAAAAATCAAATATTAAAAACTAAATAACCATTTCCAGTCTCCTATTCTTTTGACAAGCGTATCTTTGGATAATATCTACATTCAGAGTGTCGCAAATGGCCCTGTGTATATGCATCAATGCCAATCCATTTAACCTGTCTTCAACCATTCTAGATCTTATCCAATCTTTCAGCCTTCTGAGTGTCGAGAAACTCCTTTCAGAAGATGCAACACACAGGCAGGCAACATAATAGTTCCAGCAGGATGTTTATATTAGGGAACATATTCCTATTCCTATCACATTCCTTCAGAGCAATTATACCATTGTCTGGTGTATTTTTCTGGGTATTCCACATCCGTTTCCATATATACATTTTAGAAAAGATCTTCTGAAAGATAAATTCATCATTCCCCTGAAAAATTGGTAAATCAGGGCAACAAAATTTTTATATTTATTGGGTCCACGTGGAGGATGCCATGACCCCCCCCCTTGAATCCGCCCCTGTTTAATACAAAGATAATAAATTCAAATCGTAGGTTCCACTATTCGTTTATTTTTGTAATTTACGCAAAACTGCTATGCTTCGAGTTAACACTTATTTTTCCCATTTGTAAAGGTCGTCGTTTTATTTTAGAATTTGGAGCTTATACACATTCCAAATATTGAAGTAAAAACCAAATATTGACGCAGCAACGTGTACTTAGTGTACTGACAGCAAACAACATGTATGTAACACTTTAAATTTATTTTACTTATAAAAAAGCAAGATATATACTCGTACATATATACCTACGTAGTGTTTATATTCCCACTCAATTTTCTTTCCAGTTTGTTATCATCGAAAAATGTTTTAGTCTCATTTAACAATATTGCATATACTTGGTAAAAAATAAAGATAACAATTAAAAAAGTTGGTGCCGATTTAAAAAAATGCCAAAATTCTTTCTGTTATAAAAACAAACAATTTTTGTGATGCATCTGATGAAAACATTGGTACACCAAACAAAACCTCGTCTTACAAGGTTGTCAAAAATATAATGTTTGATCCCAGGAGGGTGAACAATTGAAAGTGGGAACTGGGGTTAATATTACTAGTGACATAAACTCCCCACAATGCGTCTGAAGCGTGTTATTAAAAGTTTTTCAAAACGATCTACGTTGAACCAATGAAGACAGATTCTTTGTTTACTAGATGTAGTCAGCAGCTCAAGAGACGATTAAGACGTAGGCAACAATACTTTTAGCTTGGTTTTTATTGACCTTTGTACTTACAGCATTAATGGATTGACAGGTGACAAATACCACTAGTTCCAAACAGGATTCCCAAATTTGAGGTACTGCGTTATATGCGGTCGGAAATTTGTCTGAAAAACTGGCTGGCCAATTTTGCTCCCCCTTTCGAACTCATAATTGTAATTGTTTGATAAACGGCCCCTAAGCGTAATGACAATGACCTAATAAATTTAGCACAAATAGGTACGAAATATTGCTTCAAATTGAAGAAAACATAAATTTAAAAAAAAATTTGTTTGTTAAAAAATGCTTGTCCATTGTTATCATTTCATATTGAGGTCGAGTGTAGAAAATCTACATTAACTAGTTTTTATTGCCTATTTCAGTACAATTTTTAATATCCAGTCATTGGTTTTTCGAAGTTTATGGAACCATTATTAAAATATAAATGTGTTCATGAAACTAGTGTATGAAATTATTTAAAAAAAATATTTAAAAAAAATTAACCCTCCCACAGCACCCTCTGCTAAAGTAGGTGAAAAATGACACTTTTTATAAAGGAAAATATTATATTTAAGTGTGTCAAATGTATGGATTGAAAATGAATGATTTGATCGTCAAATGCCTTCTCAAGAGGAGTTGCACACGTTATGCATGATGCCCTGAAAATCAAGAGATGAAAATAAATGTAAGCAAAACGAAAGTAAAGGTTTTTAAAGGAGAAGAAAACATGACAAACTGTGAAGTACTAATTAAGGGAGAAAGAGTGGAACAAGTAAATGAATTTGTTATACCTGAGTTCAAAGTTTACGAGAGATGGAAAGTAGGACAGTAACATTAAGCAAAGGGTGTTGGCAGGAAAAAAAAATGAATGGGGTTCTGCGTAGCTTTATGAGCAGCCAGAAAATGTCAAAAACGGCACGTCTGGCTGCGCATAGACGTGTGTTGGTTCCTACACTTATGTATGGTAGTGAATGTTGGGTTTGGCAGAAGCATGAAAAAAGTATTAATGCTGCGGAGATGAGTAGTCTGAGAAGTATAGCCGGAGTGACTCGGTGGAATAAAGTAAAGAATAGTGAGATAAGAGAACGCTGTGATGTAAAATAAGATGTGGTTACAAAGATATATAAAGAAATGCTTAGGTGGTCTGGACACGTAGAAAGAATGGATGAAGGAAGATTGACGAAACAAATTTATAAGGCGAGTGTTAATGGACGGAAGTCGGAAGAGGTCGACCTCGGCGAACATATCTTCATCAGATCAACATTGTTTTGAAGAAAGGCCAGGTGAAGAGTACCAACAACCGACGAGCATGTATGAGAGCACTGATGAAAATAGAGGAAGCAAAAGATGTGTGTAAGAACCGTAGCGAAAGTGGTCTCTGCCTACCCCTACGGAAAAAATGTGTAACTATATGTATGTCAATATATATTTCAAAATAAATAAAAATTTACTTCGTTACCCTGTTATTTTGTAAATGTCCAGCATTTCGTGATTTGATGCTTGTCATTTCGTCGTTTGCAAATTTTTAGCAGTCCTCCATTTATTTTGAGACAACCTTTATATTTTCGCTTAATTATTTCCGTGATGAAATTTCGAAAACCTTGTAAATTATATCTTGGTAATAATCACGGTGAATGTAATCTATACTGCATTACAAATTTAATACACGTATTGAATCACAATATTTTTTAATTTTATAAAGGCCAATTATATAAGTCGACTTAAAAGCAATTAATTTATTTTATATATAACTTGATTAAAATTCAGCATTAATTTATTATTGAAATTATTTCATTTTTTTTGGTATATTTTATGCCGAATTATTTAATACGTTTTTCATTGTGCTTGTGACATTTTAAATAAGTTGGAAAGTAGGCTGGTTTTTTTTAATTTTCTTTTCACGAGGGATGATCAATAACATTTGTTTATTTCTTTCTCTAAGTCAATAATGCCGTTAAAAATATTATAGCGTGTTAAATCACTCATGAATCGTAGCAATTTTTATTGTTTATTATTTGTTTATTTGTTAGTTTATTTGTTTATTATTTGTTTGTTTAAAAGGATTTAAAACAATCGGTTTTTTAGTGTTAAATCTGAAAGTAGTCGTAATAATACTGCAGAGTACGACATACATCATTGTATCGACCATGGGAACTTGGTAATCCCATCTCTAGTTTCCTAGACTCTACAGTAAGTACTCACAGCAAGAACACAGTTGGCAGATTGAATCAGTATTGTAGTAATTTTGCGGGGGTATACGTCTCGCAAAATAAAAAAATTTGCATTCGATTATGACATTGTACATTTTTGCCGTTACAAAAGATTTCTTAATAGGTTTGCTAACAGCTAAAATGTGTAGTCACACAAAAATAAAATTAAACTCCAAAAAACTTAATCAAAACGTAACAAAAGTCAAATTTAAAAAATTAAGGGTTCTTGTTAGGTACTAAACAGTGGTCGTATCTTTTATATAGATTGCTCCAGATATTTTTAAGATGATTGGACGTAATGTTTGCGCAAAAGTGGCTTATTTATTATTTATTTATGCAACATAGTAAGCTTTCATTGTTCCTCCTCGTAAGAAGGTAGAGGTGGAATCGGTACTATGGCGTTTTCAGTTAACATAGATAATATTAGTACAGTAGAAATGTGCAAATCAGTGCAAATCATTATGATTAATGACTAAAGACTGTCACTTTAACTACGTTGGCTGAATACAAAGACACTCTTAAGGTTTTTTTTTATTTAATTTTACCACGTATTTTGACATAACTCTGATTTTTTGAACACATATATTGATGTAATTATAAATCTGCTGTATGGTAAAATTTTTACATGCACACATATAGTCACGCCTTTTTTCCGTAAGGGTAAGCAGAGACTACTTGTTTCCACTTGCTATGGTTCTTACACACGTCTTTCGCTTCTTCTACCTTCATCATGCTCGTCGGTTCTCTTGATCTTGCCGTTCGCCAAAGTCGACCTCTACCGACTTGTCCAATCACACTCGCTTTATAACTCTGTGTCGTTAATCTTCTTTTATCCATCCTTTTTAAGTGTCCAAACCATATAAGAATTCCCTTATCAATCTTTGTTCATCTTCTGTCACATTACAGCGTTCTCTTATCCCACTATTCTTAACTTTATCCAACCGAGTCACTCCGGCTATACTTCTCAAACTATTCATCTCCGCAGCATTAATCCTATTTTCATGCTTCTTCTGCCAAACCCAACATTCACTACCATACATAAGTGTAGTAACCAACACACGTCTATGCGCAGCCAGACGTGCCTTTTTTGACACTTTCTGGCTGCTCATAAAGTTACGCAGGGCACCATTCATTGGTTTCCCTGCCAACACCGTACGCTCAATGTCACTGTCATACTCGTATCTCGTGAACTTTGAACCCGAGTATACAAATTTTTTATTTGTAAAAAATTTCTGTGTTCGTTTTTCTTTTAATTTTCTACAATGCTTTTTCTTTTTTTAGCGTTTTTATGCTTCCGTAAATATTTATAATGTTTCTCATAACAGAAATTGTAAATTATAAATCGGTCTGTTGAATTTTTTGCTCTGATTCTATTTTCATTCCAATTATTCATTCGAGTGGTTCGATTTAACAATTGCGGGATTTGTAAACATTTTAACAGATTTTTCTTGAAATCTAATTGTTTTAAATAGATTTAAGAAAAAATCGCAAGTAGACTAAATATTCGTATACCGAGTATTTGTTGAAAGTAATCTAGAAAAGTTAAGGTGCGTGAGTTTATTTAAAATTTACTGCACGATAGAACAAAATAATTTATTTTATGAAAACAAGGCGATAAGATAAGTAAACATACATAAATACATACCTATAGTCACGCCTTTTTCATGTAGGGATAGGCAGAGACAACTTCCTTCCACTTCCGCTACGGTTCTTACACAAGTCTTTCGCTTCTACATTCATCAGTGCTCTCATACATGCTTGTCGGTTGCTGGTGGGTACTCTTGACCTGGCCTTTCTTTAAAACAATTTCGATCCGATCGAAATACGTTCGTCTAGGTCGACCTCTACCGAATTGCCCATTCACACTCACCTTATAATCTGTTTTGCCAATCTTCTTTCATCCAGCCTCTCTACGAGTCCGAATCATTTAAGCATTCCTTTATTTATCTTTGTTACTACATCTATCTGCTTTCACACCACAGCATTTCACCCCACACTTTTCCTCACTTTATCCATCAGAGTCTCTTCTAAGAATACTAAAAAAAAACCTCATCGCAGCATTAATCTTATTTTTATGCGTTTTCTGCCAAACCCAACATAAGTGTAGGGACGAGCACTCTATGCATAGCCAGTCGTGCCTATTTTGACACGTCATTGGTTTCCCTGCTAACACCTTTCGCTCAATATCAAAGTCATAATTTCCGTCTCTCGTAAACTTTGAACCAAAGTATACAAACTCTTTCGCTTGTTCCACTCTTTCTTCTTCAATCAGCACCTCGAAGTTTTCCATGCTTTCTTCTCTTTCAAAAACCATTACTTTCGTATTGCTTGCATTCACTTTCATCACTTTGACTTTTAAGGCATCATGCATAATATTAACCATCTTCTTCTTCTTCATATGCCGTCTCCATTAATGGAAGTTGGCGACCATCTCTCTAAATGCCTCTCTATCTTGGGCAACGTGAAACAGCTCTTCTACCATCATATTTGTCTATTCCAGCCAGGACTTCTTTCTTCGGACACCTTTCCTTCCGTCTACTCTTCCTTGCATTATTACTTGTAACAGATGATATTTATCATAACGTAGTATATGTCCAAGATATGCCGTTAACCATCGCTTGGAACTAACTCCTCTTTAGATTATGATGCTAATATGACCTGATCATCGGCGTAAATGACAAAATCAAACTAGGACAGGTTAAAAAAATGGTATGTAGCTGATAGAATAGAGACAAGCACTATAACAATTCAAACTGAATATTTTAAATGGTACCAACAAAATAATACCACAAATGTTATGTTAACAGTACAGCCTAAATTAATTCCATTTGCTTCAAATGTTTGTACCTCTGTCTCTTCTAATAAATTGAAATAAATATGCAGAAAAAAATTAGTTTTTCGTAAAGATATTTTTATCTTGTAAAAATGGGAAAACTTTTGATTCTTTGTGTATTTGTACCTTAGAAAAGGAACGATAGTGGAGCGGTACACATGATAGTGATTTGAATCCATTTGTCACCTGACCAATTGGCCCAGTGGCGTATCATGAGAGAATTATAAATATTTACCAAAACGAAATATTCAATATTAAAATTAAATAAAATTTAAATAACTATTTATGTTTGGTTTGTTGAATGTGGGAAAACGGACATAAGAAAAGATAAATTAATTTTTTGGATAATTTCACATTGTTGCGTTAATTTTGTCCAGGATTTAACTTCTTATCTGTGAAATGTAGTTCCAGGCTAATTTTTTTACTTCGCTATTGCAGCCATAAGCAGAATAACCCAACATAATACTATATCACTTAAATATTGTTACGATATTACTTCATTCTTGGGTTCGGTGATTTTAAACTCTCGATACAGTAACAAAACAATTTTTTTATTCGAATACTTTTACACAATAAATTTTACTTTTACAAATCACATAGATATTCACTTAGATATTCAACTAATTACAACGTTTACAACTATTTAAATTTCATAACTTATAAACACTTTTAAAACTAACTCTCTTTTTTACGACCGCTGTCGTTTTTATATTTATAAATCATAATTCCAGACTATTCCACCTTTTTCTCGAGAGTCCGAAACAATCCTTCTACCTTCGCGACGCGGTGTTCGAGACTTTGCTAGACTGAGGCGGCGGCCGACAAAGCGGTCATTAATATGCACCCTAGTTGTGGTAGATTCTCGGACGCAGACGAATAACTGGACCGGGTTGTTACAATATAATAGTTTTTTTTAATAAATTTTTATTCAAAACAGCACAAAATAATTTTTGGATGTCACTAACAAAGTTTGTCACCGAAAAATGGCGTCGTATCGAAAATCGGCCGTAATCGCGATGCGCCAACTTAAATGCGTGTTACCCGTATTTTCTCTTTTCTTGTCCAAGATTTGCGCCAATCACAAATATGCTCATACATATACATAACATAAATTTTTAAATTTGCCAACGCCGAAAGCAAACTGTCAAAATGAACGAAAATTTGTGCCTGCAATCATTCACTGTGAAATAACACGAAGGATAGACGCAGTAAAAACAAAGCAATTTAGTTGGAAAATTTTCCGCTCGTTGAATTCAAAAATCTTTTTGAGAAATACAAATCTTTCTTAGTGGAAAATCAACCACTGTAATCGTTCTGTTAAAGTCGTGCACAAAGTTTAATTCAACTCGAGTATAATGGATATTTTTCACTTCGTTTATTAAAACTTTGTATTTTTCTTGAAGAAAATATTGTGAATAAAAAGCGGGACGACTGTGGATAGCTTTAATAGAAAAAAAGTGAATGAACCTACTAGTAAACGGTGTTGTTGTCAGGAATAAAAATAGTAAGTTATTCGGTGATGAATTTTTCAAATTTCATTTTAAATCGAACGAATGCCAGTTAGGTACGACTTCGAAATGCAGTTTGAAGTGGTTATAAACAACCACCAAGTTTGCACAGAGAACGGACCTCAACTAAGAAGGGATGTTGTAGTGTGGTACGCTGATGGATCCAAGATGGATGAAAGGGTTGAAGTGGGCGTTATAGTGCCAAATTTTAGACTCTCAAAACCCCTTGGTAACACCCCAACCAACTTTCAAGCAGAATTACACGCCATAGAGATATGTGCCCACGAGTGCATCGAAAAAAACACCCGGAGGGCAGAAATCTATATTTTATCAGATAGCCAAGCAGTACTAAAACCTTTGAAGTCATACACTTGTGAGTCTAAGCTGACTTGGGACTGTAAACAGTCCCTGAGACAACTGGCAGCGAACAATCAGGTTACTCTTATGTGGGTTCCAGGTCACAAGGGAGTTAAAGGCAACGAAGAAGTAAATTCCAATGTTGTACGAAATATTTTTAATCGCTATAGGACAATGAAAATAGGACAGACATACGAAACCGAAGTGACGTGTGGTGTTCCACAAGGATCTATACTCGCCCCTCTATTGTAGAACATTTACTACGACAGTGTAGTAAAAATGGAAATGCAGGAGGGAGTGACCCTAATAGGTTGCGCAGACTACCTTGCCTAGTGGCCTGCGGGCGGACAGGAACAATAATCGAAAATAAAATAAACACCGCAGTACTAAGAGAACAAAATGAAATGAAAAGAAAGAAGCTCCGGTTGGCGCCCCACAAAACAGAATGTGTATTGCTAGTAGGAAGAAGAAATCAAAGGGAACTAACAATAGAGCTCGACGGGATAGCGATTAATACAATCAGGGCTCTCAGGTATTTGGAAATTTACTATGACCATAGTATGATAATGACGAAACATGTCGAACATATCACTAAAAAGGTGAAAGAAATATCGACCCAACTATCCAGAATAATGCCTAACTTGGGGGGTGCAAGAAGTAGCAGGAGAAGAATTCTTGTATCCATAGCGTAGGTACTCCATAATGGTCTATGGAGCGCCGATCTGGAGCGAGACGATGCAACACACTAAATATAGGAAGATGATGGAAAGTGTACAAAAAAAACTATGTTAAGAATATTTAGCGCATACCGTACAACGTCAACAAAAGCACTTCAAGTGATTGCCGGAGAACCGGCAATAGAATTGCTGGTGGATGAAAGATGCCGCATGCACAAAAAACAAAATGGACAGAGCACAGTGGACAATAAAGCGGAAACTAAAAGAAAATGGCAGGAGAAATGGGAAAGACTCCAAGATAAAGCTGGGTGGACCAAAAAACTGATCCCGGATGTACGAATATGGCTAAACAAAAAACATGGAGAGGTAGGCTACCACATTACGCAGGTTCTGGGTGGACACGGCTGTTTTGCAGCATACTTAAAACGTTTCAACCTGCAGGAGTCAGAAGAGTGTACCTACTGCGGAAAGACAGTAGAACACACCACCTTTCACTGTCCCCGCTGGACAAACGAAAGACTAGCTATAGAAATGCATACAGGAAAGCCCCTAACAAATAGGAACATGACGCTACTCATGCTAAGGAGGGAGAAGGACTGGAAGGCAATAGAGAAGGGTATGAAGAACATAATTAGTACAAAGAAAGAGAAAGAGAAAAGAAGGAAACAACAGTAAATGTAGAATTGTAAATGCCAGAACAGCCCTCCCTTGAAGTAATGCTTCTGCGATGCCGAGGGATACAGGGAATATTTCAGAGGGACCACTCGATCTAGTTAACCACTGTAAGGCGCTGGGGACGCCCCGGAAAAAAAAGGTAGCGTGCTATGCATGCCAAGAAAACGAGCTATAATTTATGTAGTGACAATTATTTATAATTCAGTGAATGACATGAAACGATAACTTTTACACTTTCCTCGTATATGGAGGTTGGCGCCATGCAGGTAGCATCACAATTTATTTATAGTGACAAATAAAAAAGTTTTAATCATAAATATAAACGACTTTGAAGAGCAAGTTACCGTCTTAAAATGCTTGCAGTGAAATTAAAGTTCAGCTTCTCTAAAAATACGGAACCTAATGGATAAGGAATTTTTATTTAATATTTTTTTTCGAATAAATTATTCATATCCGTTAATGTAACAGGGTAATTCCAGTTTTATCAAAATAGAATGTTTGAGGGGTTCTGAAAAATCAGTTACATGATGACAGGCCACTTTAAAAAGCTAGATACTTTCCAAGAAGAACGGAGTGCAAAGTTGCCCATAATACTTACGTGTAATTAGTAACATGCAAATTGATGAACTAGTGAAAAGTTAGTACCTCTTGTTATCGATTCATTTGCATTTTGTTGTACTTTAAATACGATTTATATTTTTTCATTACACATGCTGTTCGTATATGATAAAAAATGTGTCTATAAATCTGTGTTAAATAGTGTCAACAAAATCTGTTTGCTAAAGGGTTAACGAACATCATCTGTTAGTATTTATTTCCGGCACGCCACACAACTTTCTTAAGACCCATTCATTAATTTCACAATTTAAACTTTCAATAAGAATACAGGGTGTCAATTTAAAAATTATTACTATCTAATCCCAAATGTTTTTATGTCAGGCTTAACCACACCGATGAAGTCATCTTATTCGAAGCTCGGCACTACTATTAGCAATAACCGTTTGGTAAAAGAGCCTCTCAAAAGCTTGGTTTTCTGTTTCGAGCTAAGAGCTATTTCTCTTCCTGTCAGCTGCTTTCGATCTATAAGGCACATATACGACCCTTTCTGCTCCCATATATGCAGCTCCTAAACATATAATGAAGTTTTTATGTATGTACCGATCACGATCATAGTTGGCTGCGACCTCAAGCATGCAACTCAAGAAATCTAGTACCCTTCAACCGGAACTATTCGTGGATTGATAAATTCATTTCAATATCAGATGTTTCTTTCTTCGCCTGACCTTAAACTCCATGTAACCAAATTTAATGCCCACATCCATTCAATCTTGGTCTCCCTTAGTTTTCTTCCTCATCCATCTCGATCTCTGGCAGCTCTCTTCCAGTTATGGACATTCAAGATATTTTTTGCGTCCTCTGCGACCTCCTCCTGCCACCTTTTCCGTGGTCGTCCTATCGCCGCGCCCCTCCATTCTCGATTTGAGGACACTTCTTGGCATTCTCCGCTCTCCCATTCTAACTACATGGCCAGCCCACCGTAGTCTTTGTATTATGGCAAATCCAGAATGCATAGGAGGGCGGAGTATGCTTTGTTTGCCTGGGCAACTCTTCTTCGAATCTATGGTTCCTTATTTCCATCCTTGGATAGGTTTACTCCAAGGTAAGTGAAATCTGTTACTTGTTCCAGGTTGTCGTCACCAATAGTTATATTTTGCAGATATCTAGCTGAGCGTGTTTGTGTTAGGACATTTGTTTTGTCTACGTTTATTGTTAGTCCTACCTCGCTGGCTTTATTCTCCAGGTCTACATATATCTCTTTTATCGTTGTCATTGACCGTCCCATTATATTGATGTCATCTGCGTATACTGCTAATTGGGAGGATTTATTGCTGAGACTGTTCATTGGATTGTCATTTCCCTTATGACATATTCAAGGCTAATGTTAAAAAGCGTTGGGGCCAGCCCATTTAGACCTTACGTTATTTCGAATAAGTCTGTCATCTGATTTTGAATTCTCACGTGCGCCATCGTTTCTGTCATCGTTGCCTTGATTAGCCTGATTAATTTTCCTGGTAACCCAAATTTATTCATTATTTCGAAAAGTTCGAAAAAATTTTATATAATCATTTAATTAAATTATTTTATACATCACACTCTTTCTTCACATGTCTTTATTACCTAATGTTGACATGTGACTTCCTTAATTAATACCAATTATTATTAGCCCAACCCAACCTAACATCCTAACCTAACACCAACAGTACCTAGTGAAGAACTTTGAAAATGCAGGGACGTATTTTTAGCCAATCTTTGGATTGGTCTGGCGGGTGATCGTGTGAAGTTTGGTAGAAACCCTCAAGCTTCACCAGGTACTGCTTGTGTTAGGTTAGGCCGTTAGGTTAGCTTAGGTTATTTTTTTTACTTTTACTGCCTTAATTAATACCGATTATTATTAACCTAACCTAACCTAACACCAACAGTACTGAAAAATCATTACAATTATTTGTTTCTTCAAACGCAAAAAAGTAATTTTAAGGAAATCGGAGAGGTGTAAGCTAATCTGTATAATTACCATAAGTTTATCCAAATTAATTTATGAGTAAAAGTATTCGCTATCACTTTTATTTACATTATATTAGTGGGTTTATTACAAACGTCACTATCTGCTAACAGTCGTTTGCTAAGAAGAAGCACTTTAATTTAACCGACATACGTTCCGGGAAAACCAGCAAAATCTATGCTATGAAATTACGAAACTTGAGTGTTTTCTTAACTTCGATGAATAATTTGTCTACCACATTTTATCCTAACAAACGTGCAGGCCCGCGCCTAGCACTTTTGGCGCCCTTGTGCAAATTTAAAGTAACGCCCCAAATTTGTATTACGTTCATATGTGAGTACAGGTTCAGGATATTGGGATTGGAATTCAGCTGTATTATTGTTGTTATTAATATTTGGAAAAGTTGACTCGGGTTTTGAAAAAAAAATTTCTATTATTCAGCAAATTTTGGTATCCAGACAATATCTTCTTTTTTTCTGACATCCTGTATACTGTAAAGAAATTAATACGTAAGTAAACAAATTGACAAATTATTCATGAAGAAGGAAAATGTATCGACGTCTTAAACTCAAACTCGAAAGTATTTTCTCAACATTACTTATTTCAAAATTTATAAATTTTTATAAATAGTAATATTATGAGGTATGCGGATGACACGATTCTTGTTGCCGACTCGCTGGAAGGACTGCAGGAACTGGTAAGCCGCATGACGGCTGCAAGCTCAGAGGCCGGACTTAGCCTGAACGTGAAAAAGACAAAGTGGCTAGCAGTTATCAAATCAAACAACGTGGACGGACACCAGGCAATTAACGGTCAACGAATTGAGCGAGTAGAAACTTTTAAATATCTTGGGTGTCAACTAAATGAGAAGTGGGACGGCATGCTCGTGCCTCGTTTCTGAAGATGCGTAAGGTACTTTGCAGCAGAAATTTAAGCTTGCCTCTGCGCGTCCGAATGCTTCGCTGTTACGTGTCCAGCATACTATTTTATGGAATGGAAGCTTGGATTTTGACAGATGCGATGTGCAAAAAATTGGAGGCCTTTGAAATGTGGACGTACAGAAGGCTACTAAGAATCTCCTGGGTAGAAAGAGTGTGTAACACCGAGGTACTTCAACGCCTCGACAAGCAGCTGGAATTTCTGTTTACACTAAAAAAGCGCAAACTGGAGTATTTCGGTCACATCTTAAGGAATGACAAGTATCGACTTTTAAAGCTTATTATAGAAGGGAAGATCGAAGGATGAAGAGGCCCGGGTAGAAGAAAGATATCCTGGCTAAAAAACTTAAGACAATGGTATGGAGTGAGCACTATCATATTGTTCCGCCGAGCTGTAGACAAGGTTCAGATAGCGCTGATGATTGCCAACGTAGGGCAATCAATTCTTATCAATTATTCTGTTTGAATTTACTTCAATTAACAATGATGTTTATGTAATCAAATATGCAATGATTTTTTGGGATGCAAGTTTTTGGCTTCTAATGTTTTAATAATTCCAAAATAAAAAATAAATTTAAGATTAACTCACCTTAATTCACAACACAAACACAAGTCTGTAAAACTACAAAAAACTATAGTTTCAAAAACAGATATCTTTTATCCATGCACCTTTTCACTGAGCTAAGTGTCAGACAGGAAAAAAACGCTTGTCCGCTCGTTGCAAGCCAAATTTCAAGCTCAAACATGAATAAAATCAGATTTGTTTATTCATATTATCATGTTACGTATTCGATCGAATAAATGCTATTATTGCATACTCTCATTTGTAAAATATATTATTTTCGAGAAATTCGGATCCCTCGTCTCAAAGAGTAAAAATAAAATAATAAACAAATAAAAAACAATGTATCAGCTAACAATTCCTTGCTGTTTTTTTTTATCATTTTAAATTCTGTTTTGACAATGTTGTTTGTTGCTTTTTTTTTTACTTTTGAGTTTTGAGGCATTTCGGCGCCGTCTATGCACTTTGTACGGCGCGAGCCTGCAAACGTGACTCGCATAGGTGAATTGCACACATGTGTATTAGAGAGAGAGAGAGAGAGAGAGAGAGAGAGAGAGAGAGAGAGAGAGACGGATATTAAAAACTATGTAACTATGTAAAACTATCTCAGGCACACGCCAAGAACTGTGAAACAGAGTATAGAATAGTTTCTGCGTATGTAGTCGAATATCTATGTACCCACATTGGAGACTTTAAGTAGAACCTTTGTTTCAAACTTTTTGATGATGTTGCTGTTTAAATTTTTTTGTTTGTAATAGGCAGAGCGTCATTTAAGTTATTCCTTTTCATTCCAGTTTTAACACAATATTTGATATTTTTATGATCAAGAAAAATCGACTGTCGTAAGTTTTGTGCAATAGAGAATAAACCACTTAACATTTATCAATAGTATTACATTCATTTGCTAAATTTTGACAGAAAAGTTTCCTTACGGGTTATAAACCTTTGACGAATTGCTTAAAGTTCATTCTTTCTAAAAATGTGAAACGTGTTGCCTAATTAGCGTTAAATGTCACGACATATACAGAAAACAAAACAAAAACCAGCTCTAATGGCTAATAAATTTTGTTTTAACACAAAATCGATACGTCTTAACGCGTAAAAGTAGGTTAATTCTCAATGCTAAAGAACTTAGTAACCTTTAACCCGCGAAAAAAAAAAAAATAAGTCGTGTGCCTATTGTGAGTGTCGTTTCCGCGTTGCTTTCTACACACGTGAAAATCCACCTACAATCATTGTTTGGTTCGTTGGAAGGATCTTTTTTATTTCCAGAGTAGGATTCGATAGTTGTTAAAGAATTTAAGTTATCCCGCGAGAGGAAATATATTGCGATCATATCAATAGTGGCTTTCCATTACGGTAAATCCTTGAAAAAAGCCTATTTATTCGTATTTTTCATCCAGTTAAATTTTTAATGATGAAATACGAGGTCTGACAATGAAATACTGGGACTGGTATTATAGAGCTACTTTATTTTTAAAATAGTACAATCTAACTATGTTCCCCTTCAATATACCCTCTCTGCCAATCTATAGTGGGATACCCCAAATGTATAGAGTGACTCATATTTTCGACGTAGACCTTTGCGGGTCCAAGGGAAAAGGAAATCGACGAGTTATAGGTTAGGTATCATGTGAGTAGGGCGTAGGTCGCCCCTCCACTGCGACCTTTAGTAGGTCTATTGTGGCTCACCCCTAGAGGTTACAGTTCACCGCACAATCCAGCCCTTCTTACGAAGTTCTTGGTTGTATGGGGTTAGATTTTCTTAAAATCGGTAGGTTCTAGGTTGGTATAACCAAATATGTTGAACCTTATTCTTCACAGGCCGGGGCATAAACATATTCAGACCTATCTTTCCGAGGTGGTATCTTAGACGACAGTGTCCTGTAAGCAGTCCCGTTAGAATTCGTAGGTTAGACCTGCTTTATTCTAGGATCTGCTTAGTTGTGTTTCTCGAGGGTTTAGGTAATAACGCCTTCGAGTGAGTCAACCCTGGTATATCGGACCAGTACGTAAGTATTTTCCTCTCCGCCCAGTCCGAAATGATTGTTTTGGTGGCACTTGTAGTGACTACAAAATCTCAAATTTTTTATCTTAATACTTTGTACTGCCCCAGTGGCGGTAAAAGAAAGTAAATATATTTTTTACGAAAAAAATTAAAATTTTATTTTAAAGTAGATTATTACAAACAGAATGTTTAAACAGAAATCTAAACTAAAATAAAACTTCATAAAGGTACTACAATCGTATAATCGATGGTAGTCAGCACTCGGTCAGCAGCTTGATATTCTTTTTTTGTATTGAACGAAGGCACTATTTGCCTTCATTCGATTTTCGCTCTTATGAAACCGTCTCTATTTGATAAACCACATACAGCTATCGATGCTTCTGTTACAGTTTTCACGTTTCTCTCTACAGCTTGAGTGTGACATGGAAAGCCATTTTTATTCAGATCGATAGTTTTTTGTTGTATGCAATTTAAAATTTCATGATCTGTTGAAGCTTTTGTCACTGGAGGTTCAGTGAGTTCAATATTTTGTCAATCTACCAAGCCAATAAAATATTTTGCTCAAAATTAAATTTCGGCAAAGTAAATATTTTTACAGAGTTTGGAACATTTCCTGTTAAATTTTTTTTAGCTTTCATAACACGTCTTAATGATAGCTCTCTTATTTCATATCGTGAGTTGTGTAACATTGATAACAAAATATTTTCGGGATGGCCAAAGAATCCATTTCGTTGGATAACTTGATCGTTTATATCTTTAAGCTCTTGTGGCAGATGCCAAGATAGAACTATTAAATTATGCAAATGTTTTAATCCACTGGTACAAGATGGTTTGGTTTTAATATGATACCACATATGTGCATAAACTTTTATAACAAATGTTGCTAGAGTAACCAGATTTTCAGGACTATCAGTTGCCACATATAACCGCAAAATTCTGTTTCCTGTTGCTAGGCTAGTAGAACATTCTCTCAAATTGAACTCTCTACAAATATCTAAGAGATATTGCTGATCTGTACTTAAATCAGTGCTTGTAACAAACGATAAGTCGCATTCAATTTTTTTAAATCTTACCGGTGGTAGATCTTCGCATTTCTGTAAAGCTTTTCCAACAGGCCCAGCAAAAGCTCGTGGACCACTTGTTCCATCCAAACGGTCGAGGATATGCCTCAGTGGAAGTTCGTTAGCGTGCAAGAGGCAAATAAACCATCACAGTGGTATTTTCATTTGCACTTCAAAAATTCGTATTAGACCACCTTTTTGACCGGCATTCGTCACAGTACCGTCACAGCCAACTGCAATTATTTTTTGTAAATCTATTAAGTTCTCGGCAAAAAAGTATTCAAAACCATATTTTTTTTGGCACTGTTTTTTTTTAATCGAGTTGGGGCAGTACTCGCTGTTAATATTTTTTTCTTAAATTTTGCCAAAACATTCTTATTGTCACAGAGCACCGACTTTGCAGCAAGCAAATAAGATTAGCAAATATTGTTTTTTTTTTAGTATACAACCAATCCACCTTACTGTATATATTTATTGTTATTAATTAGTTATACTAAATAGGCTCTACACATGAATGGAGTTCGGTCATAAAATTTTGAATACAGTACAGTACGTAGCTGGGAAGTAAAATCATTTTTGTTGTGGATCAAGTTAAAATCTTAGATTTTTTCTTAATTTAAATTAATAACATTCTCATGAAGAAGTAAATAAAAATTTTTGGCAAAATTTGTTCTTGTTTTAGGTACCTAGTTACATACATGCAACATAAATTAAAAATAATAAAATAAACATAATAAAGTCCTTTATTTAAACTTATTTCTCAAAAAATCGCAGTTTTGAATACAACCCATAAGAAAAAACTACAAGAAACTTATGGGTGTTTTTTATCATTCAGACAAAATACAATAATTATAAGCTTACACGATATAATTATACACAATTATATAGGGTGTCATTTTAATTAAATGAGCGATATTTTTTTTATTTGGTCAATAACTCTTGAGCGATCATTTTTGAGCGATATTTATTCTAAACAAGCACTATTTTTTTTAGTTTGAGCGTTTTTTTAATATATGATGGCTAGTATTTTATAAAAATCAACAAATAATATTTTTATTAGAACATTAAATTAAATTTTTTTAAGTTATGATTTGTTCCCAACTCTTAGAATTTGCTCTTTAAAATATTTTTTAAATGTTTTTCCTACAATGCACAAGTGCTTCAAAACATTATAATTGCAACAATGAAACGATGCAGATCAACCTAACCTCACCTAACCTAACCTAACCTCCAGCAGCAGCCAAGCAGATTCCTATCGGCCAAAAACTCGAGCGTGGACGACCAAAGAAGGCCACCAAGGCCCTTTTGCGGGATTAATTTAATATTGTCGCACACATTTTCTCAGCATTCTTTCATTTTAACTACATTTCTCTCTTTTATTTGCATTTTTTTATCATGATTGTGTGCTTAACCTAAACTATGAATAACCTATGAATAAATAAACTTGTCCTTTGAAATAATGCAATTTTATTGAGTTTTTGTGCTTAAAATATAATATTTTATCGATCAAAATATAATTGATTATTGCTCACTTAATTATATTCTATCGCTCATCTACAAAAAATATCGCTCAAAAAAGCAATTTTATATCGCTCAAAAATATCGCTCATACTATTAACGAAGATATCTCTCATTTTATTTAAAATAACGCTCGTTTAAATTTAAGTGAATTATATATTTTAACTTTCAGAACTAAAGAACCACAAAATAAATATAAAAAAATAGTCTATACATTTTTACTTAAATAAGAACAAAACTATCCCACAGAATATAAAACAAATAAAGCCCTAAACCGAAGCTTTATTTTTGAAAAGAATTCTTGCTTATCTATTTTTCTTTTGTGCACTAATAATCCATTTACTTGCCCCATTATTATTATTATTGGATAGGGAAAAACTAAACCACCAGATTTAGCTGACTTAAGTAGAAGAAGAAGATAACAGTTTTATTTATGATATGGATGTTGCCAAGACGTTCAAGAAGTGCAATTTTGTTTTTGACGGGACCTTTCGAATTATGTATCACAAGTCTTTACACTTTCCTTTTTAAAATTCGGAAGGTTATAACTGTCACTCGAAGTGATAACATTTTTTCGTTGCAGGATATCATTTCATATTCTAAGGTTGACGTGTTTCGTGATTTTTTATAAATATGAAATAATGAATTTAATCCGTTTGGCTGTTCCTCACTTATCATTCTATGAAATTCTCGATCTAGGTTCCAACGGTTGTAAAAATATTCTATAGGAAACAACCAGCAATCTTTTGAAATATTTATGGTCAGTAACAAAACCTTTATTCTTTTTAAAAACCTACTTCTGTTTCTTTGTGTATTAATGGTTGAAAAGCCGGAACTATCTACCTGACACTATAAATAATACCCAATAATTCCCAAATATTATGTTTTTTTGTAACTTATTTTGTTATTTCTTTTAAGTTTAATTATTCAGCAAAAATTTATCTTCCCATTGTTATTTCTTTGGTTGGTATCTGCTTCTATTTCCTAGTTATAGAGAATCAATGTCTTTTAACTGTCACATTAAAGGACTAACACGCTAGTCCTGTGCTGCATTAACGTGAATGATATCTCCTTGACAATAACGACGACGACGACGACAAAAACACGTAACAACAATGATACATTTCACTTTGAATTTTGAAATATATCGTGATTTGGTCACGCTGGAGTTGAACTATGAGAAACGTAGATATTTCATCAATTAAGTGTAAGCCTAGTATAGATCAATTTTTTGCAATAAATCTCGAAACGTAATGCTAGAAAACCTTTATTTAAAATTGCGTTTAATAAGCAACTAGCTTCGGTTTGAAAACCATTTTCAGGATTAAAAGAAAAGCTCAAGTACACGTTTAAAATGTTTGGTTTACCATAAGAGTGTGTAAGATATATCTGGATCCACCCTGTATGCAAGGTCCGTCGGTGGAAACTTAATCGAGCGTTACCTGAAAAATGACAATTACAAAAAGCTGATGGAAGAGTTTAAAATGTAAACAAACACAATCAGGGTATCAAGTAAAATAGAAGGACGTTGCGGGGTGTGGGATATGGCAGATAGCAGCATACATTAAAGGTTACACCTATGCCGACCAATCCATGTTTGGTTTGGCTCATATTTTCTTCAACATTTTCTTGGTGTATATTTTTAATATGTCGATTTTTAGTCGATACACTGCTAAATTCTTTTTCGCAAGCATGACAATAATATATTACACATCTAGGGCAGTAAAGTAAAAAATGTCTCAGAGCACATGTTTGTGCTATCATAAAATAATCATAAAAAAAATCATTAAAAAAACTTTTCATTCCTATAAGATATTACTTACTTTACCATGTTTGCTCCACAAATTAATAATAATTAATGCTTATGTTTGTTGCACAAAAAAAAGGTTAAATCGCCAAATTATAATAAAATATCGCAATTTAAAAAAGTAAAAATTAATTGACATTAACAACATGACAATCACCGAAAAAAACGCAAGAAACAGGAGCTAAACCAAACATGGATCATGCGCAGATTGTTCAGCACTGGATTGGTCGGCATGACTGTAACCTTTAGTGTATGCTGCAGTTGACCAGTCTAGAGCAGCCCTGTCGACGATTACTCCAAATTTGGATCGCCTTTGCTCAATAAAACAAGCTCAAGTTTCACATTAAATACAACTTATGCTTTAAAATAAAGTGTAAGTTTCTTAATTGATTCAAATTTAAGAATATACGATACTTATATGATTTAAATTTGATTTTTTAATTATGGTGTACCTCTGAAATTGCCCGATTGCGTAGGTGTACCTTGAACACGAAAAGTTTGCGGAACACTGTTGCTCTCGTTTCTTCATCGATGGTCCTCAGGCGTTCTCTTTTTTTTGTTTTTATTGTGGTAAGAGTCGAAAATCCCAATTCACAGAAATACGTTGTAAAAAATGGCAACAGTATTGCAATAGCACGCTTATGGAGCAGAGGATATTCAAATTTTATATGTAGCCAAAAGTGTGCTAATTCTGTTTTGTCAAATTTTTATTTAACCGTGCGATCTGTTTTTAGCTCTATGAGTTCTTTCTGGTATTTTACTGGTAAATATCCAAGGGAAATGTTATCTGAGAATGGACTTCGAACCCAATCCATGGGTTGCAGATCATACTTAGGAAAATATAAATTCATTTTTTTTGCGAGAAGTTTCCAGTGCTGCACTATTAAATACCGTATTTTATTTTCGGCCATAACATTTGGAAACATTTCATTAATTCCGTTGTTATCGTGACTGGTCCATAGCTTTAATTTACCGCGAAAGCTTTCAATTTTGTCCGATGACGTTAAAATATTCGAATTCTTGCATCTTTTTGTTGAGCTCATTTAAATGAAGGAATATATCGGATAGATATGCAAGTTTTGATACCCATTCTTCTTTTTTAAACAAATAAACTGTAATTTAATAATAATAAATAATTTTAAAATAAACAGGATTAGATGAATTTATATTACTTAAAGTTTTTGTTGCTTTGAAATTAATGTTGCCATAAGGTACCTAGCAACTAGTTTTCGTGTGTCAAATAAAAAAACAATATACTCGATTTTTTTAACCCACCCTAACATACATATAGTCACGCCGTTTTCCCGTAGGGGTAGGCAGAGACCACTTGCTACGGTTCTTACACACATCTTTTGCTTCCTCTATTTTCATTAGTGCTCTCATACATGCTCGTCGGTTGTTGGAACATTTGACCTGGCCTTTCTTCAATACAATGTTGATCTGATCGAGATATGTTCGCCAAAGTCGACCTCTACCGACTTGCCCATTCATACTCGCCTAATAAATTTGTTTCGTCAATCTTCCTTCATCCATCCTTTATACGTTTCCAAACCATCTAAGCATTTATCTTTGTAAAAGAAGATGTGCTTCTTTTACACCACAGCGTTCTCTTATCTCGCTATTCCCGAACATATTCATCAATTTCTTTGAAAACAAAAATAAAGCGGGGAGCAAAAATAATACGTACCTTCATTTCATCATCTCGAGACAGACTTGAATACTAAAACAACTGTTACTTGTTTTAAACAAAATAAAAATCTCACAATAAAAATTCGAACACGAATTTCTTTTTTGTAATTTCGTAGTTGCTTTCATTTTTTTTTATTAATAATTGTCGAATAACCATTATCTACCTACAAATGCGGTTTCGCAACATCCCGTTTTAATCTTGAACGCATCTAAAATTCATTTTACGTATTTTCTTACATATTTCGTTTTATAAAAATTAATGTTCAAAACAATTTCACTTATTACAAATATGTTGCTTTCTAGCTTCCGTACGTTTTTTATTTGGAATGAAAAATTCACGCAAATCTAGTAGGTGAAGCGTGTTAAATATTTAGTTATCAGTCAAGAAAGTTTCCGGTAATTTCTGTTGCTTGATTATTCAAACTTCATTACAAGAATTATTTTGTCCAAACCGTCTTAAATTACCTACCAATATGTTTACCATTTTTATACTCTATTTCGAAATGGTACGGAATAATATAGCATTTTCTGAGGGCCATTACATAGGGTGTTTGTTATAAGTGCTTTAAAATATTTGGGTTATACATCGATAAATTTTTGCATAATATCAAAGAATGTCAGTTTGACAGATGAAATACAAATTGTATTCGATACGATTATTTTTTAAGTAGATTTGAAAAATATACACAATTTATTAATTGAAATACATATTGGTGCCATAAAAATTACAATGATTATAAAAAGCTATTTTTTTTTCGTGTTATTTTCTGAGCTGGAAACTTCAACGTAACTATTGACATTTTAACCATCACTTTTCCGCGTTGTCATTCTGTCGAAAAACATATGTTTTTGACGTCAAGTGTGATAGAATTTGATATAACCTATGTGTTTACTAAGAGAAGTATACGATTAAGTGGAAATTTCGATATTTGAACGTTATTAAATTCAATATTTTATATTGGAAGGACTTCAGATATGTTTCTAGGATTGTCCTCAATTTTTGTTTGTCTGGCTGGTACTCCAAGTACCTAGTCGATGCATCGTGGTGGGTGAAACTGTTCTTGCAGCGAACCACATTATATGTTTGTGGTGCCAAAGAAAAAAACGATGATAAGTGGATAATCAGATCTTATTGTTTGCAAACCAGTGCTATTAAAACTGATCCTCATGAAATCAATGGATGACATGACTTCAATGATAATTATAAGTATTTATTTACTTTCGACTTCAATAAAAATAACCTTCTTCTTTCAATGAGTTTTTCATATCTTTCCTTTTCCTCTTTTATCTTCAGGCTTTTGGACTTTGTTATAATGCTGGACACAGGTAAGTTTTTACTTGGTATAGCAGTGTTAATAAGGTAAAGTTTTTGATAGCCCCCTGACAGATTGAGAGGTAATTGTATTAACCACATAAAATATAGAAAACAAAATACATACAATCACTAGGAGTTATGAAATCCTTCTCAACAAAATGTTTAGAACAAACTCTCGTTTTTGGTAACTCTCTTTTCTATTTTCAGTTTGATCTCCCACAGTTTCTTTCTATCAATCATAGTCACCATTCCCGATTCTCTAATATGCTCAACTCTTTGACCCTCATTTCGGAAATAATGAAAAGTCAAATTGGGTTTTTTTTTACACACTGAGTTACATCCAGGTGCACAACAATTTGCTCTGCTAGTCATTTTCACTATTAACAAATTATTAGTCACTATTAAACAACTTTAATCTTCGCACAAATGCGAGCTTTAGGGTATATTAACACAAAGCAATCACACTTGCTTATCACGTGATATTGATGCGAGTTTATTCCGTCAAATGGCGTAAAGATGATTGTTCTATACTTTAGTTTTAATTTTTAATGTGTCACTTAGTACCAGATTTGTCATGAACCGTGTTTTTGTTCGATTTATTTTCAGCCCCATCTTGCTTGCCTCGTTGTTTAGCCTTTCTAGCATTAGTTGAGCTTCTTGAATATTATCTGATATCAACATGGTGTCATCTGTGAAGCATAGGTGATTTAGTCTTTCTTCGTCGTCCCCGTGTTTTCTCCGTTTATTTTATTTAGCATACTCTGCAATAAAGATACGAATAGTTTGGGAAAGAGCGCGTCTCCTTGTCTCAATCCTCTCTCGATTTTAAATTTTTCTGTATATTGATTTTCTATAATTTTGACCATTGCTGTTGCAGTCTTGTATATATATTTAATTGCTGCAGAGTAGCGACGGTCAATGCGGCATTCGGCTAGTATTTCTAAGAGTTTCTGTTGATGTATAGAATCAAACGCCTTTTCGAAGTCGACGAATGTTAATGAGTGGTTTGTTGTATTCGACGTTGTATTCGTTAAGAACCTTAGCTGTTAACAAGTGGTCGTTTGTCCCATATCCCATACGAAAACCTGCTTGTTCTTTCGAAAGAAAGATCTCTAGCACAAAACTAAACTTCAACTTAAACTTAACTTTTTCGCGACACCGCAGTCCTTAAAAAGGTATGAACAATCGTTCCAGAAAGAACGTTTTCTTTCGGGAAATTATCACGAATATTCTAATAACATCGCCGGTCTCCAATTGCCGCCCGCGGATATAAATCATCCGCTAATATGTCGGGCGTTTGATCTACCAAAAAAATTAATCCGGATCTTTTTGTAAACGGTTTGCCGTCGCATCGTTTCAAATAATGACACCAGGGGCGTACTTGCTGACCACAATCCGTAACAATATGTTTGTCTCGAGGATATTACAAATTATCTAACTAATTATAAATATTGATGATCACATTTTTTCGTATAAGTTTCAGTTTTTTAACATATATTTACATCTGTTCCATATTGTCTAAACTTTAAACGTAGCTAACTAGGTAATCCAGTTTCTGAAGGTACCGTTAAAAATAAATATAATAAGAATTATTACTTGAAGAAAAAAATTTTCATCTATTGTTTATAAAAAAAAAAATTAACAAGTGAGATCTTCATGTGCATATCTAATTACAAAAGAGAAAATGCTGAGTGGAGCATATGCCATCATTATAAATCTAAAAAAGAGTAAACAGTAAATTGAAATTAGTAAATAATTCCATTGTAGTCTGCTAAACAACCTACGAATATTTTGAATTGAAACGCACTGCCATTATCGCTTTTGTTTCGCAATAATAAACAGATGAAGTGCAACAATTATTATTGTTGCTCGTGTCTTTATTCGCTGCGAGACGTAAACAAACATGGGGGACTGTAAGTTTGGCACCAGGCATTGTTAAGTAAATTATCTGCCTACGGTCTCCCAACCAAACTGCGCCAATGGCTCTTGAGCTTCATGCAAGATCGCTCCTAACATGTGGCAGTTGACGGTATTTCTTCTGATGCGTTTAAAACTAATGCCGGGGTCCCCCAGGGTTCCATCCTGTCCCCCACCTTATTTCTTTTACACACCAACGACCTCTTGAAAACCACCACAAACCCCATTTACAGTTTCGCAGACGATAGCACACTTGTCTCAACTTTCACATCCTATCGATCACTTTCGGTGAATGATACAAATAGACTCAGGCAGGGACAGGTTGATTCCATCAATAGAGATCTTAAAGCAATCGTCGAGTGGGGAACCAACAATCTTGTTCAGTTCAACGCCCAAAAAACACAAAGTGCCACGTTTTCCAAGAAAGTGAATTCCTCAAATCATCCCATCACAATATCCGGAAATACCCTTGAACCAAGTCCCTCCATCTCGATTTTGAGTCACGGTGTCCAATAACATGTCTTGGCATGACCATGTTGCTAACATCGCAAAGTCGGCAAGCCAGAGGCTAGGTTTTCTGTGGGAAGCCAGAAAGTTTTTTACTCCTGATCAACTGTTGACGACGTACAAGGCTCAAATCCGACCTCTACTGGAGTATTGCTCGCACATTTGGGGTTCAGCACCAAGGCATTCTCTTCGTCTTCTAGATTCCATTCAGAAAAGAGCCATTCGCTTGATAAACAGCTCAACTCTCACAGATACCCTTCACCCTCTAGAACATAGAAGAAGAGTTGCAGACCAGTCATTGCTCTACAGATATTTCCATGGCAGATGCTCCAGAATAATAAAAATTCTTGTACCACCATTGGCCACATTCGGCCGAAGAACTCGGCACGCTGATCAGTCTCACCCATTTACTCTCAAGATTGACACTACAAGGACCAATCTTCATCAAGAATCCTTCTTTTACAGGGCTGCTACAGAACGGAACAAGCTTCCAAAATCAGTTTTTTCAGAGAACTATGACCTGCAACTTTTCAAAAAGCGGGTCCACGATCATTTCCTTTCTATAATCCCTTCCCCTTCTAATAGTCGCAGTGCGGGCCGTCCGCGGCCCACACGATAGGTCTACCCTTTTTGGGACTATTTTCATAAAAAAAAAAAAGTAATTTCAAAGGTAGAGTATGTTTCATGAACTAGTTACTTTCCTTGCGTTTCAGTTATGTTGTTTGGTTATTTTTCAGGAAAAGTGGATTATTAAAAGTGTTACGTTGTGGATATTCATCTGCAGATCAATGCCTCATTTTTTAAAGAATGGTGTTGAAATTATAAATAATTTTTCTAACATGTAATACTTACTAATTATGTAATAATGGGTAGGTGTGAATATACAATATTAAAATATTAAATATTAATATTAAAACCGATTAGTAGAGGATCCGAAGTAAGATCGACCTTCACCCATCTGTTTAAGGGATAGAAATTATCTTATAAGTAATTTAGTATGTTAAAAATTATAAAAAAAATGGGCTGCCTGAAAAAATCCTGGACAGGCTATAATTAATTAAAAATTCAAAAATCACTTCTTTTTTCAATTTCTACCGATAGTTTAACGAATAAATTTTACACCAACCGTAAATACAAAGCCTATAGAATATGCAAACGCCTATATTTTTCCCGGTCTAACTATTGGGTTGCCAGGTATAAACAGGTATTTTGGTCCTATTTATTTTCGTCTACTTGTTTAATCTATAAACATAAAAATAAGCGCTGTTTTATTGTCGAATTTTAAAAAATAAAATTTTAATGCGACTGTGAACGTGCGAACGTGCGCATTAATGTAATATTTATATTTATGGTGTAGTATAATAAAATTTTTGGACTGAACAAAATATCCTTAGTGTTGGTTTTTTTATTTTTTTAATTTAAATTTTCGACGGTTCATTTTTATTTACAAACTTGAAAAAAGATAAAAATTCCAAGCAAGTATACATCGCTTTTTGTACACTTTAATGCAGCATTTATAATTAAATATATATTTGTAATATTTTCAAATTATTATATTAATCTAACATACATCAACTTTCAAATTATTATATATTTCATATTACTTTCGTATGTATACTACCAGTTGCTCCAAAATATTGTTGTTTACTAGTTTATCGCCATCATTCTCTATTGCATGAACTACTAACATACGCACTCTCTTACATCCTGCGGTAAAATTTTATTTATTAAAATTCGACAACCATCATTTAGGACAGACTTTTTGCGGGCAATCCTATATCATTGTGTTCGCAATAAAACAGCGCTTATTTTTATGTTTAATTTATAGATTAAACATATATAATCCAGGATATCTACAGCTGTCGCTGCCTTCCTGCTTTCAGCCCTTGTCTCCAGTTGTCCTTGTCCTGCCAGTCTCCGTCCTGCAGGTTTCTTAATTCCATCGCCTCATCCACTTCGTCTCTCCATGATCGCCTTGGTCAACCTCTCTTTCGTCTGCCTAATGGACTCCACTCAGTTACCCGGTGTATCCAGCGATCCTCCGGAGTTTTTCTAACATGTCCGTACCACGTTAGATTAAACAAGTAGGTGAAAATAACTAGGACCAAAATACCTGTTTATACCTGGCAACCCAATAGTTAGACCGGGAAAAATATAGGCAACCCTACGTTTGCATATTCTATAGAATTTGTACTTACGGTTTAATTTAATTAATTATAGCCTGGCCAGGATTTTTTCAGGCAACCCATTTTTTTAATAATTTTTATCATACTAAACTACTTATAAAATAATTTTTATCCATTAAACAGAAATCAGAAAGCTATAATTGAAATGTGAGGTTTGAGCGACATTTTTAAGCCAAGAAAGATTCCTAAATATTTAATTGTATATGCAGTTTCCAGTTCTGCTTGCTCAACTTTGATTTGTGGGAATTTTATTTCGAGAAAAAGTTACTCGTTAACATTTGTAAGAAGAAATTCAGTCAAATCAAAGATATATGTATGTCAATAGACGGACATAGCTAAGCTTCTGTAAAATTGTATTTGTATACTTAGTCTGGAACTGACAGCATACGACGTCCATGTAAATTTATTCTGGGACTGCCTTTGAGCCCCACTAGGACGTTGCTGAAAGGTGAGAATGAATGAATGTGTGAAAAGTGGAAAGACAGTATTTGTCGGTTAAAAATAGGCTGGTGTTTTATTTATTTATTTACGGATTAAACCATTTTTACAATAAATTTTACTGATAAATTAATTTGATAAAAAAACATTAAAACACTAAAACATTAAAACTAAAATTAAGATAGTAAAATGGTGCATATAAAATTGCAGAAAATAGACAAAAAGTACACTCATATTTTTTTCCTTAGTCAGATCGGTTGAGAGCAATTACAAATTTGTGTTTGGAAACGTTGAAGATATTTAATCCAAAATTACAGTGTTCATTACCTAGTCTCATTTATCGTATTAATGAATTGTTTTGGCCATAGTTTGTGTTATGAAAAGGTACTTTGAATAGGTCAGTATTACGAGTGGTTTTAGATGGTATTCTGAAGTTTAATAATTCCAATAATTTAGGATATGACATTTCATTATTGATTATATTAAATATTGTAAGTAAATTAATTCTCATTCTTCCGTTATAAAGGGTTGGAATATTCAAATATGTTAGAATAGTCTTATAATTATAGTTTTCAACTTGCAGATTCAATCTGTAGGCTACATGTCTCAGAAATCTATCCTGAACACTTTCAATGGAATCAATATGTACTTGATAGTGGGGAGACCATACTGTAGATGCAAACTGAAGTATACAACATACTAATGAGTTGTAAAGAATCTTCAAGGCATTAATTGATAAGTCTCTCGAGTTACGTAAAATGAAGCCCAGAATTTGGTTTGCTTTGCTTATAGTTGCATTTATGTGTGGAATGTATGTTGATTAAGAATAAAACTGAACTCCCAAGTCCCTTATATTGTCGACTCGTTTCATGGTTAATCCATGTATTTCATATTGTAAATTTAAGGGAGCTTTTGATTTTGTGAACGATATAATGAAGCATTTATCTAAATTGAGGGCCAGAACATTTGTGAGAGACCATTCATATAATTTATTTATATCATGTTGGAGTTTAAAGCAGTCATTCAAAGTCTGTATAGGAATATAGATTTTACATCATCAGCGAATATTAAACAATTACAGTAATCAAAGTAACACACCATTTACATAAAAATTGAATAGTAATGGTCCCAGATGAGACCCCTGTGGAACTTCTGTACTGGATTAGAGAGATGGTTCTTAACTTTGACATACTGAATTCTTCTAGTATGGTAACTATTTAGCAAATATAATAGTCATGGTGGAAAATCAAGTATTTCCAACTTATGAATTAAAAGCTCTCGTGATTTACGGTATCGAACGCTTTTGAGAAGTCTGCATAAATGGAATCAATCCGATTTCCAACTTCTAGAGCATTTAAAATATCATTCTGATACAGAAGCAAATTAGTCACAGTTGATTTTCTTGTTGTGAATCGATGCGTTCATTGGCAATTATGAACTTGCAATGCCATGTTAAAAATCTAGAAAAATCTAGAAAAAAAAATAATTTTGGAATTACAGATAATTTTGTTATAGGACGATAGTTAGTAATATTTGCCTCGTCTCCGTTTTTGAATATTGGTGATATGTAGCTGTCTTTCCATTTCTTCGGAAAAACTTCACTGATTGAAGAATGATTGAATATTATAGTCAATGGTTTAGTTTAGTTAGAGTATAAATACATAGTTTGAGATAAGAAGCAGGGAAGCTATCTGAACTGCAACAATTTTTATCTTTCAAATTAGAAATTTCAGTAAATACTTCTTCAAGTGTTAAAGTTAAATTTGGTATATTTACACAAACATTACTGGCATTATATATTTGGTAATTTAAGTTAGTATTAGAGTATACAGCTGAAAAGTGGAAGGCAAAAAGATATACAATGTCACTGTCACTGTCGCTATCAATTCCATGGAAATACATTTTATTGGGATTGCCATGATCCTTTCTCATAGAATTTATATGATTCCAGAATTGTTTGGGCTCACTTAGTATGGAGTTATTAACTTTCAATATGTATGCTTCATAGCACTGTTTAGTTAATAATTTTCACTGGATTGGATTTTACCATAAAAATAGTACGCAGCACATATTTTAGTAGTTTACACCTTTCATACGCCGTGTGTTATGGTATAAATATAATTAAAATCTGATGTATAAATAATATCTCATTATTTTTTTTAATAGTTTATTCATTTTCGCCCTTTCCATATCATATTTGTGATTTTTAAATGCATCTCTTAAATGTTATTCTAACTTGGCATTTTTATTAATCCATATTCATACATCATAATTAATGTTAATGTATCTATAATTGACAACACATTTATGTCATACATATTTATAACAAATTCTTTTTCATTCCATATTCAAATAAATTAAATCGGATTCTTTAACACTTCATAAATTATCACCTTGTACATGTACATTTTTATTTTAAATAATAATTTGTGGGAGTTTAATTACCGTCCTGTATATGTGTGTTACTTAATAACCATCACACCGAGTCATTAAAAATTCCTAATACGGTAAAGTTAAACTTTCTTACTCCCACTCGCACTTTGTATACGCGTATTCCATAATTAACGCAAATGACCAAATATGTTTCTCGAGATGTACGTTAATAGTTTGTGTGTCTCTGTCTAGAGGATTTAGTTTACCGTTAAAATTATTCAGTACGGTGCCAAGTACAGGGTTATTCATTATAAATTACCCATCCCTCTTTATCGTTTTTATTGCCTTTGGAAAAAAATTGGTTAGTCGTTGGGACTGTCGACAGAAGTGAAACACAACTATGAAATAACAGTGGTTTTTTGGATTTTCAAATTAATTGTAGCATTAAAAGTTAAGGTAATTTTATACTATTGCGGTCCCCTCGTTTTTTCGCTCTTTGAAATTGAAAAAATATCCGATTTCGATGAATTTTTTTTCTTAAATCTTTGTTTTTACGGCGGATTTATGGAAAAAATATAGGAAATATCTCATTTATAAATGTCATGTGGTTTGATGTCTTTAAATGCGTCAATAAACGCACTTCTTCGTTCATAATTTTTTTGCAAAGCATCAAACAAAGTTCATATTTTTTTTATTAATCTGCACAAAAAAACAAACATTTTAAAAAAATATATAAAAATGTTTTTTTGTAAATTTTTTCTCACTTAAAGATTTCATATTGTTTTATGACTTTAAATGTTGTCATAATCGCACTTCTTTAAATATAATCGTTCATAATTTTTTTGCAAAGCATTAAACGAAGTTCATATTTTTTTTTGTTACTCTTCAAAAAAAAAACGAACATTTTGTAAAAAAAACATATAAAAATGTTTATTTATTAATCAACTTGTTTTTTCAATAATCGTATATAACATTTATATACGTACTCATACTTATTTTCTTGATCTACACAAAAAAATTAATATTTACAAAAAAAAATATACACAACTGTTGATTCTTCAATGTTAAATAACTTAAAATAATGTTAATGATTTTAAAATTTAATAATTTCATGTTCAATGGCAACAAAACATAATATATTTGTATTAAAATAAAATAGGTAAGACTTCAGATGAATAATGTTAAAATGATGAAAAAAAAAATCTTGTAAGAGAACACAAAAATTATGCATAATTTGACAATGATTGCTATAACGTAATCTAAACATAAACTCTGCAACATATCCTAACATATTCTCCTCCTTGCATTCGAATCTTGGAATACTGGCTCGCGCTGTTCTTCAAAGTGTTTTTAATTTTTTAAAGCTAATAAATTATTACTGTGTAGATATTGCATATTTGCTTACTTAATAAGTAATTTTGGTAATGTTTTTGTTTACATTACTTTGATGATTTACTTGATAAAAAAGGTACAAACAATAATATGTGAGAAAAGGTCAATTTTAAGAGAAATTGTTATTATTTTAAACTGTAAAAACATGATAAATTAACCTTTTTTGTATAATTTTTTTTAAAATTGTTCGTTTTTTGTGTAGATTAAGAAAAAAATATATAAAAACTTTATTCGATTACTTGTAAAAAAGTTATCAACAATTATACGTGATTGAGTGCGTTTGCATGAACATTTAAAGCCTTGAAACTAATACAATTTTTTTTAATTTCCGTAATTTTTGACGTAAATCCGCTGTAAAAACGAATATGTAAAAAAAACTCAAAAATGTTGATTTTTCAATTTTATAGTGCCAAAAAACGATAGTATAAAATTACCAAAATTAAAATTTCATAATTTGTTAATTAAAATCATTAAATAACCCAATAAAAGTGAACTGTCAGCTCAAGGCAACTTTTTGATAGACGGATAGAAGAAGCCTTGACGTCACCAACCTATCGCTGACGCTGACGTCAGGTGACGCCACCTAGCAATTTTTGCTTAACGCGCCTAAAGAAGTTTTCACTTTATAAAGTTTTTCATGAAAGTATGCTGCGTTTCTCTATCATGCATCCAAATCATATCAAGTTTGGCTTCTTCTGTATTATAAGATTTTTTTTTTCGGGCAATAATAACGATGATAAGGAGTGGGTAATTTATAGTGCATAACCCTGTACAACTAAAAAGCAGAGGTCCTCGTTAGATTAATGAACTTCACATCCATCTGGTTTTTTTTTAACTCTCATTAGTTTGGTTGGTCGCGAAAATTATCACCCTTAGAAGACTGACGTCGACGTTAGTAAAAAGGTTAAAATAAAGTATAACACCCTAATTATACATAGCGCGCAGCGATTCTTTTAATGTTAAGTGTTTCCTTATCACTGTTTCTTGTCTAAAGATCTCTCTACGCGTGTTGTTTACTCTTGCTTTGTCAACATCCCAAGATACACGTGTAAACAATGTGCAATTGTCTCGTAAAAAAAACAGGTAAACAAGTAATACCTATTAAAACAATGAATGCTGGTGTCCCGTATTTTTCCAATGTATTTCTGTTCTTTCGCGACATTTGGTATGTTTTTTTTTGGCATGAAAATGTCTCTATTTATGACGTGCATGAGTCACAAACTTTTTTAGCTGGAGCTCCTTTTAGTCACAATTGTGTTTTCGTGAATTATAAATTAAAACGAATTTTGTTAAATTTTCACTTAAATAATTAAGTTTTTTTTCTTCTTCTTCTTCCTTCTTTAATCTAGGCGGATCGCCTGATTCTTTTCATTGTCCCTCTGCCTATTGCGCTTCTAAGTTGTCGCTCTATCGTTTTCGGGGGCGTCCTAAATTCCCGCGACCGATTGGTGATTTGTCGCGTGCTGTTCTGATTATTTTTTCGTTGTTCATTTTACTGATGTGCTTATTCTACTCCCTCTTTCTGCCGAGAACCAACTCATTAATGTTTTCTACCTTGCATGTTCTTTTTATATTCTCGCTTCTTTCTCTGCCCAAGATCGTCTATCCAGTTATTCTACAAAGTACTCTCATTTCGGTTGTCTCTAGAAGTTGTTTAGTTCTCGTTGTGTCTGGTCAAGTTTCCTATTACTAAACCGTTATTGAGCGTATACATTATATTTTAAAAATTATTTTAAATTTATCTTGAATGTTGGAAAGACAATAGTTTTCGGTCTTTGTAAATGAAATATGGTTGGTTTCAAATGCGTGAAGCGGACAATTAGGTCATTTTTCTTCTTGCTTCGCAATATTTTTAGATGATATTATTTTGTTCTAATAGGTCTGGACACACTGAAAGATGTTTGGCGTTCATTTCTGCCCCTTGATTACATAAGAGACAAGAGGGACAGTCTTTACTACTTATTCTGTGAAGGTGTTGAAGGTCAGGCAGGCATGCCCTGTTAGGAGTCTTAGGTTGGCTACTGCTTCTTTGCGAGGTAGTTCAGTTTTTCGCAGCGTTTTGCCGCAGCGATTCCTAAAGTGGGTTCCGTAAAGAAGTCACTAGGGGTCTTATTATTGACATTTACCTGTCATCAAAAGTAAACCTGCGATTCTAATAGTTCTGGATTACAAAGCATTTATAGATCTCCATAGTTCATCCACATTAAAACAGACATTTGAGTCTGGACCTCTGAACAAGTTTTGGGTATTTTTTTTTTACTGAAAATAGTTGCAAAACTTATCGTGTGGGCTGCGGACGGCCCGCACTGCGACTATTAGAAGTGGAAGGGATTATAGAAAGGAGATGATTGTGGACCCGCTTTTTGAAAAGTTGCAGGTCATAGTTTTATGTAAAAACTGATTTTGAAAGCCTGTTCCATTCCGTAGCAGCCTTGTAAAAGAAGGATTCTTGATTTAGATAGGTCCTTGTAGTGTCAATCTTAAGAGTAAATGGGTGAGACTGATCAGCGTGCCGAGTTCTTTGGCCGAATGTGGCCAGTGGTGGTATAAGAGTTTTTATTTCTCTGGAGCATCTGCCATGGAAATATCTGTAAAGTAATGTCTGGTCTGCAACTCTTCTTCTATCTTCTAGTGGGTGAAGGGTATCTGTGAGAGTTGAGCTGTTTATCAACCGAATGGCCCTTTTCTGAATGGAATATAGAATGCCTTGGTGCTAAACCCCAAATGTGCGAGCAATACTCCAGTAGAGGTCGGATTTGAGCCTTGTACGTCGTCAATAGTTGATCAGGAGTAAAAAACCTTTTAGCTTTCCACAGAAAACCTAGCCTCTGGCTTGCTGACTTTGCGATGTTAGCAACATGGTCATGCCAAGACATATTATGAGACACGTTTACTCCCAAAATCGAGATGGAGGGACTTGATTCAAGGGTATTACCGGACATTGTGATGGAATGATTTGGAGAATTCACGTTTTTGGAAAACGTGGCGCTTTTTGTTTTCTGGGCGTTGAACTGAACAAGATTGTTGGTTCCCCACTCGACGATTGCTTCAAGATCTCTATTGATGGAGTCAACCTGTTTATGCCTGAGTCTATTTGTATCATTCACCGAAAGTGATCGATAGGATGTAAAGTTGAGACAAGTGTGCTATCGTCTGTGAAACTGTAAATGGTTGGAGTTAGGAGTAAACACCCTTAACTTAACTCTTAGCTTTGTTCCCTTTTGTCACGACGTATCATTGTAAAAATATTGCTCCAATTAACCCAGATTAGCTGGCGCATGCTTTAATAGAGGAATGTGAAAGTTTACACATAGGTATTTGATGTAAACAATCTTTTTTTATCTCATTTTTACTTTTAATTTTAAATTCTCGTGTGAGTCTACAACTTCTGAACGATTCTGTTTTTGTTTCTTTTTATTTTATTTGTGTTTGTGCATCATTAAGTTTTTGACTAGTACTTATGTTTTTTTGGCGGTAATAACAACCTCACTGCATTATCTTCGTTCGACAGGACGAAACTTCTGCTGTAGTCCAATGTGTAGTTCCATATATATTTTATAAGCCTTCAGGTCTGTGGAGTCTAATGGTAATAAGTAAGATAAAAAAGAAAAAAATATTGGCCATCCCGAATGCCTTTCGGCAATGATTTATTATCTACATGAATCATTTATCGCAGAAAGTCGAGATCGTATCCATCATTCAATTAACACGTTAAAAAAATTATTGGACAAAGGGAAATGACAACAACAAACAACATAGCGCTGAAGAAAGGAAACACCTTGTTACTTTTTTGCGCGTTTAATAAGTAATGAACTTGTTTCACGGTGTGTGACGGCCTAGTGAAAAAAAAAAACACAGGAAGGTGCTCGTACTTGTCCCATTTTAGCATCTTATTGACCAAACGTAGTCTTCCACGGACGAGATGGTATTGTTACTTGAAAAAAATATATATAACCGGTTATTTTTCAACTTATTTCAAAATTAACAAAAACAAAGACCGGTACAAATGGGTAGTGGTCCAGTAAAAAGTAGATATAAATTACCATACAAAAAGCAAGCCTGCATTTTTGAATGAGGGTTCATTTTGACATATATTTTTAGTATTCATAGTTAAAAAATGTTGAATTCTTTTCAGGGGGTAGAAAAAAATTAAGAACAACCGCCAAAGTTTGAAAATAACTCAAAAACGTAAAGGATACGAAAATAAACAGTATTGCCTTAGCAAAACTAACTACAAAATAAAAAACCTGAAAGTTTTATCGCCCTAGCTCTCCTTCTGAAGCTATCGTGCGAAAAGTACAAAATGCCCACAAGATTTTCCAACACACACACACAAACTACACACAGACAAAATTTGAAACAACCGTCACGCTGAAAATGGTGCCATTCGACGCGTGGGGCCATGAAACGGGCAGCGCACATGGTTCTGACAATTTTGGTTTTTTGTGGTAAACCAATACTTTTCCTTTTTACCCTTCGGTTCGGAAGAGTAAAAAATCTCAAACAAAAAATGTCTCTTTTTCTCTGTCTTTTTGTACCTTTTACAACCCCTGGTTGGTCTTAGCTGACTTTACGATTTGCCTCCATTGATTTCTGTCCATCATAAACTGCATTGGCGATATTTATGGTTCCTAAGTTGGCCGACAGGTTATTCCTCCGACGTAATTTGGGTCTTCCAAGTGGTCTTATGTCGGTTGGATTCTGTTCCCATACTAGTTTCACCACTCGTTCGTGATTTTGTCTTTTAATGTGTCTGTCCGGCCCATCTTAGTCTTTCAGCTTTAATCATTTTGACGATATCTGGGTGACGGTATATGTTTTCCAGTTGTTTCTGATCCGGTACTGTTTTGAGTTTTGGTCCTTCACTGGCCCATATATACTCCGAAGGATTTTTCCTTCTGCTATTCTTAGTTGGTTTTCCGTTTGTTTTGTCATGGTCCACGTTTCGCACGCATATGTCATGGGTCTGATAATAGTGTGGTATATACTTATTTTTGTTCTTAGAGAGCCTTTTTTGGACTTTATTTTTTTCTGTAGTGCTAAGTAACAGCGATTCACACTTTGTATTGTCATGTTAATTTCCTCTGTCATGTTATTATTTGCTGTTACTGTAGCTCCCAAATATTTAAAGTGCTCCTCCACTCACTCGAAATTATATGTATCGTTGGTTACATTATGCCCAATTTGATCTCGCCGACCGGTTCTTACCGTTGCCATATATTTAGTTTTAGACTCATTGATTTTTAAACTGACTTCTTTTGCAGCACTTTCTAGTTTAAAGAAATCTTCTTTTATGTCTATGGTTGTCTTTGCTACTGTATCTATAGCGTCCGCAAAGGCCAGAATAAGTCGGGGGCCTTGATCCCTGAACAAAAGTGTACTAGTGTTTGCTGTTCTTACGACTTTCTCTAGTACTATGTTAAACAGCATGGGCGACAAGGCGTCACCCTGTCTGAGACCATTGTTTATAAGAAAAGTCGTTGAAACTCTTTCCCCAATCCCCCTACTATAGGACTTTTCGACACATACTTTAGTCATGCTTATTAACTTTCTAGGTATTCCTAGTTCTTTCATAGCGTTCCATAACTCCACTCTTGAAATGCTTGTATGCTTGTTGAAAATCAATAAATAGCTGGTGTAGAGTTTTGCTGTATTCCCAGCATTTCTCCATCAGTTGTTGAATAGTGAAGATTTGGTCTATAGTTGAGCGGTTTGTTATGAATCCACACTGATAATCCTCCAGTTGGTGTTCGACATAAGGAGTTATTTTATCTAGCAGGATGAGAGCCAGAACTTTATATCCCGTATTAATAAGAGATATTTCACGATAATTTGAACAGCACATTTTATCTCCTTTTTTATGTAGGGGCACTATAACACTTTCCTTCCAACTAGAGGATATTCTTTTTTCTTTCCATATTTGGCAGATGAGCTTATTAAAATGCTATAACAAAGCCTCGCCTTCATTTAGACATTCGAGCGGTATTTTGTCGCTGCCCGAGTCTGCTAATGGCTTTTGAGGTTCTTCTACTGTTGGCTCCGCTGTGAATAGAGAATATTTGTTCCGGTCTTTTACCCTTCATCTCTATGTTTAACAAATTGTCGAAGTATCTTTTCCAGGTTTTGATAACTTTCATTTCGTTGGTTACTAGGTTTCCTTCATCATTTTTTACAATAGTACATGATCTGGGTTTGAAGCCACTTTTTATGTTTTTAACTTCCCTAAAAAATGTTCTACCCCTATTGTTGGTACTGATTGTAAGTGTAAGTTCTTTAAATCTACTTTTTCCTGGACTAGAGGTAAAAAAGATTTCGTTTTGAGAAGAAATAGGGTGGGGGACAGGATGGAACCCTGGGGGACACCGGCATTGGTTTTCAACGCATCAGAAGAAATACCGTCAACTGCCACATGTAAGGAGCGATCTTGCATGAAGCTCATGAGCCATTGGTGCAATTTGGTTGGGAGAAGCCAGCAAATCCATATTGTCTGTCATGAATTGTCTCAAATTTCTCCAGATATTTGATGAGTTCTATGTTAATCGCTGTGAAAACTTACTACCAACAATTGGTCCGTAGCTTCTGAATGCAAGACTCAGACCATTTTTTGTCTCGTAATATTTAATTCTGAATCAGTAGGAACAGTTCTATGAAAATTAAATGGCTATTTTCTTCAATCACCGACATAATTTTACAATGGACTGGGGGGGTCGCCAGAATTTTTTTACTTATAAATAGGTCGCGCATCTGAGAAGGTTGAAAAACACTGGGTCCGGCTAATTTTTTTACTTTTACTGCCTCAATTAATACCGATTTTTATAAGCATAACCTAACCTAACACCAACAGTACATGGTGAAGAACTTTGAAAATGCGGGGAACGTATTACTCGTGTACGAGTAAGTTTTCTACAATTTAAATAACTTATCAACGTGTGTCAAATTATCATTCGAAATAATTTTGAGGTAAACGACATGGAAAATGTATAGTTTTGGCAGCGACTTTATCAACTTGGTTATTGCTATTTTTTACACGAGATTAACATGCGACCTTGTAAAAGATTATAAAGCAGTCGCTAAAAAAATAGGGTTCCTATCGAGAGCTAACAATAAACTAATTTTTTTTACATTAACCGCCTCTCCCTACAATATTTTTAATAGCCTGGGAGCCGGTGACACTAAAAGTGCACTTATATGAATTCTGAAATTTAGGATAGGAATTAATTGTATTTAATCATGGGTCATAGGATTATCTCTAGAAACCTAAATATGTTTGAATATTCCACCATAACATTTAAAGCAAAGCCCATAGAAAGAGTAGACAAATTTAAGTACTTGGGCATTTGGCTTTTCGAAAATTGGACATCGGACAAGGAAATAAAATGTCGCATTGAACAAGCTCGTCAGGCATTGGTTTCGAGGTTTCGAAGAGTACTTACCTGTTCCGATTTCGACTCAAATTCATGAAGTGCTACGTTTGGTCGGTGCTTCTTTACGGTATGGAGGGTTGGACATTGAAGGCGACTGTAATTAAGAAATTAGGGGCTTTCGAAATGTGGCTGTATCGCAGAATCCTCAAGATACCTTGGACGGCCCGACTGACAAACGAAGAAAGATAAGTCGGCAAACAACGTGAACTGTTTGAATTGATTAAGAAAAGAAAAACGGCATACTTGGGACATATAATGCGACCCACGAAATATCAATTCTTGCATCTGTTGATCGAAGGCAAGATCGAAGGCCGCGAAATATCAGACAGTGGACAGGGCTACACGATATACGGTCGCTAATACACACTGTAAGGAACAGAGAAGCAATGGAAAATGTTATCGCAAACATCCGTTAGTGGATACGCATAAGAAGAAGAAGAATCATAGGTACAACATAGGCCCGGTGTGCCAGAGTTTATCCTGACAGAAATATATTTTTTAAATTTTTATCTTTCTAATAATCATAAGTAATTTGCACTTCTATGGAAATTAATTTCTCATAGACAATTTCTTAGCAAATTTTATGTATTTTCAAAAAAAATTGTTGTGACAACTCTCATCGTGGCAGAAAAGTCTGTCACACCGACTTTGCAAGTGCCGATTTCTCTGTTTTGAACATTTCTCCGGTAAAAAAAGTCAATGCAGGTGGAAATGGTGACATTGGATATGATAAGCAGGTTTCTGTATCTATTTTTTAAAGATATTCGTAGTAATCTTCCGAAGATGTCGCGTTCCATACGAATTGTTGCATATTGACCGTCTTTTATTCTTTGCGGTGTATGTAGTGATTCACTAGCAAAATTTAATATTTTATTCCTTTTTATTGCTTTGGTGAATCTTTTCTCATCAATAGCACATTCCTCTATAAATTTAGATTTCTGTTTAATTCCTTCTTCTATGAGGGTTAATAGGAAATGATAATCTTAGAATAATGATTAAAAATGCTACAACGATTTGGATCGTTCAAACAACAGATATTTTTAAAATAATAAATGAACAAGCACACTGATCGAAATGTTTTAACGTTCAACAGGGCTTCAAAGCAACTGACTGAAGGGACAAAGATGAGCTAAACATTTTCAAGGCTTTTAGGGTAACTCTGGTATAATATATTATAACATGGTAATTTAAAAGTTGAAAGTAAAAAGAGAAATAATCATGGATGACATAGACTGTTTTTGGTGTCGAAAATTAAAAACAGGACAAAAAGAATTTTAATACGCTCCATTTTCATGATTTTGAAGGGTTGAAGCTATAATATAAAGTGGTGTAACAGATATTTTGGTCAAGTTTTGAGCTGTCACACCGAGATATTTTGAAAGAAGTACCCTACCCTACCCTCTACCACCCCTACGAAAGGAATGGTAGAGGGATGAAATAAAAAACGGCTGATATTAGTGTCAAATTCATTGTTTTATTAGTGGACGAGTTTGATGGTAACAATAGGAGTGAGAGGGGGAAGAAATTTAAAAACTATCAAAAACGGCTGATATTAGTATCGAATTTATAGGTTTTGGGGTGGCTGAATTTAATAGTAATATTCCCAATTTTGTTAGCACCCCTACGATAGGAGTGAGAGGGGGAAGAAATTTAAAAACTATCAAAAACGGCTGATATTAGTATCGAATTTATAGGTTTTGGGGTGGCTGAATTTAATAGTAATATTCCCAATTTTGTTAGCACCCCTACGAAAGGGGTGGTTAGGGGATGAAATATAAAAACTACTAAAAACGCCGATATTAGTGTCAAATTCATAGTTTTCAAAGTCGCTGAGTTTGATTGTGATATTTCCAATGTTGTTAGCACACCTGCGAAAGGGGTGGGAAGGGGATGGAATAAAAAATCTTTTAAAAAAGCTTTATTAGTGTTGAATTTATAGTTTTCGGCGTCGCTGAGTTTGATAGTGATATTCCCACAAAAGTTAAGCCAACGTTCGGGCAGACAACGTCTGCGGTGTCCGCTAGTTTAATAAAAAAAATGGACATGGTGTCCTTTACCTCCGGGCACATAAATATTAATATAATTTGAGAATAATTGTTTGCAAAACAGTAAATAACGAGATGCATTAAAAGCACGAACCTAGTGTTATATTCACTTAAAATATCGGACTTCAACGTTTCTTTAACCGTATATAATAAAATAATGAATTTATGTTAATCCTGAAATATAAAATCCGTCAAATTTAATTTTGTATCTAAAAATAATGATTCTTGATGAGTAGTTACTTTGAAAAATGACACAAAGAACACCGTCCCAGCTCTATCCTGCGTTACCAGAAGAGTGAATGAGTAGGAAAGGGTTCAACGACCTTTAGTTGCCTTTTATAAAACTTGTTCTTCACATCTTTCATTATTCTCGAGGATACTGGGGTCGAAAACGCGTACACCTAAGAACTGCCGGAGTATTCATGTTTACAGTTACCTAGTAGATAATAAATAATGCTATGTAACAAGTTCAGTAAAGCACTGTGTTTTTGCCATTGTCATTTCTCATTTGTGGCTCGTGTTGCGTTTAGGGCAGCCCTCTTTACTCCCTTTTACACTTAAAATATATAATCGGCTAGATATTTATTTTTGTCCTGACGTTGTTGTGTAAAAAAAAGAAAACTTGTAAGAAATAATAAAAACGTATTCTACTCAAAAACTATATTTATCGTAAAGCGTATTCAAACTATCCCTTGATCAATACTGCCGCCAGCCTCTTTCTTGTCCCTTTCCTCAGATACCTGGCATCCAGATGTACTCTTGCATCCAAAAGCTCTCGTCGACTACGGGGGCGAATCCAAATATATCTTACAAACTTATTTACCAAGAGAGCGAAATTATCTTGTAATGGTCCACAATTTGAGATTCTTTTGCAAATAAAATTTTATACTACACAGTTTCTTTTCGCATAATGTATTAACTTTCGAACTGGCTAAATTTAATATCTTCACATGCATAACGAGAGTATTTACATATGAATCACTTATCGGTGTTAGTTTACTCAATATTCTTTAAATGACTCATAAATACCGTTCATCTGGTGTTTGCTAAAAACGTAGGAGACGAGGAAAATTCGGTCACTTGGCCAAGGTAAACGCTGTAAATAAACATTCAATTCAAAATCGATTCCAAACGCATATCCCTGAATTAATGTTATTTATTACACATAAGACAATTAGTGTGCTAATATAAAACAAAATGAGGGTAAGTGATTCGAATGAAAACAGGTGCAACCCATTTAAGACTAAAAGTTAATTATTTTTAGAAAAATTTTGTTTGAAAACTTTTCTACAGGGTGTTTAAAAAAAAAGGTGATCCCGTCTCTAGGATAGGTAGAAAACTAAAATATAATTGCGGTTTGCTTGGTAAAAAAATTTCGTAACGCCATCCGTATTCAAGATAAACGGCGTCGAAGAAAAAAAATGTATACACATTTTTTACGATTTTGCCGAAACTACTAGAAACATCGTATTGAAATTTTATACGAATATGTTTTAGAAGCTAATACATCCCATGAATTTGTTTTTATATCTGACTCTCATAGAGGGCGCTAGTTACACGGTTCGTACCAAGTAGTATTGAACATAACTTTTTTAAGGTTAGATTTATTAATCAAAATTTCAAGTGACCTTAAACAACATTCAATTTTACACCAAAAAGGTACTCTTGGTAAAATTCGATACTGTGTATCGTTTTCGGAATATTTTGATTTGAAAATTATGAAGTTATAACCGGTGCTGGTATAAAGTATTGATAAAGTTATTAATGAAACAAATAATCATAAGAAGATAATTAAAATAAAGACTAAGAACATGAAAAAAAATTTAATTAGAGTAAGTGTTCAAAATGTCCTCTGTTTTCACGAATACAAAAGTCAATCAATACACGTCAATAATTGGAAGACAGAATTCAACGTCACTTTAATGATCTCCTAGCTGATCCCCAACCGTATAGAAGATTAATGGATTCTTTAGAAAAAAGGATAGAATTCATGGGATGTATCAGCTTCTAAAACATATTCGTATAAAATTTCATTACAATGTTTTCAGTAGTTTCGGCAAAATCTTATAAATGTGTATACTTTTTTTTTCTTCAACGCCCTTTATCTTGAATACGGATGGCGTTAAGAAAATTTTTTACTAAGCAAACCCCAATTATTTTTCAGTTTTCTACCTATCCTAGAGACGGGGTCACCATTTTTTTGAAACACCCTGTATATCTAAACTAAAAGTTACAGCAATTAACAATTTATACAACATTACTAATATTAGGTCTACTAGTATTAGATCTTCATTGACTCTCACTTTTTTTTGGCGTGTCTTATTAATTCTATGAATAATGGTAGGGATTATTCAAATTTTTCGAAAAAACTCGTTCGCTTGATTTGGCTTCATTTATAGCTTTTTATCACTTGTCGTACCTAAGATAAACTCCTAGACAAAATTAACGCAACAACATATTAAATCATACAAATTGCTATAATGAATTAATTTTAATAATTTTTTATGAACATTGGTTACATTAAAAGTTAAAAAAAAACCTATCGAAATGCTTTCAAAGATAACTAGCTTTAACGTTTCCCTATAAGATTAGAATTAAAATTATTCTCTCTAGTAAGCAAGGGTGCAGGGGCTGGTCTACTGTTTAATCCGGCTTCATTTAACCTTCTTCTAACTGTTTTAGAAGAAATTATGACATTGCAGACAGCTTCGAGTTCGTTTTTAATTACAGAGCTAGTGACAGTCCTGATTCTTAAAGTGTATTATCTATTAAAACGTTCATCTCGGTCATTAGTGTATCGTTTTTGCCCTTACCCTTGCCTTCTAAAATAATTTCCTACCTCATTCAAGCGTCTTACCATACGACCCATTGTGGAACAAATTTTGCATAACAAATTGGCAACATAACTTTGACAATATTCCTAATCCAATAAATCTGAGACCCGTACTATCAGGTTGTGAAAAAGTGACATTATTTATCATCCAACACTGCTTTTTTTATAGCGTTTTGGAAAAGCCTTCTTAAAATAGTCTTGTGATTACCTATCATGGTCTTGTGAATACCTATGATGGTCTTGTGAATACCTATGATGGTCTTGTGAACACCTCTATTGGTCTTGTGAACACATAATGGGGGTCTCGTGAACAACTATAGTGGTCCTGTAAATGAACACCGAATCTTCGAACTAGCTCCCAACTTTGTTGTTAGTGGCTTCAATCCATCGCATGGTCCCAAACATTTGGAGCAAATTAACGAAATGTTTTGAAATAAATTGTTAAAGTTGAAATTAAATAATTGTTACGTTTGGTAATAAAGCGACAGAAACCACTATGATTTTCCTCTAAACATTGCTCTTACTTCTTAAGACAATAAGTGTATTAACCATTTTTCTTGATATATCCAAATTATTTTATTTTAAATGCCGGATATTTTAGTTCCACTTTCTGTTCGTAATGAAAATATATTTGGATTAATGATTTCATCTTTATTATGTGTTAACTGTAAGGAGCACCCAGGACATTATAATTAAATGGGTCAAGGATGTTCATGTCGTAAAAATGTAAATCTAAATTAACAGACACACCTTCTTAATTAGACTCTGCCACTTGACTTTACTATTAAAAGAAAGTTATTTTCTTGCTAGTCACGTTTTTCAACTTTTTCACAGACTTGGCAAATTTTTTTAATGTGTGGTTATTATTAAATACTTCCACATCACTTTTACTTGGCGGAGTCGAGTTGAATGCCGCTTAATTAAGGTAAAATTTAAGGGAAATGAGTTAGATGAAGAAGGGAACAGAAGAGAACCAAGCATTCTAGATTTGTGCTATACATTAATACTAAATATTTCAAAATATCGGGCACTGTTGCTACTTCTATTTTTTTTTTCAAATAATATTTTAACGTTTATCTGATTTGGTTTACCTAAATCGTTGTGTTATAGTTAAATAATTATATTACGGGACTCGTAAATCGTGTTTAGTGTTGTATATCTGAAAGTGATAGTTATGATAATATTTGTGCCTAAAAGCATGACTAGGCTAGTCCGGCTGTTTGACCATTTATTTCGGAGAAATTAAACTTAAAATAATAACTGACTAAATTTTGCGATTATTTAGCTGGTAAGGATATACTGAGTATTTGAAATTCCCCTCTCATATTTGTGTAAGCATTCTTCCTCATTAGGTCGCACTACAAATGAATACGAATCATTTCAAAGTCATTACAATCAATGTTTTAACACTCCTCATACTAAAATATTTAGTAGTATTTAAATGTCAATTTAGAATTTTAGACTAACATATTAAAAAAAAAAGTACCGGTAGTGTTAACAAATCTTATGATAAGAATGTCGTAGATTCGCAGAAATAGGAGAATCTTTAGATTTAAAAATTCAAGAAGTATATGAAAACAAAATATCAAAATTTTTAATTTGTCTTGCAGTTTTCTAAATATTTTAAAATAATATTTGTATTAACTTAAAAAACTACCTTTTAAAGGGATCGAAAAGTAGTTCCTTTTAGCCCCGATGATGAATTTACTAAAATTCGAAACATTGAGTAGTTTTTCTTTAACTTCATACTGATCCAAATCCCAACTAACTGTAAGTTGGATCATTAAACCTATTAAAATATTTATATTGTTTATAATAATTTTGAACCGTAACGTATACATACCTAAATACATAATTTTTTGTATTTGACTAAATTATAATTAATTTTTTACTGTCAGGTACTTGTATCAGAACATTATAACCAAAATAGATCCTTACCAGGGAAGGTGGTACAACTACGTGATGGCAGATAATGCCACTTATTTTATTATTTCTGGGTAATGTCAGTATCTCCAAATATACGAGTAAAGCTGATAGAGCAAAGTAGACAATTTCTGGATTCAGTACATCAAAATTATGAAGAAACAAGCCCAAACTTACTTGCATCAAAATATGCGTTGGATAATAATATGTAATATGTTGATGGATAGATTATTTATTACCTTTCTGCCATGTTACATTTTTTTTTAATATATAAAATTACAATACGTTAAATTTATATGTAACATACTAGCGGACCCAGCAGACGTTGTCCTGCCCGAACGTTGGCTTGCCTGCTTTGGGAATATCAATATCAAACTTAGCGACATCGAAACTATGAGTTCGACACTAATGTCGGCGTTTTTAATAGTTTTTATGTTTCATCACCTTCCCACCTCTTTTGTAGAGGTACTTATCAAATTGGGAATGACACTATAACACTCAGCGACTCTAAAAACTATGAATTCGATACTAACATCGGCGTTTTTAATAGTTTTTATGTTTCATCACCTTCCCACCTCTTTTTATGGTTGCTAACATAATTGTGAATGTCACCATCAAACTCAGCGTCCCCGCAGACTATAAATTCGACACTAATATCAGGCGTTTTTAAAAAAATTTAAATTTCATCTCCTTCTCACCCCTTTCGTAGGTAGGGTTGGTAAAAAAATCGAGAATGTCATTGTTAAATTCAGCGACCCCAAAAACTATGAATTCGTCACTAATATCGGCCATTTTTGATAGCTTCCATATTTCAGCCCACTCTCACCCCTTTCGTAGGGATAAATATCCTATCTCTCAAGTTGGAGCGATTAATACACATTTACAAAATTTTATCAGAATCGGTAATGCGGTTTAGAAACGCATTAAGGATAAATAAACAAACAAACATAATTTGATTTTCATGTGTATAGATAGATAATAGGACTAATATAGGGTATAAATCGCCAAGTTTACTGTTCATTTAGGGCCTATAATGAGTTGTCTAATTATTTAAGGAATATTACTAGTTTTCATAGATTTTTAAGTAGACTTAAAGACTATATAATTAATTAAAATATAAATATTATCGAAAACTGTAATATTGCTTTTGTCAGCGAATAAACATTAAAATACTTAAATCTGATTTTAAAAAAAACCCAGCTAATTTCACTGAATGATACCTATACATATAAGTATACGTGGGTCGACTATATTATGTGTAATATATATTTATATTTTAATTATAGGTGGTCACTTCGAATGGATAAATTTAATAATTCTTTCTTTTACTTAACAAGCATCTGCATTAGGGTGGGTCAAAAAAATCGATTATTTTTTTTTTACAAGTGACACGGAAAAATGGGTTGCTAGACACCTTAAAAAAATTCTCACCAAGCATGAGCTCTTAATTTTAATAGGAAGATCCTCCGCATCGCAGTTTTGTATTTTTTTCTCAGTCCAATAGAAAAAAATTCATACCTCATCATTTATCGATTGAACAGAAAAATGTTCCGAGAGAATTTTTTAGGAAATTTAATGCTCTACAAAAAAGGTATCTTATATTTTTTTCGTAAATCTCACCATTTGAAAGATATTAAGGATTTAATTTTGATTATTTTAAGACAAATTTCATTTTTGTTTATGAATTTTATAACTCGACAATACATGACTTTTACAAAATGCGCAATACAAATTTTTGTTGGAAATTAACTGCTCTATGGTTTCTTATGTTTTGGCGATGAAAAGATATTCATCATCAAACTTTCATGTGTACGGATTTTTTTGATTTTTTTGATGAGATATTCGAAAAATTTCAATTTAATTTATAAATTTCATATGAATTTTTTTTCTTGTCATTAATATAAGTATTATTTGAGTTTTATTTTCAAAATTATCAAAATTTTTCTTCAATTATTCTAAATATTTTATTTTTAATCATTAGAAATCACGATCCTAGGGAAAATTTTTCCTCTAGAGAATTTTTTTTTGTATTTTATTTCATCTGTTTGAATTGTGAACTAGCGCCACCTACTTTTTTCTTTATCGTTATGTTGTCGTTGGTTTGTATACATTTATTTCTACAGCATTTTTAGTGTTTCCAAAATTTATGATCTCGTATATGATCGAACGATTATTTATTTACAAATATTGCAGTTACTACGTGAATTAACTTGATATTTATCGAAAATATGGATAAGGAAATTCATTTGATCGGAAAACTTGTGCAAAAATTTGTATTGCGCATTTTGTAAAAGTCATTTATTGTCGAGTTATTAAATTCATAAACAAAAATGAAATTTGTCTTAAAATAATCAAAATTAAATCCTTAATATCTTTCAAATGGTGAGGTTTACGGAAAAAATATAAGATACCTTTTTTTGTAGAGCATTAAATTTCCTAAAAAATTCTTTCGAAACATTTTTCTGTTCAATCGATAAATGATGAGGTATGAATTTTTTTCTATTGGACTGAGAAAAAAATACAAAACTGCGATGCGGAGGATCTTCCTTTTAAAATTAAGAGCTCATGCTTGGTGAAAATTTTTTTAAGGTGTCTAGCAACCCATTTTTCCGTGTCACTTGTAAAAAAAAATAATCGATTTTTTTGACCCACCCTAATCTGCATATCACCCAAAATGGGATTATGCACGATTATGTATCAGATGTAAATCAATGCTTGTCGTAGGCATACAGCTAGGAGAGTAGTTGTTTTCTGATATATAATCGACCCACATATACCTTTAGTATAGGTTAGCATCCAGTGAAATTGGCTGGTTTTTTAAAAATTAGTTTTATACATTTTTATTTTTATTTTTCGCTGTCAAGAATTTTGTTATAGTTTTCTATAATAGCATTATAGTTTTCTGTAATTTTTATATCCTCCATTTTTTATGGATTGCTTTATATTTTCGTAATGCACCCTGTATATTGTTATTGCGAATTTTCTTGCGAGGTCATTGGTTATTTTTGGTTAAACGCTCATTAAAATCGGTGTACCACAAAATGCAATAACAACGTTTTCTAAATACTTTGTTTATTTGTCGCAAACACCGCAGTTTGCATTATGCCTCCTAATTAGCACACCTGGTTTAGGTTTAATTGCTTGCGAATGGATAAAAATGATTTGACGTTTAAATATAATCAGTCACGAGCAGTTACTGATTAGTAATTACAGAAATACATGTATTAATCGCGGCAAAATTATCGCGATAAAAATGATAGTGTACAAGACCGCTGTTGAGATTTTAACATCTGTTTAACGCAACGCTGCCTTATGAAATTCTCTATCTCGTATAAATAAATAAAATATCAAGCGAATGAATAATTCATTTATACTAGAAATAAATAATGCGAACAAATAAGGGCATGCAATGTATCTCTTTACAAACATGAAGGATTCGAATGTTGCATTTTCATTTATAAATCGACTTATTTCCATATAGTGTTATAGTTATTATTTATTTTTTAAAAAATTTTAAATCTCATGAGAAATCAATTACACTTTTTTATTCCCTGCATATGTAGCTGAATTTCGAATGACATTGCTTGTCCTAAATTCTCGCGCTCGTCAATGGCAATACTAGGTACAAAGAAGAAGAGATTAAGAAAAGACGAGACGTCAAAAAATGTCAGAAACGACATGTGCGACGTAGGTAAAACGTGGAAGACCTAAGAGCAACAATTTTACCATTTCAATGAAGTAATTTTCTTAGTTCTCAACTCCATCGGGATCTTCATTAAACGATATAACAGTTCATGAAGAGATCCTTTTACTACAAGTGTCCAACAATCATAACGTGCTACATTTCGAAATTGAAAGCTGCTGTTATTACCGTTCACCAGTGGAAGTGCCAAAGAATAAGCGAACTTCGACGAGACAAGGTTGTCCTAAGATATTTCATGTGCACATTTAATCGATTTGCCATCGGTGTTTTGATCGGTCATTAGTCTCGTTATCGTAAATCATACTACAGTTCAATTAAATAGAATCTCATCCAAACAACTATTTTATCTCATCGTGAAATGGGATTAAGACTATATTTTAAAAAAAATTAGTTCACCTCCAGCTAACTATTAATCGAGATCTATCCGGGGACCTGAAAAAGCCTCGTATCATCATATGCCAAAACGTTTTTGAATTAACGCCATAAATCGATTTTCTCTCTAGTTTACTTTTGATTACGTATCTTGATTTTGGAGAGAGATTTTCTCTATTCTATCGGTGAACATTCTCGTCTAGATATTGGGAAGAGAGATTCTATTAAACGGCCACTTTTACTACTACTACTACTACTACTACTACTATTACTACTACTACTCCGTAGCACTACAACCCTTAGTGGGTTTTGGCTGACAGGACAATTTGCCTCCATTTCTCTCCGTTCGTCATTAGTTGGGTATCCATTTCATACCCCATGGCTTCAAGGTCGCTTTTGATGTTGTCGCGCCATCTTATCCGTGGTCTTTCGAGAACACTTCTTGTTTGCGGGTTGCTTTGCCACACTAGTTTTACTAAACGTTCATCTGGCTGTCTTTGTACATGTCCAGCCCAACGTAACTTTCGGGATTTTATTTCACGTATAATATCCGGGTCTTGGTAGAGTTGATTTAGTTCGCGATTAGTTTTTATGCGATATCTCTGCGTCTCCGGGTTGAATAGTGGTCCAAAGATTCTTCTTAAAATCTTCCGTTCGAAAAACAGTGATTTATACTCACTCGCTTTTGTGAGTGTCCATGTTTCATTTCCGTTCATGATGATAGGTCTAATTACCGTTCGTGACAGATTCTTGCTTTGAAAAGCTTTGTTTAGCGCGTACATGCATCTATTTCCACTAAGGATTCTAGTCTTGATTTATTCCAGCATGTCATTATCGGCATTTAGGGTGGCGCCTAGGTATTTAAAGCTCTGAACTATTTCAAAGTTAATTTCGCCTATTGTGACATTTTGACCAGTTTTGTCTCTTATCCTTCGTCTTTGATCTTGCCTGGTGACACATGTACTTGGTTTTTATTACATTGATATTAAGACCCTGCCACCTCCGTCAACAAAATTCATTTATTCATTCCACCCTCCGTGCCAGACGCAGTTGTCGCCCTTACTCTAGTCAAAGAGACCTTTTGTGTTCCTGCACTGAAGGATAAACTGCCTACAGGATTAAATTGTTGGCGAAGATTTTAGATATTTGCTAGCCAAGGGTACTCTTTTCAGAACTACCGTCCTGAAGAGGTGGTCTCTTGGCCTAGCGAATGGTTCGCAATCGAATATGACGTGGGTTGCTGTTTCTTCGTGCTCTATAATTTCATGCTGATGGGGTTCTCATTGAAGATACTGTGTAGGTGTTTTCTGGTTGAACAGCGTCCCGTTAGGAGTTCTGTTACCAGTAGGACCTTGTCCCTGATGAGCGTTATTAGTTCTTTTATCAGTCAGGGGTTCAGCGGAGCTAATCCCTGAGACAACTGGCAGCAAACAATCAGGTTACTCTGATGTGGGTTCCAGGTCACAAGGGAGTTAAAGGCAACAAGAAAGACTTGAAACTGGTGACGGGACTCCTCACTGGACACTGCCCTCTAAGGTATCACCTGAAAAAGATGGGCAAAACAGAGAGTGATAGTTGCCGCTACTGCGAGAACTTTGCTGAAACTGCAGAACATTTGGTTTGCGAATGCCCAGCGCTTTTCTGCAAGAGGCCTCAAGTTTCTGGAAGGGGCCTTCCTAATGCCATTTGATGTTAGGAACTTAGCTCCCAGGAAACTGATAAACTCTGTATGAAGTCTCGGAATCCCAGGCTTTAAATAGATTAAGGGTTATGCACAAAAGATTTGATGGGTCGAAGTGCTTGAGAGGTAGCATAGCCCTCACGACCCCCCTACAATCTAGACAGAACTTTTACTGCTACTTAAGTTTCGTAAACAACTTCCTATACCTAAATCAAACCGCTATTTAGATATTCAGCTTTTAAATTATGAATTGTTAGTTAGTATTTTATTTGCAGTTATTTAAAAAATAAAACACAATGTAAATATTTAATTAAAATTTAATAATTTAAAATTTTAAAGTAAATGCTCAAAAACGTCTCCGTGTTGATGCAACTAAAATTATAGAAATATTTTTTTTTCCATGGCACTCTACAATAAACATAATACAAACTCATAATCCATAGGTTAAAAGTTGAATATTTCAATAACGGTTTGATTTAGCTAAAGGAAGTTGTTAACGAAACTTAAAGAGCAGTAAAAGTTCTGTCTAACAACGTTATAAAATACACGGTGATCCATTTAAGATCCATTTAATGTAATTAAGCGAGAGAGTCTATGCATGCTTCATAGACTTCCAAAAGGCATTCGACAGGGTCAAACATGATGTATTAGTAGAGACTTTAGACCATATAGGACTGGACGGAAGGGATATTAGGATAATTGAAAATTTATATTGGAACCAAACTTCAGTAATTAAAATAGATGGTGATGATACACCGGAAATAAAGATCAAGCGTGGAGTGAGGCAGGGTTGCATTTTGTCGCACTTGCTCTTTAATGTATACTCTGAAAGAATATTTAGGGAAGCACTAACTGATATACAAACCGGCATTATTATAAATGGCGAAATCATAAACAACCTTTGCTACGCAGACGATACGGTACTGTTGGCCTCCAGTCAGGAAGATTTACAACGGATACTGGATGCAGTTATCAAAAAATGCGCAATGGCTGGACTCGAATTGAGTGCAAAGAAGGAAACTGCAAGTGAGTTACCACTTGTTACGAGAAATATAAAAATACAAAGTTTATATTTAAAAATAATAAAATATATCAGGAATGCTAAAAGCACATTTATAAAATATAAATTAAAATAACAATGTTTACCATAGTAAGTGATTTTAAATATTGGGTAGTATAATTTCGTAGGAAAATATCTTATTAAAACAGGAAGTAACAATAATTATCAAATTACGTACATATAACAATAAGTTTATCCTATCTTGAAAACAGATTCATAAGTTTTCATAAAATTAATTCTCACCTGGGTCTATAAAAAAGAAAATTGAAAATGCAGGGACGTATTAGAAAACACCCTAATTTTGTATTGATTAAACATCCTTAACCAATTTTTGATAATTCCTTTTGTTGAGACACCTGTGTATAAAGATCAGCGTCCTATCTTGTCCAATTAAAACGCTACAAAGTAACGTATGTTGAACAAAAGCAAACAATTAGTGTTTTCAAAACGCGCATCATACACAACGCCTAATTAAAAAATATATTAACAATATTGACTATTATTCATATCATGAACTAATAATTCTGTCGTTAATAAAGAAACTGGATAACAAGTGGAATATTAATTGATGTATCGTCGTTTGTGAAACTTCAAAGCTAATAAGCGCGAGTAAATTTATAGATTTTTTTCTACAGGGTACTTCATTGTTGTATTTCATTCTAAAAAACAGGTTTTTACTGCCTTAAAAAACGAAAACCAGTTAACATATATTTAGCTTTATTATTCTTTATTCTCTAAAGGAGAACGCTTTTAGTCCTCCAGCGGGACCTTTCTGATCCTCCCATGCTCCTGCTAATCCTGTTATGATACTGCTGCCTTATAGAAGTGTTTTTTTGAGAAGGTTGGCCAATACTTTCTTCGGAGGGCATAACTGAGCTCCCAGGTATGCTGAGTTAGTAGTTAAAAAAAATGAATGGGGCACTGCATAGCTTTATGTATAGCCAAAAAGTGTCAAAAAGGCACGTCTGGCGGTGCATAGAGGTGTGTTGGTTCCTACACTTATGTATGGTAGTGAATGTTGGGTTTGGCAGAAGAAGCATGAAAATAGGATTAATACTGCGGAGATGAGTAGTCTGAGAAGTATAGCCAGTGTGACTCGGTTGGATAAAGTAAAGAATAGTGAGATAAGAGAACGCTGTGGTGTAAAAGAAGATGTGGTTGCCAAGATAGATAAAGAACACGTAAAAAGGATGAATGAAGGAAGATTGACGAAAAAAATTTATAAGGCGAGTGTGAATGGACAATGGTAGAGGTCGACCTCGGCGAACATATCCCGATCAGATCAACATTGTTTTGAAAAAAGACCAAGTCAAAAGTACCAACAACCTACGAGCATGTATGAGAGCATTGATGAAAGTAGAGGAAGTAAAAGATGTGTGTAAGAACCGTAGCAAGTGGAAGAAAGTGGTCTGTCTCTGCCTACCCTTACGGGAAAAAGGCGTGACTTTATGTATGTATGTATGTAAAAAAAAATCGCTAAACGAATTTCAAAAACATTTGAAATATTACCAACAATACTAAAAAAAATATTGTCGAAACTGTAAAAATCACTTCCTGACTTCCACTTGTCATGCTCGATTGCTTTTTTTCGTTTTTTGTTGTTTTGTCTACGTGTAGTTTTTTCTTGTATTGTAGTCTTGATGATGACTAAATAGTCGAAATACTAGAATTTTTTAAAATATAATCGATTGATTTTTAGTTTAATTAATTTAAAAATAGGTTAAATGTGTACAACTTATTGTTAGATAACCAATAATTAATATATAATTGTTATAATCCAATTCAAAACTCTTTTAATAGCATATTTTGAAGTTTGGTGGAATTAGAATTATGAATTACCCTGAGTGAGAGAAATACTTTAAAATAAGAGGTGGTGTTGTGCGAAGGTGTTAAAGATGATAATAGGATTGTTATCACAGCAGTCAGAAACAAACCTAACATTATCAAATAATTATGTCAATTATTATAATACAGTTTAGAATTTTTTTTTCAGTTATCATGGAAATCCGCTTAAATGAGAAAGATTAACTTATCTGCGATATAACACAGTAAGTACAAAAATATTTAGTTCGAACACACACACACACATAGTTGAATGTTGACATTGAATGGTAAATAGTTAAATACACTAACAATCGATACACAAACAATCAATCTACCCCCGTACAAGTAAATAAAAAAATTTGCTGCCATTTTTTTATAGAAATTTTTTCAAAATTTAATAGAATCCGTTTGAAATAAATAAAAAACTAAAAATAATTTTGCGAAAAAATTTTTAGCACATTGAATTTTAACGTTTCAAAAAATTATTATTCATATACATTTTACTATAGTCCGTACACAATTTGTTGATAGCTCACTGCAAGTTTGACCCTCATTAGAGAACTGAAATACAGAGAGGACAGGTAGTATGATATAATAACAAAAACCAACCTAAAACTGGCAGTTTAAGATGTTTTCGACTAACCCACCTTGTATCTGAATAAATACAATACAGCTATAAAACTTTTAATCCGATTATGTAGGTATTTTGAGTGGAAATGACTGACCAGTGTCGTAGAGTATATGATTAAAACATTACGTTACTTTAAATAAATAAATATATTAATATTCTTAAACTGTAGGTACTGTAAATTGTATTTTTATTTTAATAAAATTTCTTTATTTTATTTAAAAATAAAAAGTTACTTGCAATTTGTAAAAGATACATTTATTTAATTAATACCTATTTTTAAATGATATAAACTACGATTACTTACAAAACTATTCAAATTCAAAATAAACAGGATCATCTTCGGAATCCGAGTCGTCTTGCAGGTTAATAATTAGCGGTTGTGTCTCTACAGTCGCATCAATTATATTGTCAAGATCCCACATTTTTTGTTCTTCTTCTATTACATGTCTTACTGCATCTCGCCAATTTTGTTCTGTAATATGTTGTAAAGACTCATATAACAATTCACGTACAGCTTGTATTTTATATGACGTATTTTTTCTAGCCACATAGCTTTTCATTTGTGCCCAAATGAGTTCAATTGGATTTAATTCGCAGTGGTAGGGTGGAAGTCTAAGGACTTTGATGTTTCGTCTTTCCGCCATTTTGTCAACTACGTATTTCTTGAACTTAGATTTGTGTTGCCGGGCAATTTTTAAAAGTTCTGCTTTAACCATTCCATCTTTGTAAGGCAGGGACTTATTCCGCAGCCATTCATTGATATCCTGTTTCTTCCACGCAGTCGTTGGAAGTCTTTCTACTAGTCGTGAATGATAATGTGCATTATCTAATACTATAATTGAGTTTGGTGGTATATGTTCAATCATCTGCTCAAAATACTCTTCGAAAACATCAGCTGTCATCTCCTCGTGATAGTCTTTTGTGCTTTTGGATTGAAATTCCAACAAACCATGCTTAGCAAATCCTTTTTCACTGCCAATGTGAGAAACTATTAATCTACTGCCTTTACCAGAGGGTGGGGAAATACCAGTAGACTAACCTTCCATAAAGGCTTGCCTGGAGCTTGATATATTTTTATCTGACCAAATTTTTGTGAGAGTATGACCTGCGTTTACCCACGTTTCGTCCTGATAGTAAATTGGCTTTCCTTCAGCCCGAAATTTTCGTATAGATCTTAGATACTTTCTTCTCCAACATATTATCTCTTCCCGGTCAATCAAAAGTGATTTTCGGTCTGATTTCTCCCACCGGAAATTTAATTCTTTTAAAACTTGCCACAATTTGGTTCGTCCGACATGAGGCAAATCCGGGTCGTCTCTAACTTCTTGTAAAATTTTGTTTAAGTTGGGTATTTCTTTTTTGTAAAAAAATTCGTGAATTTTCCTTCGAATACCATTTTTGGCAAATTCATCAATTTCAATAGGTTTTCTCCCCCTCTTTAAGTATTCGTTTGTATTTGGGTTAGCTATACCTTGTTTTTTTCTTTCTGATAGGAACCTATATATTGTTGACTCCCCTACGCCCGTCATGTGGGCACAACTCTTGATTATGTTCTGAACAGTGTTTGTGGAATTCTGAGAAAGCAGAGCATCGTGAACGTTCAAAACAATAGTCTTCTCTCTTGGTGAATAGACAGACTTACTGACTGTACGCAACAGTACCGGTGTAAAACTTGATGATGTTGATGATGATGACGAAGCCATCGCAAGCAATCAAACAAAACAAGCAGGAACGAAAGGTACGTATATGTTTGTAGGAATATGAAAAAAAGTTACTCACGCACTGCACAAAATTCGCAAAATAAATATTAGAGACGTTAATTACTGCCGTAGACGCCGAAACACCAACGAGCCGTAAATTAAATGCGATCAAAAACGTACTAAACCTAATGAGGGTCAAACTTGCAGTGAGCTATCAACAAATTGTGTACGGACATGAATAAACACCTCAGGAACCTCCGCCTATGATTTTACGACTATTACGGCCGTTTTATGACTTGGACGCACATTTTGTGCTATCGACAAATTATGAACGGACTATAGGAAAATATTCTAACTAAATAAACAATTGCTATTATTTTCAAAATAAAAGAACTTGCCACTTGCTTATTTTTGTTTTGACACTTTGCATTGCATTATAATAATAATAAAAGTATTGCAAATTGATTAAAAAAAGAATACAACAAGGAAATGTTACCAGGATCTTCGATATTTTGTTTAACATTTTAAATTTGTTAAAACAACTGAGATATGGCCAATATAATTGAGACACCCGGTATACATTTAAATATATAAAAAATGTTTCGTTTCTCGATATTAATTTAATGTTTGTAACATTTTTACCGAGAATTTGTGTCTAATATCTAAAAGGTAAATAAATCTTATAGGTTGTAAACACAATTCCCGATGACTGGATACAAAATCACAAACCGTCGAATCATGTAAACATACTCATTCTTCTTCGGAGAGGCGAGTTGCCAAGTTCCTTACGTCGAATAAATAAACAGCTGCCTCATGGGCCATTCCTGAATTTCCACCCTCTCAGCTCGACCGAAAATACGGACTCGCGTAGATTTAAGTTCAAGGACACGAGACGTGCCTCTCGCACTAGACGAGCTCCACCAGCTTCCTATTGCAATTTTAATCCAGTGGCGGTTCCGCGACAGGAAAAAGTCTACACCAGTTGCAAACCCTCATACTGTGAACATACAAAATGTGTATTAACCAATGATGTGCAACATGCATACATACATAAAGTCACCCCTTTTTCCCATAGGGGTAGGCAGAGACCACTTCCTTCCACTTCCGCTACGGTTCTTACACACATCTTTTGCTTCCTCTACTTTCATCAGTGCCCTCATACATGCTCGTCGGTTGTTGGTACTCTTGACCTGGCATTTCTTCAAAACAATGTTGATCTGATCGAGATATGTTCTCCGAGGTCGACCTCTACCGACTTCCGTCCATTCACACTCGCCTTATAAATTTGTTTCGTCAATCTTCCTTCCTTCATCCATTCTACGTGTCCAAACCATCTAAGCATTCCTTTATCTATCTTTGTAACCACATCTTCTTTTACACCACAGCGTTCTCTTATTTCACTATTCTTTACTTTATTCAACCGAGTCATTTCGGCTACACTTTTCAGACTACTCTTCTCCGCAGCATTAATCCTATTTTCATGCTTCTTCTGCCAAACCCAACATTCACTACCATACATAAGTGTAGGAACCAACACACCCCTATGCACAGCCAGACGTGCCTTTTTTGACACTTTATGGCTATTCATAAAGCTATGCAGTGCCCCATTCATTTGTTTTCCTGCCAACACCCTTCGCTCAATGTCACTGTCATACTTTCCATCTCTCGTAAACTTTGAACCTAAGCATACAAATTCATTTACTTGTTTCACTCTCTTTCCCTTAATTGAAACTTCACAGTTTGTCATGCTTTCTTTTCTTTCAAAAACCATTACTTTCGTTTTGCTTGCATTTATTTTCATGTTTATAACAATTTATTTTTTATTGCTGTATTTGCCTTTATAGTCCAATTGTTTAGAAATAATAATAATAATAATAATAATAATAATGTTCCACAATGCTCTACATATGGCAATTCGATTATATCTTTGCATAAATTTCCTTCAAATCCTAAGACAGCTCAGAAATGGATCTTATGCATAAACTTTTGATGATTTTTTCATTAAGACTGTTAGTTCCACATGAAATAAAGTGGCCAGCCTTAAAAACCACTTTACCTTCCTAAATTGGTCGAACACGTTCACCCACATAATGCAATATGTCCAAAATTGATATTTCGACTTTCATAGGCATTGCAACAAGAAATCCAGCGACAACAAAACTGAAAAACTTCAAAAAAAAAACCAAAATTGATACCTGGACAAACCTAGTCTTTATTGGCATTTAACAAGAATCCAGCGATAATAAAATTGAAACGTCGAAAACAAACGTTAAATCCAGCTTCAATCTAATAGTTTAACTGAAACAATCAACCCAAATCTCTGATATAACTAAAATTTCCTTCAATAAAAAATGTGGTTTTACAAGTGATCAAATGACAAAATATTTGTTGTTTACACCTCGATAAGATATTTTGTCATTGAAAGCGCCATCTCGCGTTACGTGATTTTTCACTATAACTGCATTATAAGCTTCCCCACTACAGTCGCAACGCTTGCGCACAACAGATCGAGTATGAATAAGTGAGGTAGAAGAATGCAGTTGCTGTCTCTCTTGGTGGTCAACACTTCTACTTACGGGCACTAGCAATATAGGAGTATTTAATATATGGTTCATACCTCGATCCGACATTTTGTCATTGACAGCGCCATCTCGCGTTACGTGATTTTTCCCTTTATGCAATAGATTCCCCTGCATTTAAAATCAATTAAATGAAAATGTCTAAATATTGTTTAGTGTCTCACTGAGCAGATTTAAAATTAATCATGACCAATTTAATCGGTCGGTATTTGCATTAAATGTCATCGTTTTGGGTTTTACTTCTTCAATTTCGTGATAGCCCCCCTGTTGAAATATTGCGAGCGTGCTACTGTCTGACTAGACCGATTGTGAATTTTCCGAACGCAATACGTAACAACGGTCGCCTTGTGCTTTAGACGTTTTTCCCCTCACCTAGCACCAAATCAATATACGAACGCGACCTCAACCCTGAGGATCCATGACCTTACTTTACCTCAAAAGCTCGAGAGAAAAGGGTCGCGCTTTGGTTAAATGCATTAGGGGGTCATTTTCGCAAAACAATGCGGGGGTTGTTTAATTCATCACCAAACATGAGGGTGATGTTTTGATAATTACCGGTATGCGACTGAAAACATTCAGAATTATCCTCTATTTCGTCCTACAAATATTTATTTTCGCCATAATCCTTAAATAATTATTGGTACAACATTATCTCGTAATTGTATTTTAAATACGCTATTATTAAACGAGTACGATAATATATTTTAAATAGCAATAATTAAACCGTACAGAAATTTTTCTTATTAATTTTAAACACGTAAATGAATGTTACTTTTTTAACGATTAATTTGCCAATTCATCAAAGAAATCAGGAGAGTCATTTGAAAACGTCGAGTTGTCACACATCACGTAAAAAAAAATTTTTGAATGAGAAAAACGTTGAATGTGTAATTGCCCGTATTCATCCGATTTATCGTCTAGCGATTTTTTGTGTTCCCGTGTTTTAAAAACTGTACGGGCAGTTATATTAATTACCACGTGAACGTCTTTAAAACAACTCCTAGTTTTAAAAATTGGTGGATGCAATAGTTTATTTTGTTTCTAGGAAAGCCCATTTTGTTCGTGTCAGTTGTTAAGGCCCTCGCGAGTTTTTATAAAACTAGAATAATAGTTGTTCGATTCCTAAATAACAAGCTGTATTAAAAAAAATTAAATGTGACAATCTATTTGTGAACAGTCAAAGATAATATAATTAAAACTTTATACAAAAAACTACATCAACAAATAAAAAAAAGAGACCATTTTTTCAGGAACTTGCTGATGAAAAGGAAACATTTAAACAATAATTATGCAACAGTGAATTGTGATTGTAAAATGTCTTTCTTTAGCACAATAAAAAATAATAACACTCCTATGAATTTCAATACTTTTTAAAGATTTTGGATCTGAAATACAAATAGTTGACCAACGGGACGTTGATGTACTCGATCTAACAAAGAATTTGAAAAATATATCCTTTGAGCTATTTTGTTTGAGAACAGGAGATAATCTGAGGGGTCTTAATCTAACGAATGGGGTGCGCGAGAAAGCAATCAGCACTCTTTGTGACCACCGCGATAGTGAATGTGTGAACTGGTGCATTTTTAATGAAACAAAACCTTCTTTTTCCCAAATGCGACCTTTTTTTTATTCACTTAAATGCTGCAATAAGCTCGCATAATATTCGCTGATTGTGTTTCCTTTCCAAAGATAATCGATAGAAATTATCCCACACGCATCCCAAAAAGGCCAGGTCAAGAGTACCAACAACCGAAGAGCATGTATGAGAGCACTGATGAAAGTAGAGGAATCAAAAGATGTGTGTACGAACCGTAGCGGAAGTGGAAGGAAGTGGTCTCTGCCTACCCCTATGGGAAAAAGGCGTGACTTTATGTATGTATGTATGCATCCCAAAAAACTGACACCACGACCTTGCCTACAGATAAAACTGTCTTCGCATTCTTAAGGGCCGATTCCCTTATTTGAGTCTATTGTTTTGACTGTTTCTTTATCTTGGATGTAAAGTAATGGATCCATGTTTCTTCATCCATGGTTAAAAATTGCTTTCCCATGTTCAAAGTTTTAGTCAATATGTGATGTACCTTTTTGATGTGCCTACCATGTCTGATAGCTTGCGCACTTTTAATCAACGGTCATTAACCATTTTGTGAATTTTCTTCATCATTTTTGGCGTGGTCTCCCCATTTAATCCCCCACTGCAATTTTCGTCTTGGCAGCTTGTACAGTTTTGTTTGAACTGTGCCACCCAATAATTAACTGTTGAGAATCCCCCAGAGTACAATCTAGCTCCGCTTTAATATTGGTTGGACTGGTGCCTTTCAAATGAAAGTACGAGCCGCTTCCCATTTCAGTTGGCCCACCTTGGGATTTTTCACATACGTGCTTCTGTCGGACAAAATACGAGTACCACACAAACTATTTTTTATTTTTTTATGTAACAACACCTTTAGCTTCCGTTAAGCAAAAGAAACACGTCTATTAATTTAATACAAAATAGAAACAAATAAGAAATTTGTGAACAAATACCTAACATATAAAAGCCCCATTTGTAAGTTTACTACTGGGTAACATCACCTTTATTTTTTTATTACAGTCAAAATTCTTTGTGGCATTGTATTAACCAACCCCTCGCAAAATTGTGGGGTAAACGAATCCCAAATTTCCTGAATTTTTTGTTCTAGCAGGATGTGTTCGTAGCGCTTTTTTAATATCATGCCACAACGTTTTAATAAGAGATAAATCTGGACTACTAGAAATCCATTCTAAAAGTGGTACGTTGAAGACTTTCATTCAATTTAAAGCTCTTTTAGAAGTGTGGCATGCAGCCCCGTCTTGCTGAAACAAAAAATCTTGTCCGGATGTCAAATATTGTTCCATTACCGGTAACAACGATTCCTTTAAAATGTCCTAATATTTTTCTGTGTTTACTAGGCCTTCAATAAAATTTTACCACCCCTTTGGAAGACATGCTACCCCAGACCATCAGTGAGGCAGGATATTTTACTTTTCTTTTTAAACAGTCCAAACGAAAAGCCTCATTTTTTCGGCGAATAACTCGACATCTACTGTCGCCTACATAAACTTTGAATCGGGCCTTATCGCTCCATTGTACGGCATGCCATTGTTCTGTTGTCCAATTTTTATGTTCTTTTGACCACCTTAATCTATTTTATTTTTGCTCTGTTGTTAAAAGAGGCTATTCTTTTGCCTTAAACAAAATAGTCAATTGAGAACAATCTAACTAATCTTTCGTTCTAACTAATTTTTCCAATTTCAACTTAACTTTTTTTTATAATAAAATATCTTACCTTGTAAGTGCCAAATCCTAGCTCACAAATCTCTCTCTGACACGTGGATTTAGAAATTTGCCTTCCAACAACTTCACCCACAGAGAGCACTTAGTTTTTGAACATTTAAGTAGTAAGTAAGCAACTAAAATAATTGGAATTTTAACGGGTAATTTTTTTCAAAGTATTGGGAGGAAATGTAAAATTTAAAGACTATTGTAAATAGAATTATCAGATCTTTCAAACGACATCTTATTCGACCCCTATTGCCATTTAAATATTTTGGGGTAATTCTTACCCTAGCTTGGGGTTGAAAGTAGTGGAGTCAAAAATATCGAAAAAGAGTGTCCCCCTTTAATTAATAATCGACGGTCTGAGCGTTTTTCTAAAATATTGACGAGGTTTCGTTTTCGGTTGGCCACCGTGTATGTAAAAGATTCCTTATCTGAACCATTTTGTATTATTTACCTGTAATTATCAAACAAATCTATGAAGCAAAAGCTTTTATTATTAAAATTATACCCTCCTCATCAACTATAGTCCGTTCATAATTTGTCGATAGCACAAAATGTGCGTCCAAGTCATAAAACGGCCGTAATAGTCGTAAAATCATAGGCGGAGGTTCCTGAGGTGTTTATTCATGTCCGTACACAATTTGTTGATAGCTCACTGCAAGTTTGACCCTCATTAGGTTTAGTACGTTTTTGATCGCATTTAATTTACGGCTCGTTGGTGTTTCGGCGTCTACGGCAGTAATTAACGTCTCTAATATTTATTTTGAGAATTTTGTGCAGTGCGTGAGTAACTTTTTTTCATATTCCTACAAACATATACGTACCTTTCGTTCCTGCTTGTTTTGTTTGATTGCTTGCGATGGCTTCGTCATCATCATCAACATCATCAAGTTTTACACCGGTACTGTTGCGTACAGTCAGTAAGTCTGTCTATTCACCAAGAGAGAAGACTATTGTTTTGAATGTTCACGATGCTCTGCTTTCTCAGAATCCCACAAACACTGTTCAGAACATAATCAAGAGTTGTGCCCACATGACGGGCGTAGGGGAGTCAACAATATATAGGTTCCTGTCAGAAAGAAAAAAACAAGGTATAGCTAACCCAAATACAAACGAATACTTAAAGAGGGGGAGAAAACCTATTGAAATTGATGAATTTGCCAAAAATGGTATTCGAAGGAAAATTCACGAATTTTTTTACAAAAAAGAAGTACCCAACTTAAACAAAATTTTACAAGAAGTTAGAGACGACCCGGATTTGCCTCATGTCGGACGAACCAAATTGTGGCAAGTTTTAAAAGAATTAAATTTCCGGTGGGAGAAATCAGACCGAAAATCACTTTTGATTGACCGGGAAGAGATAATATGTTGGAGAAGAAAGTATCTAAGATCTATACGAAAATTTCGGGCTGAAGGAAAGCCAATTTACTATCAGGACGAAACGTGGGTAAACGCAGGTCATACTCTCACAAAAATTTGTTCAGATAAAAATATATCAAGCTCCAGGCAAGCCTTTATGGAAGGTTGGTCTACTGGTATTTCCCCACCCTCTGGTAAAGGCAGTAGATTAATAGTTTCTCACATTGGCAGTGAAAAAGGATTTGCTAAGCATGGTTTGTTGGAATTTCAATCCAAAAGCACAAAAGACTATCACGAGGAGATGACAGCTGATGTTTTCGAAGAGTATTTTGAGCAGATGATTGAACATATACCACCAAACTCAATTATAGTATTAGATAATGCACCTTATCATTCACGACTAGTAGAAAGACTTCCAACGACTGCGTGGAAGAAACAGGATATCATTGAATGGCTGCGGAATAAGTCCCTGCCTTACAAAGATGGAATGGTTAAAGCAGAACTTTTAAAAATTGCCCGGCAACACAAATCTAAGTTCAAGAAATACGTAGTTGACAAAATGGCGGAAAGACGAAACATCACAGTCCTTAGACTTCCACCCTACCACTGCGAATTAAATCCAATTGAACTCATTTGGGCACAAATGAAAAGCTATGTGGCTAGAAAAAATACTTCATATAAAATACAAGCTGTACGTGAATTGTTATATGAGTCTTTACAACATATTACAGAACAAAATTGGCGAGATGCAGTAAGACATGTAATAGAAGAAGAACAAAAAATGTGGGATCTTGACAATATAATTGATGCGACTGTAGAGACACAACCGCTAATTATTAACCTGCAAGACGACTCGGATTCCGAAGATGATCCTGTTTATTTTGAATTTGAATAGTTTTGTAAGTAATCGTAGTTTATATCATTTAAAAATAGGTATTAATTAAATAAATGTATCTTTTACAAATTGCAAGTAACTTTTTATTTTTAAATAAAATAAAGAAATTTTATTAAAATAAAAATACAATTTACAGTACCTACAGTTTAAGAATATTAATATATTTATTTATTTAAAGTAACGTAATGTTTTAATCATATACTCTACGACACTGGTCAGTCATTTCCACTCAAAATACCTACATAATCGGATTAAAAGTTCTATAGCTGTATTGTATTTATTCAGATACAAGGTGGGTTAGTCGAAAACATCTTAAACTGCCAGTTTTAGGTTGGTTTTTGTTATTATATCATACTACCTGTCCTCTCTGTATTTCAGTTCTCTAATGAGGGTCAAACTTGCAGTGAGCTATCAACAAATTGTGTACGGACTATAATATCCTAAACCATCGTACAGATCTCGTATTTTTCTATAATCTTTAAAAAAACTGTAGTAATTTTATATTTGGGCCAACTGAAATGAGAAGGGGCTCGCGTATTGTATTAAAGTAAATGTTGTATTGTTTGTTGTATCTTATAAAATGAATATGTTCAACCTTTTTAATGTTCAGTCACTACGTCGATGGGGGCCCCACTTCGATAGATTCTTGTTGCTTCCTTCTTCTGTTTCTCTAAAGTTCGATGCTCCAATTTTGGTCTTCTAATTTTTTTATATTAATAACATAACGATGACCAATTTTTTCTGTGTTTACAAAATAACTTACTTACTATTATTGGCTGCGAAACAACCGCCATCTATACGTCAAGTTAGGAACTTCTGGGACTATCCTCGTAAATAAACTTTGTTGCAAATTAACTTCTGTGAGCAGATTTTTTTTATGGACGATGTTGTCATTTGTTTTACCAATTTTGTTGAATTTTTAAATCCAGTGAAATAAAACTCGTTACTTTCTAACGCACCTCATTTATAATTGTGTAATCAGTAATTTAATTGTAAATTGTAACAAATAATGGTAATAAAAACAACTGCATGACGTAAGTGTTACCTTTAAGGAATATTTTTATTTTTTTTCTCCGACGACTTTAAATGAGGATTAAATGTCGTGAAAGCATTCGCTTTAACCCAATAATACTATAAATTAAAATGTTAAGCATGTGCATTTTGCAGCAATAGTCTAGTTACTGTTGCCCCCAGTGTTTGAGATTTTTTTTTTCTCTTATTCTGTTTGCCAATTCAAGTTTATTCTTTAAACGCTTTATCGTCAATTATCTCTGATTGAATTACCCAATAATAAATCCATAAAATCTTATAAAAATAATTCAAAATCAAATGTTTAGCCAAATAATCTTTGATGATGATAATTAAGTTAAAATCGAACAAAAAACCTTAAGGCGAGTTTATACAGCAAATAAAATAAAATAAGAAATAACATAAAATAAAATAAGAAATAACATATCGCAGCTTTTTTGACAATGACTTTTCTGTTTTGTGCATAACAGTTGGTACATAATCTCCAAATTGATTTATTATTTTATTTCAAATACAGATCTTTTAAACCCATTACTTTTTAAAAAATATTATAATGGATGATGGCATGTTGATAGACCAGGTATCGACCTTTCCTCAGTTAAAACTTCCTTCCTCATCAAAAACTGATGGAAAATACAAGAACAGCCGACTAAAAGAAAATGCTTTGCTCACAATTGCTAACATAATAGAGAAAGCAAATAAGTGCCAAAAAATCAGAGACTTTAACGGTTTTTAAATCATTTTTTCTGTAGCTGAAGCTTCTGAATACAGATGGAAGCTTTTAAGAAATAAATATACGGGCCATAGAAGGAAAATCAAAAATACCTCCACAAATAATATTATTAGGTTAGGTTAGGTTGATTGTAAACTCGGAACATTTAGAACAGAAAAGATTTGGGTCACGCGCACTATCAGTTTTTAATCAAAATAAAATAAAATAAGACAAAGAGATAAAAGTTGGCCATCTTTTGTTCTTATTTTATCTTATTTCTCGTATAAACGCTTTCATAGTTTTGGGCATGTTTATCTTTCTTATTTTATTTTATTTGTTGTATAAACTCGCCTTTAGTCGTCCACATGGCATGAATTAGTCATGGGATATTTTAATGGGAATCGCTTCGTATATATAAGTTTAGTATCATGACAGTGCTCTAAGTGGTAAATGGTGTTAGTGATATTAATTAAAATTGATTTACACGGTTGAAGCCATAATATGTCGGTTATAGCTCATCTTCTAGAGGTGCGACATTTTATAGCTAAACTCAGAAGCAATGTTATTGTCAGATTTGAAATGCTGGGGTATATAATAATACGTTGGGAAAGCTTACAAACATTAGCTTGCAGTATTTGCGATTTTCAGAAAACGGTTTAAGCAACAAAATCAATTTTTTGGCTACTAATTAGCAACAAATTCTCGTGTTGTTTTTTTTATTTTTGCCGACCTTCCATTGCTAGCTTGATAAAGCAAAAATTTAGTAGCAACTATTAGAAATTATAGATTAGGTAATTTTATAATTTCTATTACAGAATATTACAGAAAGTCCCCTGTATTTAAGGTTAAAATAACACGCCGTCCCTGGTTTTCTTCTTCAGTCGATTACGATGTCTTTCGTTTTAATATCTTTGCGAGCACAGGAATATATTTTGAGTGTAAAAACAGATGTAATTGCACAATGCGGTTAGCGGTTTAACAACGTAGTACGAAAAGGTGGGACTGATACCCACTTTCTGAAAATATGACATACTGTATAGCTCATTTCACCAATATACGACGGTATCTGATTAGTCATCGAGGCATTGACTTAACGGGCGCACTGTGTTGAGAGGTACACAAGTAAATTCCCATAGAAACGTTTTTTGTTTATTATTTTGTTTTTGGTGACAGGTTTTATTTTTATTTTTTGCTTTATTGTGAACAGAAATCGTTAATGTAGTTCTCGATGAGTTTTTTGATTAGAAATAGGCACATTCAAGCATCAGATTTATAGTCATCGTAATAGGTATCACTGTCGTCGCTATCCTCATTCGGATTTAAATGATAACAGGATTAACTGCTTTGAGGCGGTTTTTACGAACCCATCCTTCCTATATTAAATTTTCACAGATTGTGACACATTATTCCCAAATTTCAGGAGTGGCAGTATAAGGTGCTCGTTGCCAGGTTTCCAAAACAGCCTTATCACTGTAACCATTAGATCTAATGTGATTGACATAATAATTTTTGCATATTCCCCAAATGTACTCAATGGGATTAAATTGGCAATGATAAAATGGATGTCTTAGGACACGATGTCAATAACTAAGTATAATTTGATCCACATTGTACATTTTTCTCTTTCGTCCCTTTTAGAGCTATCGATAATAATTCCGGCATGAAGTAATACTGTGGAAATGAAATATTTTTGTTCGTTAACCATTCTTTTATTTTCTGTACCGTCCAGGAGTTTGTTGGTTGCTTATTTAAAATTTCTAAATGGTCTGGAGCAATATCTAATACAATGACAGATAGTTTATGTAACGATGGTAATAGTTTCTCTTTGAACCATTTCACAAACATCTCTGTATCCATATTGTCATAATAATCGGCCGATTTTGATTTTAACGGAAATAAAAGATTTGCCCCACCAACAAAACCATGCTTTCCACCTGCATGCACAATAATGTGTCTTTTTCATTACCGTTGGTGTGTTTTATTGACTTTATGTTATCGTCCTGCCAAATTCTTTTTGTTCCACCTTTAGCAAAAATCCAAGTTTCGTCCAGATAAACAAATAAAGAGCCTTGTTAACAGTGAGTATAATATCTTAAAAATCGGTACTATACGATTTTAATGTCTGTACTTACTACAATGATAACCCAGGATTACTAATTAATTTTCTAGAAATCTAACAATACATCTAACAAAAATGTATTAACATGCCAAATTAAAGCTTAACAGCTTAGTTAATTAGTGAAATTTGTTTGGATTACTTACCTACCTCTGTTATTATGTACAAAACATCATTAGGAACATATTTGGTTGCAAAATTAACCGTGCTAACAAACAAACAAGTCCCATATAAAATAAAATTCGTTATCTACAAAATTTGTTTAAAAATATTGGGGCAATTTACTTTCGTACTTCTTAAATGTACAGTTGAATACTGGTTATCGAGTTTCTAACGATAATCCGAAACCACCGTATATTCGTGAAATATGCTATAAACTGAATGTTTAACTCGGAATTCTTAATTCGTTCTCTGCTTAATTCGTACTGTGCTATTCTTCGAGCGAAAGAAATGTATATTAACATTGGTCTCATTTTCAAAAATGATAAGAACATAAAACTATGTTTGTGTTAAAATTAAAACATGAGCGTCGCGCTGAATTATTCGCAGAAATAAAGAGATTGGTGCGAACATCTAGCATATGTTTTTTTAACCAACTCGGTCTCATATTTTTTAGCACCTTTGATTAAGCGTACTTCTTCGTTGTTTATCGTCAAGCATGGTTATTTGGCAATCGTCGTGTTTTGTAGACACTCAATCCCACCCAATCTCACACTTACCCACGTGCACCCTCAATAGTAATTCGTTTCTACTTTTGATAAGGTAACATAATTTCATTCAAAATAATCGTAATTAATATGAAGTAGCAATATTGTAAAAAATGTTCCCGCGTGCGCTGATAACAGACAACAACCGGACCAAAAACACCGGAACGTGAAACGTTCCATTGTTTGCACTAGCAATAATTATATTGTACGAAGCTGTGCAGTTTATTATTTCACAAGTATCCGTTTGCGTAATCCACCGAATACATCATACAAAGTATCTGTCGAGGTAAATTGGAGTGGAAAGTTTGATTTTCACTTGAATTAGATGAAAAAGTGGGTCAAAGGAAGGACACATTTCGCCGAGCGTTGAGATATTCTTTTAACATATTATTTGCGATATAATTAAAGTAAAAAAAATCATTCAGCACTAGACTTATTCGAAATTGATTTTTGATGTCGAAACGTTGTATTTATGAAATGTGTATTACTTTTAATTTACTAAAAACATTTAGTACCTACTTTTTGTAATAATATACACACATGGATATTCTATTTTGAGCTGAAAGTTATCGACTAAATTAAGGTTTTGCACTTAATATTAAATTTAAAAAAAATAATTTCAATAAAGTTTATTCAAACCACAACAAAAAAAATTAATAAAAATATAAAAAAACTTAAAAAGTACCCTACATAGCATTATATAAAACATTTTTTACGTAACAAAAATTCAAACGGGAAATTACGTTTTAGATGTGCCAAATACTCGTGATAAATATGTTTGTTTAGCGTCATATTCTAGTATACCAAAGGCTTTCCAGCATTTGTTTGCAGTTTAAATGGAGTCGTTTTCATGTTCAGTTTAAAAATTCATGAGATTTACTTTGAACTCAAATTAATACTGACAAATTTTCTTCAGTCTATAAAAACGATAAAATATAGAACAGAAACGCGTTCGTTTAATTAACTTCGAAGTAGAAGTTATAGTAACGGGTTCGATTTTGCGAATCCCGAATTTTGACATATCTTCACATTTTAAGGTCCCCAGAGTCGAATACAATAGTTTTTAAATGGACGTCTGTGTGTGTATGTACGTATGTGCGTATGTTCGTATGTGCGTTCGGAATTATTTTTCGTCTCGATTATCTCGAGAACAAAAAATGATATCGACGTAGGACCAATAATATTCGACGCATAATTACGCAACTTAAAACTGATTAGATTTTCAGCAAAATCGGTCAAGCTGTTTTTTATGGAGAATAAAAAAACTAAAAAAAAATGGTAAACTTTCGGAATTATTTTTCGTCTCGATTATCTCGAGAACAAAAAAAATTGATATCGACGTGGGACCAATTGCTATCGACGCATAATTATGCAACTTAGAACTGGTTGATTTTCAGCAAAATCGGTCAAGCTGTTTTTTATGGGGAATCAAAAAATTGAAAAAAGTGGTAAACTACCTGAATTTTGCAATTTATAAATTATACTATTTTTGATACAGAATTTTGAGACCTTCTGAATAATATGATTATTGCATGTTAGGAATATTTGTATGAAAAATAAGATGACATTATTTCATAAAAAAAAATAGTTTTAGAAAATAAAAATAGGAATTGGACAATTTTAAACTTGTGTCATTATTGAGAGAATAGCATTGAAGACGCTATAACAGTGAAAAATTATTGTTAGTAATAATCAAGCATTGTTTATAACAATTGAATATTGCTACTAACAAATGATTAGTGATCATAATAATTTAAACAAAATTCAATTGTTATAAACAATTGAAATGATAAGAAAAAGTTTGAAAGAATACGGTTGATATAAACAGAATATTGTTAATGACAATTATAGTTTGTTGTAAACAATTTGAAATCGTTTTTTATAATAATTTTATTAATAATAATTATAACAACAAAACATATGGTATTTTTTTATTCTTTCAGCTGGGAAGTTAGTCGTGTGGACCTCTCGGGTCGCACCCAGACCACTGATTTTGTAGTTTTTTTTTTGTGCTAATTTAAAAACATCAGAAAATACAGTAACATGCAATGTGGGCTAAAAATACAATATAATTAATGAACCAACTTAACATTTTAATATAAATTATATCCATATGGCCCAGTCATATTAGGGGTTTCACCTCGAAATAAAAGATAATAAGCTGTAAATTGGTATAAACCTTTGTTTTGTCGTTATAAATGTTGTCTCAAAAGTCACAAATGTCCGCGTCTTAAGATATTGAAGGTCGAAGGTCATAAAAATCGGTTTTTCGCGAATATCTCGCTTTCTACGGCTTAAATGAGATCTGCACCTATTATAATAGTTGTAGAGCATAAAATTCTCTACAACTTTTGTTTAAGTTTTTTTCATACGATCAACTGTTTTTGCGGTAGACTGCGAAGAGTGCGCCGCGTACAATCATATATGGCCTAATGCAAGGCTATAAATAGAAAAGGTCATAGAGTAGGGACAACTATTTCCAGTTATATAAGTATTAAAAGTTTACACGTTTTAAAGAAAACGGGCATTGTTTAATAATTATAATTTTTTAGTAAATAATTAACTTTATACAACGTACTGATAACCGTAACTCATGCTTGACCTTGCATTAGGCCATATATGACTGTACGCGGCGCACTCTTCGCGGTCTACCGCAAAAACGGTTGATCGTATGAAAAAAAAGTTTAAACAAAAGTTGTAGAGAATTTTATACTCTACAACTTTTATAATAGGTGCAAATCTCATTTAAGCAATAAAAGCGAGATATTTACGAAAAACCGATTTTTACGACCTTTGACCTTCAATATCTTAAGACACGGACACGATAGCACTTGTGACTTTTGAAACAACATTAAGAACGACAAAACAAAGGTTTATACCAATTTACAGCTTATTATCTTTCATTCCGAGGTTGACTCCTTTTTTTACCTAATATGACTGGGCTAATAGATAATTTCTAGGAGTGTAGTTTCAAAGTTGCAAACCTCGCGTTTCGAGTAGATCATTGTTTACCAGCGCCACTTTAGGAACAGCATTGATATAATTTGAATAGTTAAGTAAGAAAGGATAGCAAACAAAAGACCATTTGTTGTTTTTCTTACCGTTTCCACCCGACTGAAGAAGGCGCGTATAGTAAAGAGTTACGTTAAATATTTAAACCCCATTAAAGTATTAATGAAAAACATGGATTCTATCATAGTATTTTTAATATAAAAATTTTCACCCCATTTACTAATTTTTGATTTGTATTTTCTTTTCCTTGTCTGTTCTAATTTGTTAATATCCGAATATTATTTTAAAAAATGATTTCTTTTATAGATGTCGTCTGCAGCCGTCGGGACACACCACTCGGGGGCAGGTCCTTTAAGTTTGATGTCCTGCGTGCGCGAGTCATCACCCCTACAGGATTTCGACTCTGACACGGAGAAAAGTGGTAAGTGATGAATATAATCTCATAATGATTGGTGCTGACATATTTTTATCAAAATATATTTCCCGTTCTGGCCCCTTTTTATCTTTATTGTACATTTTTATTTAAGCTATAAATCAATGTTGTTATTGTAGGAATACATAAGTGGGGAAGTTATCCAGTGTTAACACCATCTCACTAATTTATTTTATCTGTTGACCACTGTCTTTTTAATCTTCGTGTGAGTTCATGCTATTGATGGAAAACACCCCAATGTGGAAGCAAAGCATCCTCATTGAGGTGTTCCGAGTTGTTCGACATACTTTTTTTGTTAATCTCTTGATTTCGTCTTCGATGAATGGGATACCAGAGTCATCGTGACGTACCGCGGTGCATTAAAGACTATTTTAAGTATTTTGGGTGGGATTCTTTGAAATATTTTTGTGTTGGATGGTTTAGCACAACCCCACACCACAGCTGGATACCATCTCTTATTTTAACGAACATATGTTATTACTTTTGGTTGTATTGCGAAAATATGAGTCCCTTCCGTAGCCGATAAGGAAATGGCACTGTAAGCACTCTTTCACTCATTTACATATATACATACCACTTTTTTGTACTTGCTACGGTTCTTACACTCATTTAAGATTCCCCAAATGGCGTCTGGGTTGTGAATTTATTTTTAATAAAAAAAATACAATTTTACCTACTCAAAGGTTTGCCCTACTTTTTGTGGTTAAACGATTTTTTCAATCTCGACGATGATCCATCTAGTTAAATGTGAGATCTATTAGTGAATTACTTTCTGTAATTTTAGCAATTTCTGTGCTGTTTCTAATTATAATTTTGGATGGTTTCCAATTTTAAATATTCATCCAGAATTTCGTATTTTAAGATGAATCGAGCAATATTGTTTTTTCTACAATGAGAAATTTCGCAGTTAAAACAGTTTATTAAAAAATATGACCACTAATAATTAAAATAAACACATTTGTGCAGTACAAAAATAAATGAATTTTATAATAATTTATTAGATTTGTAATAATCACTTTACCAGAATTCTACTGCTTGGTCAGGATTAACAGAGCTTACACTGGTTTAACATTAAAAAAGGTGTTGGACAGGGATGTGTGGCTTCACAACTGCAGCTTAACTTATGCATAGACAGTTGTTAAAAACAAATTAAATGGATTGCGTATGGATTGAGAATGAATTATTTAATCGTCAAATGCCTTTTTTACGCCGATGATCTGGTCATATTAGCATCATCTGAGAAGGAGTTGCAGGAAATTGTTAATATTATGCTTGATGCCCTAAAAATCAAAGGGATAAAAGTAAATGCAAGCAAGACGAAAGTAATGGTTTTTAAAAGATAAAAAACATCACAAACTGCGAGGTGCTGATTGAAGGAGAAAGAGTGGAACAAGTGAATGAGTTTGAGTGGGTTCAAAGTTTACGGGAGAAGGAAAGAATAAAATAAACTTTTCCTTTAAAACTTTTGCTATCAACTTAAAACGTCCTTACACAATTTATAACGTTATAAAAGCTTGTCGCGAGATTTAGGTACTCGTATTTACTTAGTCTGAAAATTTTAAATATTAAATTCAATCAGTTATAGTTATTTAATTTACTTGATTATCCACATAGGGTTAATCTCGCGACAAGCTTTTATTACGTAATAAATTGTGTAATGACGTTTTAAGTTGATACTAAAAGTTTATTTTATTCTTTTTAGCGCATTAAAATAAAAGCTTGTTTTTAAAAATTATTTTTTACTGTTAATTTATTTTTTACTTTTAGTTATCGCCCGACAGGTTTCTTAGTCTGTTCATCTCATTCAACGCATCATTGTTGCAAGGTCGTTTTCCGAACAGTTTAGCTCTTCAATAAGGAGACTTTCTAATGTTTTTACCCTACTTAAGGCCACGTAAGCTTGACCAGCACCGAAGAGCTTCGGGTCTAGGTATGCAACGGCATGGCCGACAGTAATACTCTGCATTTTGTATATTGTGCAAGCCCATGTATATTGTTATTCTCTGTTACCAGAGAATAACAAAAACAACGAGAAGCGACATATTTGTAGGAACGTTTTATGTTTGTGGGGTCGATTGTGGATGATCTTAAACACATATAAACACATACATATAGTCACGCCTTTTCCCCGTAGTGGTAGGCAGAGACCACTTCCTTCCACTTCCGCTACGGTTCTTACACGCATCTTTTGCTTCCTCTACTCTCATTAGTGCTCTCATATATGCTCGTCGGTTATTGGTACTTTTGGCCTGGCTTTTCTTCATAACAATGATCGAGATCGATGTTCGCCGAGGTCGACCTCTACCGACTTGTCCATTCACACTCGCCTTATAAATTTGTCACTGCGAGAGAGGGATGCCAGACACATACCGACGGGTCATGGCATCCTTGGATACCACATGCACAAGCTGGGGCTTGCCAACACCTCTAACTATGCGGCGAGGAGGAAATCAAACTCCATATCTTCGGCCAGTGCCCGGCGTATGCCAGACTCCGCTGGGTTCAGCTTTTCCTGAGCATCTAAGGCAGTTACCGATTAGCTCCTTTTCTGGAAGAAGACTGGAATGGCAGGTCGCGAATTGCTATCACGGGGTGACGCAGTGAACGAGTTTCATTATGATTATGTTAATAAAATTAAAATTATTTTGCCACAACAACTATGTAGGAAATAACGAAACGAAAAATAAATGTAAAAATAACACCTTTGTGTCTACATAAAACAAAACACGAGCGTTTACATTTGAAACGGTAATAAATTACTGTATAAAATTAAGATGAGTTTATAACGGTATTCATGAAATAGAAATGCGGGAGATTGTGCAGATCTGACGGTCGTAATTAATCGGAAACCGTACGAGGAGATACACGATCAAAAAGTTTACTTAATAACAATATTAGTAATTTTAAGATCAGTATACGCATTGTCCCCTTAATGTAATTATATTTATTATTTTTTCTGCCACTCCGCTGCGATTAAATTTATGAATATTGTTACAAACGTTCCGAGACAATTTTATTTAATAATAATTTAAAATATATTAACTATATCTTCGGCGAGACTGCAAAACCACGTAACAGAACTCTGCAATATCGCCTATCTACAATAGTCACAAAATTGAGATTTGGCGCCAGTGGGTTCAGAGTGTTTATTGGCTCCTAGTAGAACTCGCGATTGAAATTAGCTAATAAGGAACGTCTATTTAGTCAGTAGTTGGCGTTACGGTTGGGGAGCGTTTGGCAGCAAAGCCGCGTATTTACCGAATTCAAGAAAAAGTCTTGACACGAGTGGCGCGTTTTTCTAATTGATTGTTATTTATTTGTGAATATTTTTTAAAATCTGGTAAAGATATTGGTAAATTTAGGTCACATTCCTATAAATAATAGTCATAGAAATCACGAATACGTTTAGTTAAAACAACGTATAATAATAGCCAAGATAATCAGTTTTTTCTTCCTCCTTTAAATATGCGAAAATGAAGATACGTGGTATTGCAGACTGATGTTACGCGGTTTTGCAGTCTCACCGACGATATGATGTAACATATCAATTAAAATACAAAAATCCACTAATAAAATTAGTAAATTGACAAAACAATGGCGCATTAAGCTAAACGAAGCCATAACAATTCCTGTAAACTTTACAAACAAAACTTTTATAAGTCATCAGAACATATTCTTAAATAGCAGGCAAGTACCACCTGTAAACAAACGCAGCTAAATATCTTGGAATGAATTTAAACGCTAAGTTGAGTTGGAAAGAACATATCAAAGTGACAAAAGAGAACTTGAATTCAGATATAGAAATATGTATTGGTTACTTGTGGGGAAATCTTACTTCTTCACCTAAAATAAACTCTTGTTGTATATTTAGGTATTTAAACCTGTATGGCATCCAGTTGTGGGAATGCGCCAAATCTGGAAATACAGCTATAATACAAAGGTTCTAAAAAAAGTGCTAAGAGGAATGGTAAACGCAACACGGTATGTTCGAAATTATAAAAAAACGACAATGATTTTTGAACATTCTGTATAATATTGAGAAACAGGTTCTATCGAAATCTATAGCCCAAAACCTCTTTTATGCATGGTCAGAATTCGAAGAGATGATTTCTATACATTTCGATGTTATTTAGTTTCCAATTGTACCTAGCATTTTCATAAAAAAATCAATAACTCGAGAACGGTTATAGTTAGCTACATAGTACCTTTTATGAAATCGTATTATTTTTTCCTGAACTATTTAAAAGTGTAACGAAATACAGGGTGTTCCATTTAAAAAAACACAACTTTGATGTCACACTTTTTTTTAGCCACTCTGGAGACTACAAATTAATTTCCTTTTGCAGCCTTAATCAATCTACAATGTATATATATTCTAATAAAAATAACCACATTTTTCATGTTTAATGTCGAATGTAAAATACACTATGTGAACTTGTTTGTGTTTACCTCAAGAAATAAAAGAAGTATAAAACACCATGTGGACTTGTTGTCGAATTCATCTCTGTAATGCAATCACGCTGATGGTGAATAGGAGATGTACTACTGTTTTAGCCTTTTTGTGTTGTGAAGTTGTTATGATAACTTTTCATTTTGTTTATTTGTTATTGATTACTAGAAAAGTGTTCTGATTTGAATAAAGAGAAAATATTTAATTTATACTTACAGTTTTGCAAAAAAAACCAACATGCACGCAGGATTTACTGCTCCAAAATGGAAATATTTTGAAGTTTTTGATAAAAACTTTAATCTATCTTTAAGCCGCCAGAGGTAGACACCTTTGACGAATGTGACTTGTTTTAAACCAGATTTAAATATAGCTAACCTTAATGCTGAAATGACGCGCACCAAACTGAAGCAAATAAAAGGTACAATCTAAAAAGTTATTATACCAAAATGGCAAAAACAAACCCTAAAAACAAAGTTTCTCATGTTTAGCTGTGTCTACATTTATACAGACAGAGTCACGAGTTACGAATTATTAGACATTATAATCTATGTGCGAAAGTTGACATCGGCAACCTTGCAAATCTTTTTACCCCTGATCGCCTTGCTTCAAAACAACATAGTGGGGACATATGATTGTTTTCGTTTCTTGTCAAAAATGCGAAACGACCTAACCTCAAAATTATGCAGAGATAAATGCAATCTCAAGAAAAATCATCCAGATTACGAAAGCATGTATGGAAGATGGAAAACCTAGAGTGCGAATAAATAATAGGCTCTCGGATAATTTTAAGATACGTAGCGGATTACGACAGGGAGATACCTTTTTACCTCTACTCTTCAATATTGCCCTAGAGAAAACTACCAGGTCGGCAGCAATTCAACTTCTGAATGCCCGAGACCCGAAACTGTTGTTAGCATAAGCAGATGACATTGACATAATTGGATACTCCACACCAACAGTACAAGAGATCTTTAATCGCATGGAAAATGGAACAAGAGAAGTAGGACTCAAGATTAACGACAAAAAGACCAAATATTTGTGCATAAACAGGCAGGGGCGCAGAGATACAATAGGGCAATAGACACCTAAAATTTTGAACGAGTGGAACGTTTCAAATATCTGGGAGCTACAATTACAGCCGATAACGACGTCACAGAGGAAATAAAAGGCTGAATACAAGCCGCAAATCGATGTCTGTTCTCTCTACAAAACTTTTTTAAATCCAAAAACATTTCAAGAGCCCTAAAGGTGAAAGTCTATGAAAGCATTATAAGGCCAATAATCACTTACGGGTGCGAGACATGGACAATGACTATGGCTTAAGAAAAAAAACTTAGGCGTCTCGAGAGAAAAAATCCAAGAAAAATATTTGGTCCCCATCACGACCCTAACAGCAACCATTATCGCATCGGGACAAACGCCGAGATTAGTCAGCTAAGATGGTACGGACATGTCCATAGACTAAGAGATGACAGACTGACGAAACTGGTATGGGAGGAGAGACCGTCGGGAAAAAGACCACTTGGGAGAGATGGATAAACAACATCAAAGCAGATCCCACAGAAATTAGGGCCTGGAGGAGTATAGTGCAGTCAGCCAAGACCCACCCTGGGTTGTAGAGCTACCTTGTATGTATGTATGTACTATGTACTGTCTTGACTTAAGATTTTTCGTTGGTGTTTATTTTCGTGTCACTTGGAACTGTTAATCTGCTAACTCACTTTCTTTATATAGAGAACATTGTTAAGTATAGAATGTGATGTTGGTGGGACAGATATATTTGTATTACCGTGTGGTTCAACAGGTGCAAATTTTGACTGTGCCCCGTTGATTTTTGGTGCCGATCTTTATTAAACGTTTTAAAATTTCGCAAACATTTTCTCGAGCATATTTATTCCTAGAGATTATAGATATCATATCGCATCTTTATCGAGTGATTGTGAGTATTTGTTTCCCAAAGTTTAAATATTTGCTTTGATTAGTTCTAGGAATGCGAGAGCTAGTTATTCATCAAATTTAATAAAAAAAGTATGAATTTTAATAAAAATAGGGGAGATTTTAATACAAGCAGTGATTACGGATATTTTGAAGATTATTGTAAGTATATTTTGTTAATTGTTCGTTTTGTTTAGATAAGGTTTTAATAGTTGTTATAATACAAGAGAGTAACAAATCAACGGCATCGAATTTTAACATACGACTAGAAGTGTCACTCCATGCTGTCAATGGATTTTAAGCCGACAATTTCTAGCATGATCCTGGCATGGACTTTGGACTTTGCAATACAGGCTGTCGCGGAGTGGGATATTTGTACGAGAGCGGTATATTTCGTGATAGTATTCCGGCTGGAATCGATGCTGTCATCGGTTGAATTTAGAGGATTAACTATACCTCCAAAAATGTTTATAAACACATTTACATATTAGTAGCTTTGATGTACTATCTCAGCTAACATATATTTTATTTTTTAACCATGCCTTTTAGTTAACTGAATACTATTCGTACCTAAATATAAATAAAGTTCTCATACAGATACAAATAAAGGCGTTTATTTGGATCCCTAATAACTTAAAGCGTCCCTCGTATTTTAAATAAATATCTAACGGAAGCATTTCACTGACCTGCATCCCCATAAGTGAAGCCGACGAATTATTTATTATTCAATAATGTTAGGAATTCCTTTTTGTCGCGGCGAAGCCCTTTATACCCATAAACATCAAAGCTCTGACAGAGAGTGATTTAACTGTTAGTATTCTTTAAACTTTGTTAACGAGAAGCGACAGCTTTATCGGAACGATTGAAGTTCGTGGGGGCGATTTTCGGTGACCTTCATACACCATAAATACATAACCCTGCACTAAAATATGAGCGTTGGAACTTAACTTTCTTATTAATACTTCCTACTAAATTTGTACTTCCCCTGCGTTTTCATTTATAAATTCATTAGCACAGTAGTTAACGAATGATAAAATACGTAAAATAATAAATAAATAATTTGGTGTAATATTATCTAATGTTAGTCTGTTGATTGCCGATAAATATTGTATTAACTATTTAAACGATATGAGTTGTCAGTGTTTCGATTTCGATTACAATCTTCATCAATGTTGAACATGTTAACATCCAATCTCGGTTCATGCAAGGGCAATAAAATAATTAACTTATCAATATTTAGTATTTATCGACAATCACGAATCAGATTTATTGGAAAGGAAACTTTTTAAATAACTTTCTTAGGGACGACTCTTGGTTTAAGTAATTTGTACTGTTATACGAAATTACTGACAATAACATTCATTTACTTCTCGTTATTATTACACACAGTTAAGCTTCCAAAATCATTTTTTCCAGAGAACTATGACCTGCAACTTTTTAAAAGACGTGTCCACAATCATCTCCTTTCTATAATCCCTTCCCCTTCTAATAGTCGCAGTGCGGGCCGTCCGCGGCCCACACGATAGGTCTACCCTTTTTGCGACTATTTTCATAAAAAAAAAAATTTTTTATTATTATTGATAAATAAATAAAGGAGTGTATTGCCCGTGTTGCGTTTTATAGTTTTTCTACGACTACTCTATATATCTATATCTATCTATATATAGTCGTAACTTTCTACTTGCTACGGTTCTTACACACGTTTTTGGCTTCTTCTACCTTCATCAGCGCTTTCATACATGCTCGTCGGTTTCTGGTACTCTTGATCTGACCCTTCTTCAAAACAACTTTGATCTGATCGAGATACGTTCGCCTAAGTCGACCTCTATCGATTTGCCTGTTCACACTCGCCTTATAAATCTGTATCTTCATTTTTATTTTATCCATCCTCTACGCGTTCAAACTATCTAAGAATTCCTTTTTTTATCTTTGTAACTACATCTTCTTTCACATCACAGAGTTCCTTTATCTCACGATTCCTCACTTCATCCATCAGAGTCACTCCAGTTATACTTCGTTGACTACTCATCTCCGCAGTATTAACCTTTTTTTGCAGAGGTGGAGTAAATCCTTTACGGGGGGGGAGGGGGTAATGAGTCTGAAAGCTCAAGGTCTACTGTGAGACTCCATTGACTGTGTCGGGTCTACTCACTAAAAACTTCACCTCTTTTTAGGTCAGTCTGGCTATATCCTCCGGTGACACTTAGGCCTGTTGGCCCATTGTATCTTGCCTATGTGTTTTTGTATCATTGTACAATGAAGACCTAACCCGAAGACCGCCCGGCAATGACCCGAAAATAGCAAAACACACACTGCGCCGCCGCGAGGCACTGGTCCGAAAAAGACAGCCAATTCCCGGGACCTAGAACCACGCCGCACCCAATCCAGTACCTTCGTACCTTATGCAAGTTCTGTACTAGGTGGAAACAATATAGCCTTCCAAGAACCGCCCATCCTCCCCAGCGCCCCGCAGCAGTACAGCACGCGCTCCACCGCCCCCGTCCTTCCGTCTTCCAGCGTTCTCAGTTCTTCTTTGCAGTCAAAAAGTATGGGGAAAGGGGTGGTCCGGCATGCATCCATCAGCACGGGTCGCATAACACTTTGGATTGGGAGTCTTTTAGTCGCCTTTTACGACAGGCAGACTCTACCTGGGATCTATTCTATTTTCCCCGTATCCCCAGGGTATAGAATTGATCTTAATTTCATGCTTCTTCTGCCAAACCCAACATTCACTACCATACATACATAGGTGTAGGGACTAGAACTCCTTTGTGCACATTGCACAGCCAGTCGTGCATTCCAAAATAAAAGCAGCTCTGCGGGCGAAAAATATACCATTATTTAAGTAATGTTAAACATTGAGTTTTAATATCATAAAGTTTTTGTTACAAAGTAGTAAACATATTATCCTAAAAATGGTTGCTTACTTTTTTCCACACTTTAAATTATCATTAACCATTTTTGTTTTGAAAATATCCGTGAAAAAGTTACTAAATATTTTGTTTTTAATTTTTAGCACTGTCGTAAATGCAAAATGGTACATTGGATTATTTTATCATTTATAACTTACTTTTTGTTTCTTTAAATATTGACATTGCTACTGATAGAAGGATCAAATTGTGATAAATTTTAGTTAAATTAACAAATTTATCAACATCAGAAAGTAATAATAACGAGTCGATTTGGTCACAGTTAAACTTCCCCATAGAGAATCATGTGCCCATGTTTGGATAATATCAAAGTGATTAATTTCGGCTACCCATATGTGGAAAACACACGTTTAAGTAACGTAGTTAAATATAATTACACTTAAATATAAATCTAATATTTGAAACATAACGTGACGAAATTAAACAACCTTTTTTTATTAAAATTAGACAATAAGATAAATTAAAATTGGAATAAACTCTGAAAAGTAAAATATTTCCATTATGGGTTATATTAGAACCAAGTATGGGGTGAGCGGTAGTTTAATACGAGCACTGGAATCACTATACGAGGATTCCACTGCTTGAGTCACGATAAACGGAGCTTACACGGACTGGTTTAACATTAAAATAGGTGTGAGACAGGAATGTGTGGCTTCGCCATGGCCTTTTAACCTATACATGGACGATTGTTTAAAAGATTTAAAAGAGAGTGCGTATGGATTGAAAGTGAATGATTTGATTGTCAAATGCCTTCTTTACGCCGATGATCAAGTCATATTTGCGTCATCTGAAGAGGAGTTGCAGGCGATGGTTAATGTTATGAATGATGCGCTGAAAATCAAATGGATGAAAATAAATGTAAGCAAAACAAAAGTAATGGTTTTTAAAAGAGAAGAAAGCATGACAAACTGTGAAGTTCTGATTGGGGAGAAAGAGTGGATCAAGTAAATGAGTTTTGTATACCTGGGTTTAAAATTTACGAGAGATGGAAAGTATGACAGTGACATTGAGCGAAGGTTGTTGGCAGGAAAACAAATAAATGGGGCACTGCATAGCTTTATGAACAGCCAGAAAATGTCAAAAAAGGCACGTCTGGCTGTGCATAGAGGAGTGTTGGTTCCTACACTTATGTATGGTAGTGAATGTTGGGTTTGGCAGAAGAAGCATAAAAATAGGATTAATGCTGCCGAGATGAGTAGTCTAAGAAGTATAGCCGGAGTGAATCGGTTGGATAAAGTAAAGAATAGTGAGATAAGAGAACGATGTGGTGTAAAAAAAGATGTGGTTACAAAGATAGATAAAGAAATGCTTAAATGGTTTGGACAAGTAGGAAGGCCAGGTCAAGAGTACCAACAACCGACGAGCATGTATGAGAGCACTGATGAAAGTAGAGGAAGCAAAAGATGTGTGTACGAACCGTAGCAAGTGGAGGGAAGTGGTCTCTGCCTACCCCTACGGGAACGTGACTATATGTATGTATGTACAAAGTGGTGTGCCAATTTTGTGTAACTTTAAAATTTTTACTAATTTCCCTAATGTTGGGCGACAATTTTGTGTTATGTTAAAGTTTCCTTTCTAAAGCCAATTTTGTGTAATGGTATAGGTTACTTTTATAAAACTAAATTATTCCAACTCAAGAGTGCTAATTTTGTAGCGAACAGTTTTACCTGTTAAACTTAATTATTTTATAGGTGGTAAATGGTTCACCCTCCATCGCCCGGTGACACACCACCGCTCCGATTATAGGTGCCGTGAAATGACTAATCATGTTTCGGCACTTGGTCAGAGTTTCCGGTCCCTCGGGTGAAATGTATTCTGGTTTATATTCGAATGGAAGCATCCAGGCATCTGTCAGGCCTCTTTGGGTTTGAGGGTACAGCATTGAAACAGTTCCGCAGGCTGGCCGCCAAGTAGTACAGTGGCCCCAACCCATTGGTAACGCTCTGGGAGGCTGCCACATCAATTGGTGTATAATCCCGATACTCCTGTTCTGCCAGTTCGTGACTGGAGGGGATCCGAGCTCGTGTATTAGGGGGGCATTGCCGAGGCCACAGTCCATCGAGGTCAACTGACCGTCCTGGATGCAGAAATTTCTGTAGAAGCTAGTCCACATATCTGCTCCTATTTATTTATTTTTTTTTTCTTTTTCCTTTTACTCTTCTTTTTTTTATATTTTCTTTTTAAAATAAATTATTAAACCAAATCATGAAAAGTCCAATAAAATACACGTTCCAACTGCGGTTGCTAATAATTCCCCCAAAAGCTACTTTAGAATTGATTTTTGCAATATTCGGGGCCTGAACATTAATTCAGTACACCACCACCTGCAAACTAACAGGTCTCATTTACTGGCTCTGACTGAAACGCAAATCAAACCCTCCTCCAATAATACGCATCTATTGTGTCCTGGTTTCGAACTCGAAACGAGATTCAAATTTAAGACCAACCTCTGTGTTTACACTCGCAGCGATATTTCCTATTGTAGACAGGAGAACTCAGAACCAAAGGACGGCCTAGATGTCAAGTGGTTCAAGTTAACCTTACAAAAATCAACAAAATGTCTCTGTTGCCTGTATCTTTCTTCTACTAACCCTCCTTACGTCAACCTTTTTCAACATCTTTCCGACACGCTGGAGCTGTTGCAAACTAACCATCTCAACACAGAAGTTATATTTTTGGGTGATTTTTATGTTCACAACGCGAATTGGCTGAGATCCAACCGCACCGACAACGCCGGTCTGGAAGCTGAGAACTTTGCGATAAGTCACAACGTGACCCATCTAATAGAAGAATCTACCCGCATACCTGATAACCCCAATCACCAAGCCAACATTCTTGATCTCTTCCTCACGACACATCCCGACCAGTACCAAGCTCACAAGACTATTTTCAGTAGAAAAAAAAATTTGTACCGTGCTATTATTTAATTGCTAATAATAAATAATATTGGCGGAACCCTTATGACTATTCTACGGAACCCCTAGGTTCCGCGGAACCTAGTTTGGGAATCCCTTGCCTAGTTCAACGTCACATATGATAAGTTATTGTCACTCATCTAAGGTTGAAAAGTAATAATGGAAGACTTTTTAACGTAATGACATTGCAAATGATATTATTACTGATCGTGTAGGGTGCGTTGTCATAATAATAGTGTATAGGGGACAAAAGTGGAATGATAACTGGTAATGACGTAAACCCTGATTTTCTTGTTACTGACTTGTGAACAGGTATACTGTCATTAGTAATGATCTTGTGATGCTTTAAGAGAATTCTATTGTTACTCCTAGTTTATCGTCAATTAAAATAAATAATGTCATTCCAAATGGTTGTGTTTAAAAAGTAATGACCAAAGACTTTTGGACGTAATTACATTACAGATAATTACATTGTTACTGATCATGTGGAGTCCGCTTTAAAATTGACTGCGAGCAACATTAGAAAAATTTTCCTGTTTGCGTTAAAGCTGGAAAAAACACGGAAAGTATTTTTTAAAACACAGGCAGTGTTTGTTTTTTTGTATGGTACACCAGAAAAAAATCGTCGGTCCATCTGTTCCTTTAATTTAATTTTTCACAATCCGGCCTAATATCGGTACGTCACACAACGAAAAATTTCGTCAGTGTATCGAAAAATTCATTGTTAAAAAAACAATAAACAATCGTCAGTCGAGCATCATCCCACGGCAGTAACCTCTTTTACCATTGTGCGTACAACCGTTGAAGTTGGACGGTCGCGTAATCATGAAGAATAAAAAGAAATATACACTCGGTAAACGAAAACAAAGTTAATGCGATATAATATATATATATTTTTTATTCTATTTCATTTTATGTATTTACACACACACACACACTGTGAGGTTGTCCCCGTTATAATCGCGTTAGAGTGTCAGTCGTTTGTTATTAACAAAAAATTCGTTCGTTTCTGAATTTGATTGTGTACGATTTTAATTTTTTGGATTTTATTTTAGTACATCAGAGTGTATCATGTGAATACGAGATTAAAAAAAAAGGTTAAAAATGTTTTTATTTATTGGTGGGTTGATGTGCTGTCACTCTTTATATTGAAAACAAAAATGTGATCTCCGCAACGCGATTAGACTCGAAAGTATTGCTATAGAGGTGACGTCAAGAAATATCAACATTTTTTTTTATCTTATATTGTGGTGTTGCAATATCTTAATTATTATTACTGACTAGCTTTCTTGATCCGGGGGTGGCCCAGGGTCCAACTTAATGTATCGGTACCGTTGGATATCACATGCACAACTTGGCTTATGCCAGACTAAGGCTGACTGCAGTGCCCGAGCAGTTCCCCTTCGGCAACCTGCTCCTATTCTGGAGAAAGACAGGTATAGCGATTCTCTAATTACTAACACGGGAAGACACAATGGATTTTGTCTGAGTACCGTTGGCGGGATTCGGTAAAAACTGCCTCCCTATTTTTATTATTATCGTTATTATTATTACTAGCTTATTGCTGGCGACTTTGTCAGCATGGTTTGCAAGTTTTTGATTATAAAAACACTGCTTGACGGATCATCGCATTAAGAGGAAATAGGAACAAATAAAATGAAATATATTGTTGTTGAGAGTTAGTTATTACTGCGGGACCATTATTTTTTACAGTCTCACTACGAAAGAGGGTTTCCTATCTTGTATAAGGTCCTGCTGCAGGCTACGTAATCAACAGAAATATAATACGGATTAATAATAGTGACATCATCTATAATGTACTTGAAACTTCCTGTTTTCAAAGGGTCCCGCATCCGTTGGGGATGAATTATTTAAAAAATGTCGGGTAATAGTAGTAAACGAGAAGATAACAGACGGTTAGGTTAGGTATCATGTAAGTAGGGCCCCTCCATTGCAACCCAGTGGGTAAAGACTGTGAATCAAATAATAGTGATTGATAACAGATGGTTAACAACATGTTCTAATTCGTTGATACGAAAGTGATGGAAATTCAAATATGTGTAGTAATTAATTGAATGAGATACAGCTTGTTGGTAGATCCAGAGATTAATATAGGTACATAATATGTACACTATATTACCTGTCAATGTGTCGAGAATTCTTGGAACATCAATCATTTATCATTTAGAATGTAAACATATTTTCGCAACGTGATTCAAAATGTTTTTTCAACATTCAACATTCAATTTTGTTATTAAGTCCCAAAAATAATTTTAATTCCAATCTTATAGAGAAATATTAAAAAACAATTTACTTTTAACGTTTACGTTTTATCTAACTTTTAATGTAACCAATGTCCATAAAAAATTATTAAATAATTTGGGTGAAATGCAATTTTAATGGACCGTATTTACTAATGAGAGATGCAAAAAAATTATCTCATTAAAGTCGGAATTCCTTTTTAATCATTCTTCTTACACTGATAAACCAACTGTCTCTTCGGGAAACAGAGATAAGAGATATATCAGCCTTCCACCAGTAACTTCTTTGTGATTACAAATTGTATAAAATGGATCTCTTTATGAAGTATAATTTTTTTTTATTAAGATTTCACTGGAGTTAAAATAGTAATATACATGCTTTAAGGGGTAAAACTGGGGTGTTTTTTGACGTTGACGTCTTGTCATTTCGTCTGTCATTTATATGCAGCTACGTTATGTAATTTAATCAAATCTCATAGTCATTTCACAGTTTTATAGATATTCTCGTACCTTTGAGCTTGCCTCGTCCACTGCTGGATATAAGCTTCTCTTAACCTAAACCATTTTGCTCGGTCTTGGGCATCTTGCGTTTAAAACCAATAACGGGGTCCCCCAGGGTTTCATCCTGTCCCCCACCTTATTTCTTTTACACATTAACGACCTCTTAAAAACCACTACGAACCCTATTTACAATTTCGCAGACGATAGCACACTTGTCTCAACTTTCACATCCTATCGATCACTTTCGGTGAATGATACAAATAGACTTAGGCAGGAACAGGTTGATTCCATCAGTAGAGATCTTGAAGCAATCGTCGAGTGGGGAACCAACAATCTTGTTTAGTTTAACGCCCAGAAAACACAAAGCGCCACGTTTTCCAAGAAAGTGAATCACTCAAATCATTCCATCACAATGTCCGGAAAAACCCTTGAATCAAGTCCCTCCATCTTGATTTTGGGAGTCACGGTGTCCAATAATATGTCTTGGCATGACCATGTTGCTAACATCGCAAAGTCAGCAAGCCAGAGGCTAGGTTTTCTGTGGAAAGCTAGTAAGTTTTTTACTCCTGATCAACTGTTGACGACGTACAAGGCTCAAATCCGACTTCTAATGGAGTATTGCTCGCACATTTGGGGTTCAGCACCAAGGCATTCTCTTCGTCTTCTAGATTCCATTTAAAAAAGGGCCATTCGGTTGATAAACAGCACAACTATCACAGATACCCTTCACCCTCTAGAACATAGAAAAGGAGTTGCCGACCAGTCATTACTCTACAGATATTTCCATGGCAAATGCTTCAGAGAAATAAAAACTCTTGTACCACCATTGGCCAAATTCGGCCGAAGAACTCGGCACGCTGATCAGTCTCACCCATTTACTCTCAAAATTGACACTACAAGGACCAATCTCCATCAAGAATCCTTCTTTTAAGGGCTGCTACGGAATGGAAGAAGCTTCCAAAATCAGTTTTTCCAAAGAACTATGACCTGCAACTTTTCAAAAAGCGGGTCCACAATCATTTCCTTTCTATAATCCCTTCACCTTCTAATAGTCACAGTGCGGGCCGTCTGCGGCCCACACGATAGGTCCACCCTTTTTGCGACTATTTTCAGTAAAAAAAAAGTTATAGAGTAGATTGTAGGGGTTGTTGGAAAGGCTATGCTGCCTCTCAAGCACTTCGACCTATCAGATCTTTTGTGCATAACCCTTAATCTATTTCAGGCCCGGGATTCCAAGACTTCGTACAAAGTTTATCAGTTTCCTGGGAGCTAAGTTCCTGACATCAGAGATTTTTAGGAAGGCCCCTTCCAGAAACTTGAGCCTCTTGCAAAAAAGCGCTGGGCATTCGGAAAGCAAATGTTCTGTAGTTTCAGCGAAGTTCTCGCAGTAAAGGCAACTATCACTCTCTGTTTTGCCCATCTTTTTCAGGTGATGCCTCAGAGGGCTGCAGTGGTCCTGTCACCAGTTTTAAGTCTTTTTTGTCCAACTCGAGAAGCTATTTAGCTTTCCTAGGCGAAAGGCTTACCATTCTTTTCGCTTGTATTTGTTCTGGCACTTTATGCCAGTGAGATTTCATTTCATCTGTTTTCCAGCGTCGAACCTCTTCTTTCAAGTGGGCTTTAGAGAGTCTACAGAAGGGTTTTGAGCCGGAAAATTGTGTATTTGCCCCTTTTTTGGCAAGGAAGTCTGCTTCCTCGTGACCTGGAACTCACATCAGAGTAACCTGATTGTTTGCTGCCAGTTGTCCCAGGGATTGTTTATAGTCCCAAGTCAGCTTAGAATCAGAGACTTAAGAGCTTTTAGTGCTGCTTGGCTATCTGATAAAATATATATATATCTGCCCTTCGGGTGTTCTTTTTGATGCACTCCTGGGCACATATCTCTATGGCATAAGTTCATAGAGTGGGTATGTCAAATAATAATTTTGGACTATGCATTTTCAGATGCTTAAAAATGCTTTTTTAATTGTTTCATATCTATTATAATAATGGAATATAAGAACTTTACCGCACTATTGGAACACCCTATGTATTTACCTCCACCAATAGTAAATATAATCTTAATTTTTAAATAAAAAGATTTTAATAAGCTCAGTTTGTCAGCTCTTGTCCTTTAAGCAATCTCGTAAAAATGCCACAAAATATGTTACGTAAAGATTTTATTTTTGTTTCAGTGGCGTCGAAAAGGAGGTTTTGGAATCCGAAAAAGTGGTTTAAACGAAAAAACAAAGCTAGTGGAGATGACGTTGTTGTTGTGGAAGTTACCGAAATTGGAAAAGATGCGCTGCGCAGCAGGTCTACCAGCGAACTTTCCGTCACTGATGAAGGAAGAAGACGGTAAGATTTTTTTTTAAATAATAAAACCCTTTTGGAGTTTTTCGGAGCTTTTTGGAGTGTTCTGACATGTTGACCTTTATCCACCTGAAAACGCCCATTTTACTTTGGACGAAGAGTTTTTCTAATTTTTTCACTAATTTCACTGTGACATACTCCTATTCTGGCTAAATACCTTATTTATTTACTGACGTACTCTGAAAAGGATTAAGATAATAAAAAATTTATTGGCTAAAAAATGTAACTCACTTTAAAATATGACCTGCGATTGCTTAGTGACAATTACGTCATTAGTAACTACGTGATGTTATCTCAGTAAAATATTTTGGGGATAACAGGAGTGTCTGAAAATGAAAATATTATTTGGAATTTAACCATCCATCTTAATTAGTTTATGAGATATAATACTCTGCACGGTACAGTTATTATTAATTTTTTGTAACAGCATCAATAACATGGTGCTAATTGTAGAATCTGAGAAATATTTGACATTTGCATGTCAGTTTCAAAGTTACCAGTGTAATTCAGCACGTCTCCATTTTTTTTTATCATAACCCCACCCCTGTGTACACATACATTTATCTTACATTTCATTCAAGATAAAAAAATACGAATTATCGGTAACATTATCAATTTTTTGTGATTAATTGTGTTATCTATAAATTTTTAGAATTGCCGTGTTCGAAAAATTGCATTTGTAAAGCAAAAGTGTTTACATTGATTTTTGTTAGCATTGTGTGTCGTTTTGCAAGGTAAAAACAAAATAATAATCTATTCAATTATTATTAGATAAAATATTAGGTAACACCTGCTAGAAACCAGAAATACACAACCAAAATATCAACAAAATAAAAAACATTACGAATAAATTTTTTTACAATTTTTAAACTATGAAGCATAAAATTTATAAGTCAAAAAAATGCTTTTAATTATCCCAGTTTTATTTCATCCAATCTAATTATTTATAGCAAGAATAGTGATCAATTATTCCAGAACCAAAAAATACCAATATTATTCGACTACCTAGGTTACCAGTCTTATTATTATCGACTTTCTCCACTGCGACCTTTACAGATCTTTTGTGTCTGCCCTTATGTTGTGTTAAAATTCCCTATCCTTTTTACTAGACAATATAGGCCAGACCTTAGATCCTCCATATATAGAAATAGTTGTGGTTTTTCCTTTCCTATCGTCGAAAACTTTTAGCATTGTCAGACTTTCGTAGTAGCACAGTATGTTTCCTTATCTTCTTGGCAGAACCTGCATATGGTTGTGTCTGATACTTTGATGTAGCTTAGTAGGTACTTCACAAATTTTGACGATGGTTCTTAAATGAACTTCTTTGCCTGTCTCATTCCGGTATCTAGTATTGTTATACCTTTTCCGCTATACCACAAAAGGGTTCTGAACCATTTAGGTTACATCGTACTCTTTTAAAGCAAGTAAATCAGCTTCTTTATCGCCCATGTAACCTGTGTGGCCCGGTATTCGGGCTAAAGACAGTTTGTTTTGACTGCATAACTCTTGTGGGGTTTCCAAACAATTCCAGACAAGTTTGGAGGGACCTGGAACAACTTGAGCTGCATCAAAGTATAACTTGAAAACAACAATTGTAAGCATTTGTAATAATTTTAAAACATACTATTCCATTAAATACATTTTAATCAAAGTTTGTCAGTATTTGCAATATTTCTAAAATATTACACCAATTATGGGATCCAGGATCACAAAATATGTCCAAAAATTTTAATTTCGACAACAATTTTGGTTATCACAGAGCAACCGAATTGGGGAAGTTGCTGTTTAAATGTGTTAAGTAGGTAGAGCTTTTTCGGTACTCCTTTTAATCAGTTATAAAAATTTTCGTTTTCCTTTGCCAAATAATCTGAATCTACAGCAGTACACCATAGAACCTGGACACTTGTGTATCCTTCCTGGAAGGAAAGCATTCAACTAAATTATTAGTGGTGACATTGCCTAGAGCAGTTTCTTAGGTCAGGCAGGGTTTATAATACCATCTTTCTCCTAGTGTGGAATATCTGATTGGCGTGAAAACAGAGCACATCTTCTTTTCGAACAGCCTCTGCATAGAGAAGTATTTTACTTGACTTCATGTTATGAAAATGCTTCTGTAGCTTGCAATTCTGGTCACTATCCCAGTTAGGGACTTTGTCGTTCATTTTGACTGTTTGATAAACGGTATAGAAGATATATGTATATGTAGAAGATAAACGGTATAAAATATATCATTATCATCAACAGCTATTTCATCCATCGTCGGATGTAAGCCTTCCTCAGGTGCGTCCATTCGTTTCTGTTGGTTGTTTTTTACATCTGTTACGTTTGAACTTCGTCTTATTTCCGTATTAGCTTTGTGATCTTGTAGCTTGATGTTGAGTAGTCTACGTTCCATCGCACACTGATTTACCTGGAGTTTGTGGATTATGCTGTTGTTGAAAGCCCACGTTTCGGTTCCATATGGCAGTATATACTGGTCGAAAGTTTTTGCTTTTAAGGTGTTTGGTATGTTAGATTTAAAAACTGTTTGTAGTCGTCCAACTGCTGCCCATGCTAAGGACAATTGTCTGTTTAAATCTGCCTTAGTTTTATTTAAAACAATTTGACGTAACAACAGACGTAACTGCAGCTAGGTATTTAGTATTTCGTTATTATTTTTTGAAACGATAAACGTTGCAGTTATATTTTTTAAATAACAACAAGATATATATATATATATATATATATATATATATATATATATATATATATATATATATGTTTAAGCGTAGTGATTCACGGATGGTGAAATGTGATGAAATATCGATCCGGGGTTGCAATCGTTTGTTAATTAAAAACCGTTCGATTTTTGGCAGACGTTTCGTCAAGATCTCACTTGGCATTTTCAATGCGTAGTCTTTGCTGGTCGGCTAAGGTCGGCCTCAGTCATTAGCTGACCGGTTTTTAATTAACAAATGAATGCAATCCCGGATCGATATTTTATGATATATATAATATCTACCGATATATAATAAAGAAAAGAGAAAAATTATCTCTGTCTTCAACTATAATAGCTAAGTTACGATATATTTTCTTTTTATTTGTGTATAACTATGTTGTTTGTTTAAGGTAATTTAGGTAATTTGTAAACGGTTATTTGGATATTTATTACACTAAATTGTCATTTTGTTTAATTATCATTCATTTTCTATTGCCATGATGCATTCGTTTGCCTTATAAGGAAATAAAATTATATATTATTTTTGATTGGTTTCATAATTAAAACTGAATCTTATCAATATCTTAATCTGCTCCTCACGAAAGTTTACGAGGCAATTTGAGTATTAGATACCTACATTCAATAACAAAAATCGGTTTCTTATTTTATATGTTTTATGGTTATGTGTATGTGTATTGCCGATTGAAACAATAACAAAAAACGTAACTTTCTTTTTATGAATAATTTAAATTATGGATTGCATTGTATTTTCTGCGTGAACTGAAGAATTCGAGCATTGAAATTAATAACGGACAAGAAAGTGAAACGACTTTTAAATGGGAAAAACCAGCAGAGTTCAAAAATTAATAAAATCGTCAATAATAATAATAATTATCGTAAGTATAAGAGCGAAATCACGAGCATCAAAAAAATTAAAATCAAACCAAGGTCACAGTTTTCGTAAGTCCTCAATAAATAGGTACAAAACTAACTGAAAGTATGAGAAATGGTAAATATACTACTTAAAATTGATCAGTGATATACTGGAGGTAACAATACGGTGTGGCTACTAATTATTATTTAACAATACGTTCGGGCCTGACAAAAGCCGTTGGGCACCTCGACCTTACTGCTCTACCTCTTCACTCTCGTGCGAGGAACTCTGGACGAGGTACTCGCCGAAGTTTACTGAGGCGAATGTTATCATCCACATTCTCGTGTCTACTCGCGGGAAACTCAGTTATACGTTGGTCTTCAACATGGATGTCGTTGAAGTAACTGCTGCTTCAGCTCTATGCATATACATATTACAACCTATTAAATTGTCTACTGGACCGCCTTTTTAACCTTTGTTGGAGGAGTGGTAGCGTACCAGACGACTGGTGCAAGGCCGTTATCGTGCCACTTTACAAGGGAAAAGGTTCGCAGCAGGATTGTAAGAACTACCGAGGTATTAGTTTACTCAGCTTAGTCGGCAAATTGTATGCAAAGATATTGATTAAAAGAGTAACGAATGAAACTGAGAAGATAATATGGGATGTGCAAGCAGGATTTAGAAGGGGAAAAAGATGTATGGAGCAGGTCTTTTCATTACGTGGTATAGTCGAAAAATTCTTGGCTAGAAGTCAAAAGGTCTATTGCGCTTTTATATACTTGGAAAAGGCCTATGACAGAGTGGTGAGGAGTGAATTGTGGTCTACATTGTCTATGGATGGGGTGAGTGGTAGTTTAATACGAGCACTGAAATCACTTTATGAAGATTACACTGCTTGTATCAGAATAAACGGAGCTTGCACGGACTGGTTTAACATCAAAAAAGGTGTAAGACAGGGATTTGTGGTTTCGCCATAGCTGTAACTTATACATAGACAATTCTTTAAAAGATCTGAAAGAGAGTGCGAATGGATTAAAAATGAATGATTTGATCGTCAAATGCCTTCTTTACGCCGATGTTAGCGTCATCTGAAAAGGAGTTGCAGGCAATGGTTAATGTTATGCATAATACCCTGAAAATCAAAGGGATGAAAATAAATGTGAGCAAAACGAAAGTAATGGTTTTTGAAAGAAAAGAAAGCATGACAAACTGGAGTTTCGATTGAGGGAGAAAGAGTGGAACAAGTAAATGAATTTTTGTACTTGGGTTTAAAGTTTACTAGAGATGGAAAGTATGACAGTGAAATTGAGCGAAGGGTGTTGACAGGAAAACAAATGAATGGGGCACTGCAGAGCTTTATGAACAGACAGAAAGTGTCAAAAAAGGCACGTCTGGCTGTGCATAGAGGTGTGTTGGTTTCTGCACTTATGTATGGTAGTGAATGTTGGGTTTGGCAGAAGAAGCATAAAAATAGGATTAATGCTGCGGAGATGAGTAGTCTGAGAAGTATAGCCGGAGTGACTCGTTTGGATAAAGTAAAGAATAGTGAGATAAGAGAACGCTGTGGTGTAAAAGAAGATGTGGTTAAAAAGTTAGATAAAGAAATGCTTAGATGGTTTGGACACGTAGAAAGAATGGATGAAAAAAGATTGACGAAACAAATTTATAACGTGAGTGTGAATGGACATGTCGGAGAACATATCTCGATCAGATCAACATTGCTTTGAAGACAGGCCAAGTCAACATGTACCAACAACCGACGAGCATGTATGAGAGCACTAATGAAACTAGAGGAAGCAAAAGATGTGTGTAAGAACCGTAGCGGAAGTGGAAGGAAGTGGTCTCTGCCTACCCCTATGGAAAAAAGGCGTGACTTTATGTATGTATGTATGTTAAATTATTACTACACAAAAAAAAATACTAAAAACTAAAATACTAAAGCCCTGGACAAAAAGGAGATGATGGATGACGTTTTTAACTCAAAACAAACACAACACTGCTTAAAGTGCGGCAAAAATGTAGTGATTGTTCTCGTATTCGTGCCTCGCCGCCTTTGACTCTGTTACAAAAAAGCGACACGAAAGCGAGCGCCTGCAGAACGAGGCGAAATGAGTAGACCCACTACACTCTCGTCCTCGGCCCACTGCGGATAACTTCAGCGAGAGTGTAGAGGTAGCATAAGATCTTTTGTGCCATCCCTTTTATGTGTCTTCTGGATCCAATTTGAGCCATTTGATGTACGAGCATCAGTAATTTTGCGTTACAATTTCTAAGATCTTCGTATCTTTTTTACATTTCGTCAGAAGGTGGTGTACAGATTTTTTGTCCTTTCTGTAAAATATGCAGGAATCATACTGCACCTTGCCGATCTTTTTTAGATGTTCATTGACTGGGTGGTTGCAATCACTACATTCCAACTAGCAGTTTTTGGTCGTTCCTATTTAGGAGTTGTCCCCACAGTATTGCCAGTCCAATAGGAATTTGGCCTGTTTGGCCTCTTTTAGGTCATACCAGTATGTTGATTTTAGTTCTTGCTTCCATCTTTAAGTGTGTATACTTAAGTTGACGACATTTGAAAAAAAATTTAATTTTTAGTTTTAGGAAACAAAAATTTACTCTTTATAAAAAGTTTTTTATAGTTTTAAATCTTAAATTAAACATCAAAACCTCAAACTGTATCAGTGGTATACTGAGGGTATAAGTATTGTGTGTGTACTTAAGTTGGCGAGAAAAGTTCTGTGTAAGCTTAAACCACAAACTGAACAATAAAATTTTAAAATTAATCAGTGGTATACTGGGGGGTAAATATATCTCCACTTAAGTTAGCGATACATAGAAAACTTTTTTATTTTTAGTTTAAGGAAAGAAAAGTTACTTTTTATTATAAGTTTTGTATAGTCTTAAACATGAAATTAAATGATAAAATCTCAAATTTTATCGATGGTATACTGAGGGTAAATATACAGTGTTTCCACTTATATTGTACACATTTAAAGACCTTTTTTATTTTTAGTTTTAGAAAAGAAAAGTTACACTTAATACAAAATTCTGGTAACTTTTTAACCCTAAAATTAAACGATAAAACCTTAAAATTAATAAATGGTATACTGGGGTAAATATATAGTTTTTTTATACTGAAAATAGTCGCAAAAAGGGTAGATCCATCGTGTTGGCCACGGACGGCCCGCACTGCGACCATTAGAAGGGAGAGGGATTTTAGTTAGGAGATGATTGTGGAGTGTGGACCCGCTTTTTAAAAAGTTGCAGGTCATAGTTCTCTGGAAAAATTTATTTTGGAAGCTTGTTCCATTCCGTAGCATTCCTGTAAAAGAAGGATTCTTGATGGAGATTGGTCCTTGTAGTGTCAATCTTGAGAGTAAATGGGTGAGACTGAATATGGCCAGTGGTGGTATAAGAATTTTAATTTTTCTGGAGCATCTGCCATAAAAATATCTGTAGAGTAATGTCTGGTCTGCAACTTTTCTTCTATTTTCTAATGGGTGAAGGGTATCTGTGAGAGTTGAGCTGTTTATTAACCGAATGGCCCTTTTCTGAATAGAATCTAGAAGACGAATAGAATGCTTTGGTGCTAAACCCCAAATGTGCGAGCAATACTATGTTGATCGCTTTTTCCATAACTTTGGATATGACTGAGATCAATGCAATAGGGCGATAATTTGCAGAAATAGTCTTCTTTCCTTTTTTAGAAAAGGGTTGGACTCTACCGTTTTTCCACATGGACGGAAATACTCCTTTGCTGTATGATAGCTTAAAAAGTCCACAGAGAACTGGGGTGAGCTCTTGAGCACAGGTCTTCAGGACAATTGTCGGAATTCCATCTGGTCCTACTGCCTTCTTTATTTATTTGTAATTTTAGAAAATAAAGTTACTTTTTACAAAATTCTGTATAGTCTCAAACCTTCAATTAGACGATAAAACCTCAAAATTAATAAATCGTTTAGTGGGAGTAAATATACAGTATGTCTACTTAAGTTAGCGACTCATGGAAAGCGTTTTTATTTTTAGTTTTTGGAAACAAAGTTACTCTTTATATATACTCTTTTATATATTCAGTATAGTCTAAAACTAAAAACAATCAAACCCCAAAAGTTATCAGTGATATACTGGTTTTGTCAATAGGTATGAAAATTCTGATTATAGAATGTTGTTCAGATTTAAAAACCGCCAGTTCAAATGTGCAGTTACATCCATTTGCAAAAAATAAATAAATTTCGGAATGAGCGAACTTCGTTTTTTGTTTAAGATCATCATCATCGATGCACCCGGGACTCAGTGTGTCCCATGACAGTGTCTTTCACTCGCCGAATTCCGGTTCCGACATGGAGTTAGACGCTGCACAAAGTTCATCTCAACCTCTTATCGATCTTCGATTGCAGGTAAGTCGTTTTATTTATATCCAACATGTTTTTTACATGACGTGGACGAGAAACCTTCCATTTTTGCTGCAAAATCCGCAGTGCCATTTTTAATGACCAAGCACATAAGATTTTTTTTTTGTGGGAACACAAAATACGTGACAGTTATTTTTAGATGATTCTCGTCATAAAAGTTGATGATTTAACAGACTAGACGAGTGCTCAAGCCGGCCTTTTTACTCGTATCGGAGGTTTTACGTCATACTATGTTCGAGTAATTATGTATTCGTAACTGGAAAATTTTATATAAGTACATTTTATATTGCTCTTTTTTTTTCAATGTGTATCCTAAATCTAAGACCAAAAAGTTTAAAACGATATTTTATACAAACATTTGTAAGACATAATTATTACTGACCACAGCAATGTAAACATAATGGCAGCTTCATAAAACTGACGGTACAAAATGGGCGGAAATTGACCAAAAAAATGCTTACTTGTTTAATTCTTCTTGAAGTGCTTCAGTTAATATATATTATGTTAAAATGTAATAACCTTGGTATGTTAAAAAACCAATATATTCATGGAAAACAACTTGGAATGAGTGGCTTCGATAGGAAATATTATGGAATAGTTGTCATGCTGTTATTCCGTATTTTTTCTTTGTTATCTTATCCGAATTGCAGAAAATTCTTCGATTAAATATTATTATCGCTAAATGAAAATATTAAATGTATGTACTAGTTGGAATGGTGAAAGTTATATTACGAGAGTTCCTTTAGTTCGTCATGCAACTAAAATTTTTAAACAATTATGTTCCGTGTACATCATTTGTGTAAACAAACTTCCAAATTAAACAATATCAGGCTTCTTTTTCAGACTGAAATCTTTCATCAGCACACAAACTATACTTGGTCTTTGGGATCGTTAATTAATATAATAACTTTTGTGGGTTCGTTTGCAAAGTTTTATTTATAAAATAAAACCCCTTTAGAAGACCTTCGTCACTGAATAGTGGTAGCTCGTAGTGAAATAACCCTGAAAATGTTTTGGAATGTTAAAAAAAGATTTTATATACTTTTGGAATAGTCCTAAGGCCAAGTGCGAAAGTGATTTTTCACACTCGTAATGTAATGTACTATTTTGTGGATAACCAGTTTACCATAAAATTGCCAGTAGCCCGGAAAATAACCGTAGATTAAAAGTGATATAAAGTTGAGCTTTCTTAAAGAAAAAAAAGATAAGGGTTTGATTAAAATTGTTAAAATGTAAACAGATGATCAAGTTGCTGAGATATTGACAAAACATTTATCTAAAATTAAATTTAAGAAATTTAGTAAAATGTTAGGTTTATTTTAAATCAGTTGTTAGATGTTATTTTTTTTGTGTACACTGCATACTGAAGAACATTCCATTTATGTTAAGAAATAATTTCATTCAGAAGGGGTGTTATACAATAGAGAAGAATCACGGAGTGGGAGACATCTATTATTAATCATATTTCGATTAAACAATCTTTAATTTCTCAAATCAGCAAGATAAACAACGCAAAAACATTTAAGATGTAGAACATAACAAAATACAACTCGATTTGTTTTCATTGGGAAGTGGTACAAACCTAAATTCGTAATTTTATTAAAAGCACTATCTCAACCTTTTACGGCAAAAATTAACGTCTTTAGTTTTGTGAAAAGTGATGTTCGCTCTCAGTCTGCTTGAGGTTAGTATCAAGCAATTTAAAAAAAATTACAATAAATTTGATAGAATTTTATTTATGACAGATTTTATATTGTAGTATTTAAGGGAATAGATTTGCAATGATAAAATCTCATATTTCGATTAAACAATCTTTAATTTCTCAAATCAGCAAGATATACAACGCAAAAACATTTAAGATGTAGAACATAACAAAATACAACTCTGGCAAATGTGACGCATGACAAAAATTTTACAAAAATAGAGGAAAGTAGTCTAGTCAAAACTTTTATACTTATACTTCCTCTATACTGTATTCTTACTAAAAATATAACTCAATGATTGTCACTGGAGGAAAATTCTTCGTTGGATGAGGACGATGTTGATTGAGTCAACGAAGTACTTGAGGATTGGCGAGATGGCATCGACTCTGCTGAATCAGGCACATGAGCATCTGTCTGTGGCGGTGGCGGTGGTTGATAGTAGTGTTGTGGATTGACATCAAACTGCATATCATGTTGTATATTGCCGTGAGAATATGCTGAGTTTGTGGCATTATTTTAAGAAAGCTGCTGGGCGATATAATTACCTTCAGCTTCAGAAACCAGAAGGAATATTCCATGTTTTACCAGATGTTTGTCAGCGGATGAAAATTTGTTTATGGAAGTCAAAATCCTTTCAAAAAAATAATTCTCAGAGTCTGATATATCGTCATCTGTGGTTAAAGATTCATCATCGCTAACCGTTGAAACGCTTGAAGTTTCTTCTTCATCTGTTGGAGAGTGCATTTTCTCTTTGCTTGAATATATTTTATTACCACTTCGTGTAATATATTTTTAGTTGTCAAAATTGTCACAATAGATAAAACAATTTTTTTTAGACAGATTGTCACTAGTTAAAAACATAAAGTTAGAAAACTATTTTCACAAACAAAAGTTTAATATAAACATATTTAATGTAGGTAGGTACCTATTTCATTTACACCTACCATAAATAAAAATAAAAAAACAATAAAATTTCAACAAAATAAAAATTAATGAAAAAAACTACATCGTACACATTCAATTAGGCGTGCCGAAGCCTTCGAAAATCGTAAAAAGTAAAAAAAATTTAGAACAGGATGATACCCCATTGGTTAAGTAAGAACATAACAAAAATAAAAGGAAACATAATTTACGGGCGATTTGAGGTCGTGAAGTGGGAGGGGTGAGATTTTAAGGTTGGAAAACGGTTTATCACGATTTCCGGCAAAACTACGAGTCTTATCGAAAAAGTTAAATGGCAAAATTGTAGGTAATGAAAAGATCTACAATTTTTGTGTTAACACTTTTTTATATAACCTCAAAATTTATGCGAAAAATCCCAAAAACGAACTTTTTGGTTTTTATTTTAATCTGCCAAAAATTTTTTTCAACAACTAATTTGGTGAAAACTTCCTTTTTTATATCCCAAACATAATTTTTTTATTACAAATATTTTTTCCCCTTATTTTGATTTAATATCGAAAAAGCACCCTAATTTTCAATCGAAAATTCTTAAATTCTGTTTTTTGAAAAAAATCGGTGTCTTTTGTTTGTTTAAATCTCTACTTTCTGATGGTATAAAATAGAATATTACACTGATTAATAGAACCAGTAGGACCAGGCATATCTTCATTTGATTTAAACTAAAAAATTTATATATATTTTTTTCTTTTTTAATTGTTTACAGCCAAATGTTGTAATAAAAAAGCAGAATGGGGGAATCTCGTAGATATACATAAATAGACTTGGAAAAGGCCTATGACAGAGTGGTGAGGAGTAATTTGTGGTCGACATTGTCTATGTATAGGGTGAGCGGTAATTTAATACGAGCACTGAAATCACTTTACAAGGATTCCACTGCTTGTGTCAGGATAAACTAAGCTTGCACGGACTGGTTTAAAATCGAAAAAGGTGTGAGACAAGGATGTGTGGCTTCGCCATGAATGTTTAACCTATACATAGACGATTGTTTAAAAGATTTAAAAGAGAGTGCATATGGATTGAAAATTAATGATTTGATGGTCAAATGCCCTCTTTACGCCGATGATCAAGTTATATTAGTGTCATCTGAAGAGGAGTTGCAGGCGATGGTTAATGTTATACATGATGCCTTGAAAATCAAAGGGATGAAAATAAATTTAAGCAAATTGAAAAATATGGTTTTGAAAGAGAAAAAGCATGACAAACTGTAAAGTTCTGACTAAGGGAGACAGAGTGGATCAAGTAAATGTGTTTGTATACTTGGGTTCAAAGTTTACGAGAGGTGGAAAGTATTACAGTGACATTAAGCGAAGGATGTTGGCAGGAAAACAAGTGAATGTGGCACTGCATAACTTAATGAACAGTCAGAAAGGGTCAAAAAAGGCACGTCTGGCTGTGCATAGAGGAGTGTTAGTTCCTACACTTATGTATGGTAGTGAATGTTAGGTTTGGCAGAAAAAGCATGAAAATAGGATTAATGCTGCGGAGATGAGTAGCCTGAAAAGTATAGCCGGAGTGACTCGGATGGATAAAATGAAGAATAGTGAGATAAGAGAACGCTGTGGTGTATAAGAAGATGTGATTACAAAGATAGATAAAGGAATGCTTAGATGGTTTGGACACGTAGAAAGAATGAATGAAGGAAAATTGACGAAACAAATTTATAAGGCGAGTGTGAATGGACGAAAGTCGTTAGAGGTCGACCTCGGCGAACATATCTTGATCATATCAACATTGTTTTGAAGAAAAGCCAAATCAACAAGCACCAACAACCGACGAGCATGTATGAGAGCACTAATGAAAGTAGAGGAAGCAAAAGATGTGTGTAAGAACTGTAGCAAGTGACCGGAAGTGGTCTCTGCCTATCCCTACGGGACTATATGTATGTATGTAGATATACATGTCAAAATAATATCATATACTTGTAGTTAGAAACGTTAGGAACACCAAATTCTGTGCAGACAGCGATAAAACTGGCCGCAGTGTCGAGGTGGACACTTTTTCATTGGCCATCCAATAGCTTCTTGTTCACATTAAATTTATTTTCATATCAATTCTTATTTATTTCTAAAGATGACGTATGCAATTTATAAATGTATCTTAAATATTATCTATTTTAAAATTGGCCTTGGCAGATGTAAAAAATAAATCTCTAATAGCTAATTTTATCAACCACAATAGAGAAATTGTTATACATTATCAACAATATGTATAAGTACTGATTGATTATATTTATCTATCTTGTAAACATATCACATCAATGATGAGACTTGTGTGATTGCCATTTTATTGACACAACCGACAAATTCCATTACCAAAATTAAAAGGAACGGTTCTCCACATGTGTGATTAATTTAAAATTGTTACTAAATATAAGCTCTTCTAATCGATGGACAATTACTCTTTATATACAGAGTGTCTTATAAGCGATGCGACGTAGAAGGCAGTGTACTATCGGAAACACATTTACATTTGATCAAAAAATTTGGGTTTTACATGAGCTGCAGTAAAAATGTAACAATAAGTTGCAAAATATACTTTTAGACATCGACCTCTTGGACATCGGCAAATGTTCATAAAATGAAAGAGATTTGCTCAGTCAGGAGGATCTGTTTATAAATGACCCTGCATTTGCTGGTATCTAGAGCTGAAAGGTTTATAAAAAGATCCTTGTGTTTCCTATTGTCGGGGTCAAGCGAAGGATCATTCTGGAATTATAGACCTTAAAACCAGAACGTGTCAAAAAAGGGCACGACTGGCTGTGCATAGAGAAGTGCTGGTTCCTACACTTATGTACGGTAGTGAATGTTGGATTTGCTAGAAGAAGCAATAAAAATAAGATTAAGTCTGCAGAGATAAGTAGTCTGAAAGGTATATCCAGAGTGACTCTGATGGATAAAGTGAAAAATATTGAGATAAGGAAACTCTGTAGTGTAAAAAAAGATGTGGTTAAAAAGACAGATAAAGGAATGTTCAGATGACATGTAGAGAGGATGGATAAAAGAAGATTAATGAAACAGATTTATATGGCAAGTGTGAATGGGCAGGTCGGTAGAGGTCGACCTCGGCTAACATCGATCTCGATCAGATCAACATTGTTTTAAAGCAAAACCAGGTCATGAGTACCAACAAAGTATTTTTTTTTTGGTAGGTCATCAAGAAAATTAAACAAGCTATCAAATTTTCGATGACAAAAGAGTTAACTGTTTATTAATAGACGCTAGTTTACATTTAAATAAAATTTCTGGATAATAATTTTTGATGTGGTCAAAAATAAAAATAATTTTTTTTCGTAAAATTAATAATAAAAAAGAATCTAGGTGTACACATTGTATAATTTGAAACAGAAAACTAGAACTTGACGATACTGTCGCACACAAGCCAGCAAAATGAGTTAATAGCATTGAATTCCTGGGAGAGGCCTAACAACGGCGATCGACCAAACGATTATTTTTGTGTCAAGTAATCAGAGGTCAGTACAAAAGGTTATATACATTCTGATTCATTGAACGTGACATTGAACAATGAAACTCTACAATATCAAAATTCATGTGCATTTTTTACGACCAACGACCGAGTGAAAATCCTTGCAGCTGAAGTTCGTTTTTATAAGTTTAGCTGAATAAAATTCTTATATCCTTTGATAACAATCCCGAAATATTCTTGGCTCTAGACTACGTTTTCAGTCGACTAAGTAAAGGAATATTTTTTATTTATTGATTTTAGAAAAAAAAATTTAATTTTTAGTCATTTTTATCAACTGGTGATGTAGTCGCAATAAAATTTCTCCTACATTTTTACAAAATATTGTGTTATAAATAATAATGACGGTCAGTAGATTACCAATGAAGTGTACCTATCTACAAATTATGTTAATATTATTACGGTGAATCAGAAAATTCGGTAATTATTTGGAAGTGCGGTCCACCACATTTTCGGACATAAAACATCGAAAGATTGACATTTTTTATTCAAATTGGTCTATTTTATGACGAATTTAAAAAAAAATAACAAAAAGTCGTGTCATTAGAATATAAATATCAGTGGTCTGTCTACAACGAATAACTTGTCTATATGAATTTTCGGTAATTATTTGAAAGTGGATAATTGGGGTCCACCACATTATTAAAGAAAAAACATAAAAAAAATATCAGTGGGTCTGGGTGCGACCCCAGAAATACACACGACTAACTTCCCAGTGGAAAGAATGAAAAAATACCATATGTGTTGTTGTTATTATTATTATTAAAATTATTATAAAAAACGATTTCAAATTGTTTATAACAAATTTTAATTGTCATTAACAATATTCTGTTTATCAGTCAACCGTATTCTTTTCAACTTTTTCTGATCATTTTATAAGCGGGAGCTATTTTCAATTGTTAGAAACAACTGAAAAACATTTTAACTTCCCAGCGGGAAGTTATAGTAATGGGTCCGATTTAGCGAATCTCAAATTTTGACATACCTCCACATTTCAAGGTCTCCAGAGTCGAATACAATAGTTTTTAAGTGGACGTCTGTGTGTGTATGTACAGTACAACAGAAGTAGCTTGGCGGGCGACTAGCCTCTAAAATAACAAATATTCGGCTGAATATACTTCACATTCGTAAACTTCTTCCTCGGATTGTACTTGAGTGAGTCTCAAGTACAATCGGGCAGCAACGAAAAATCTCATTTCTACTATAATTATAAATTTTATTTTATTCGCGATAAATTGCCTAGATATATTTCGACAAATCACTCGCGAAAAACTTCCCCAATGAAAGATGGTTTAGCTGACGTCTTTTTTTCCCGAATAAAATTTACACTGTCTCTTTGCCAGATAAAGTTCCCGAAAATATACAACTACATGAACAGGAAAAACTTCGTGGGTGGAATTTCGTAAAATCCTAGCTGACCTCTACTCGGCAAAAGGAATATTCCTACCAAATTTCAAGTCTCTAGGCCATATGGTTCCAGAGATATTGTGATGAGTCAATATATATAATAACATAAAAAATGTGGTGGTAGACCCCACTTCCTCACTTCTAAATAATTACCGAAAATCACTTGAATATAGAGAAGTTAATTGATGTAGACAATTTATATTTTACGAAAAAATTTAGGATGTCGTTATTGCTTCGTTTTGAATTTTTTATCCACTTTATCGACCGCCCAGTCTTTTTTATTCAGTTGTTTTAATATACAGAGTGGGCCACAGAAAACAGTCCACTTCGATTTTTGGCAGTATTCATTAGACTTTAAGGAAATTTTTGTTTCAAGGAGGCACATTTTTACGATACAGATATCTGTCATTTATCACTCCCTCCCTTTTACTTTTCCAACCCCTTAATTTAAAAGGGTATGTACCATGTGTGGCATTTAGATAAAATATTTGAGCATATGATTTTTTTTCGATATTTACACCGTTTTTGCAAAAAAAATTAATTAATTTTAAAAATGAAACGCAACACCTATGTTTTGTTAATGATTTATTTGTATTTAGGTATTTTTTAATACTTTTAAAGTTGTATATTCAATTGCGGAACGAGTTGAGATTATTTTCATATTTTTTGATGTGATAGTATGACAAAAAAAATTGACACAATATCAAAACATAGGCGTTGCGTTTCGTGTTTAAGAAGTGTTGCACTTTAAATTAACCAAGACATTTTTTCCAAGACGATGTAAATATCTATCTAGTGATGTGACACACATGGCACATTTCCTATTTTAAACTAAGGGGTTGAAGAAGTGAAAGGAAGGGGGTTGACAAATGACAGATATCTGTATCGTAAAAATGTGTCCACTTAGAAAAAAAATCAACGTGTTTCAGCATTTCCTTAAATTCTAATGAATACTGCCAAATATCGGGGTGGACTCTTTTTTGTAGCCCACTCCGTATATTATATTCTAACTGTTCAACAAAATTAAAGTAAACTTGTTTTTAAAATCCCACTTACAAGGCTTGGCTTCGGTGGGTGTTATTTTATTAAGTATTCATTTATTTATTTAAAAAAAAGGCATATAAAACTTAAAATGTTAATAAATTCCATTTACTATTTTTATTTTGTACGGTAATGAGCCTTGCGGCACTTTAATCTTAAGCGCATGCCAAAACATTAATTTTGTTCAGATAAAAGCGTGGAAAAATTCCTTTTTTATTTGATTACCAAGCCTTTCTTTCGTTATTATTGCTGGAAAATATTGGTTTTATATACCCAATATTTTCCAAAGGGAATAATAATTTTTTGCCTGAATAAAGTAGGAAATAGGTACAATTCGATATGAAATTGGAAAATTGTGTAAAAAAGTAGATCCAACATCATCTATTAAATAGTACGTTAATAATAATTTGCTAAACTCTGTCCAGAAGAGCGCTTTTTGTCTAGTCAAAATTCCAAAAAAACTCAAATGCTCGCTTGGACTATTTACGATGAACTGTCTTATTTAGTTCCTTTCCTGGATATAAAAACCTTATGGAGCTCTAAACCTATGCACCTTTACATATCCTAGATAACTGGGACTCTAGTTGGAACCTCTAGATTCAAGATTCATTCACAGTATTTAGGATTCTTGTAAAACCTTTAACTCTTCAAAACCATTATTATTTTCCTCTAACATTTTCTTCCTCTTCTTCTTCTTGTCATAAGACGAGGTCCTGCCAGGTCTGTCATCTGCCTTCTTGTGACACTGATGTCCAGCTGTCATACCAACGTTTTGGTGGCCGTCTCATATCTGGTTTCTTTGTTTTGGCCCACTTGGCATTTTTTTTTTGAATCCATCCGTTTTACGTGGTCTCTCCAATAGAACAGGCCGGTTTTAGACCCAAGCGTAGCTGTACGGATCAGGTTCTAACACTTCGTTTATCGAGGCCGGCTTTCAACGATGTCTTAAAACCTCAGTCGCGTTCATGGACCTTACCGCCGCATATAAAACTTTCTGAAGACATGGCCTGCTTAGTAAACTTATTCGTGCTGTCACCTAAAGGACCATAGTAATCCTTATAGATAATATGCTTAATAACAGATCAGGAGATATGGGAGACAATATAAGCAAAAAGAAGCGGCTGAATGATGGCCTACCACAGGGATCAGTGCTGGCCAGACATAAACTCTTTGAAACCACTGATACTACTCTCACACACGATCTAGCTTTCCTGGGACTATATTTTGATACATGTAGACTCCGCCCCTACGTTGACAAACAGAAATCTGGAAGTTTATTTCAATAACAGCTTACTACGCCACAGCACCCACCCAAAGTACTTAGGGGTCACATTGGATAGGACACTATCATTTAAAAAGCACCTGACGAATACACCTGGGAAGATTAAATCAAGGTACAACATCATCCAAAAATTGTGTGGATCGGCTTGGGGTGCTGATGCAACAACTCTTCGCTGTTCTGCATTAAGCTTGGTGTACTTGGTAGCAGAGTACTGTACTCTTGTGTGTCCCCACATTGGAAAAGTAGACGCCCAGCTCAACCATACTATGCGCATGATTTCTGGCACCATTCGACCCAAACCTAGCGTGTATAGTACTTACACTCCCCACATAATATGACAATAATACTTTAAATAGTTTTAAAATACAAATAATGGGCACAAATAATTTTTAAATTTTCAAATTAAACACCCTGTAACTCAGGCAGGAGACACATTTAATCTAGGTGATTTGGGTCGGATCTTTATATTTTGAGTTCAGGATTCTATAGTTAAAATATTTTCAATTAGTAATGAAAACATTATATTGCAGCTACTAAAAATTTATTGGGTTACTGGCAACATTTTCTGAAAGTTTTTATTGCCCAATTTCATGCAAAAGTGTTTTAATTTATTGTATAAATTATAGCTTTTGGATTTTATGTGGCAGAGAAAATTTTAAAATTTAACAAGTGTATAAACAAAAATTCGATTTTAGGTGCTTTTGACGTAATAACGTTTTATAAATCGATAAACGCCGGCTGCATGCACGAAAAACCATGACTCATTGTCACGTTCCGCCTGAGCCGAGCGTGCAAGCGAGAGTGCGGAACAAGCGATAGAGAGGCACGATCGGCCTAAGCGTTCGGCTTGTGGCGCATCTATCTTTCTTCCACTCCATCGGCCGATGCGTCCGAGTAGAAGAGTGACAGCGACAGCACACTACCTTCACGTGAACTTTTTTGTCAACTGTTTATGAAGTGAAGTGAAAAGTTAATGTGATTTCCATTGTTCACAACAACAATTGCGGCAAAAAAAATTGTAATTTTCAATTAACTCTTCGTAAACCTACTTTAAAGACAACCAATTTTTTTTTTACTTTTGAACACACTGTATACAGTTTTCAATTCACTATTTGAATAATTCGATACAATTTCAATTCTTATTGGTGCAACGTAAATAAAAATTTATTATTTATTTTCTGTATAGCGTTTTACAAGGTTTGGATAACCTAGTTGTGTTATTATTACACCGAGTATATGTTCCTTTCATCATTGCTGATACCTGATTCAATCAGATTCATTTATGAACGCCATGTCCGTATTTTCGAGTAAAATCAATTTAACGGCGCCAATTTTTATCGTGCAGAAAGCTCAACAGACAAACGTGAGTTCCATTTAATTTTAAATTGATTACTCGCTCAAAATAGCTTTTATTTACAAAAATAAATAAATAATAATTGCTTCTTTACTTTCAAAATATTACATTTTTACCTACTGTTGATGGTTAATTAACTTTATTTAAAACTTACTTTAAAAAGGCAACTAGTTTCGGCTTACAACTCTCTTCAGAGATACGAGGAAAATTCTAAAACTTACTAATTAACCGACCTAAACTTAAAATAAACATTAAGGACTAATTTATCTATTAACGTTAATATTCCTTCAGTATGCGTCAAAACAAACTTTCAATGAAGAGCATGAATAATATTATCTGCCTAATAACATAATTTTTAGCATTTTTTATTTCTTTTATTATGTTTTTAATTATTTTACTCATTTAGACACCATGGCAAATGATTTAATTAGAAAATATTTATAATAATTGCTAATATTTTATCCTTTTTTTTTGATAATTTCATCTGCCTAATATTACAATTTTTAGTATATTTGCAAGCATTTTTTATTTCTTTCATTCTGTGTTTAATTATTTTACTCATTTAGACACCGTGGCAAAGGATTTTATCAGAAAATATTTATAATAGTTGCTAATCTTTTATCTTTTTTTGAAAATTGATAATTTCATCTACATACATACATATAGTCACGCTTTTCTCCCGTAGGGGTAGGCAGAGACCACTTCCGGTTACACACATCTTTTGCTTCCTCTACTTTCATCAGTGCTCTCATACATGCTCGTCGGTTGTTGGTACTCTTGACCTGGCCTTTCTTCAAAACAATGTTGATCTGATCGAGATATGTTCGCCGAGGTCGACCTCTACCGACTTCCGTCCATTCACACTCACTCGCCTTATAAATTTGTTTCGTCAATCCTCCTTCATCCATTCTTTCTACTTGACCAAACCATCTTCTTTTACAACACATAGTTCTCTTATCTCACTATTTTTTGTTTTATTCAACTGAGTTACTCCCGCTATACTTTTCATCATCTCCACAGCATTAATCCTATTTTCATGCTTCTTCTGCCAAACACAACATTGACTACCATACATAAGTGTAGGAACCAACACTCCCCTATGAACAGCCAAACGTGCCCTTTTTGACACTTTTTGGGTGTTCATAAAGCAATGCAGTGCCCCATTAATTTGTTTTCCTGCCAACACCCTTCGCACAATGTCACTGTCATACTTTCCATCTCTCGTAAACTTTGAACGCAGGTATACAAACTGATTTACTTGTTCCACACTCTTTCTCTCTTAGTCAGAACTTCACAGTTTGTTATGCTTTCTTCTCTTTCAAAAACCATTACTTTCGTTTTGCTTACATTTATTTTCATCCCTTTGATTTTCAGGGCATTATGCATAACATAACCCTCGCCTGCAACTCCTCTTCAGATAACGCTAATATGACCTGATCATCGGCGTAAAGAATTTCATCTACTTAATATAACTGTTGGTATTTTTCCAAGCATTTTTTCTTTCATTCTGTTTTTCATTATTTTACATTATGACACCGTGGCAAAGGATTTTATTCGAAAATATTCATAATACTAGTTGCTAATCTTTTATCCTGATTTTTAAAAATTGTTAATAATTTTATCTGCCTAATAATATAATTTTTAGTGTTTTTGTAAGCGCTTTTTTATTCCTTTCATTTTTTTTATTATATGGCCGATGGATGACGCAATGTCCATTTAGCCAGTAACTATAGTACTAATATTATTCAACTTGGATGGAATTAGGCTAATTCCTGTCATTCTATTTTAATTTTTTATATACATTGTACATTGGCAAACGATTTTATGAGAAAATATTCATAATAGTTGCTAATCTTTTATCTTGTTTTAAAAAAATTTATATTTGTGTCTGCCCAATAATATATTTCTACCCCCCTACAAAAATTGTTTGCGCGCTTCTGACACTAAGTATGAAAGGTATTCCAGTAATTACCTAACCACTGTAAATAGATAATCTATAAATATTTGCTGTTTGTTAAGTATTTTATTCTTTTGTTCATCCACTGATATTGGAACTTCCTTCATGTCCATGAATAAGTTATCTGTAGTTTTGTTATCATTATCAGGCAAAACAGGATGATCTCAATGACATAAACACAATAGAAATACCATTTCGTGCGACGTTTTTAAGTCATTTGGAAAATAGTCGTAGTTTAATTCCGAGAAATTTGAATTAGTAATGAATACTTTTTACGAGATTTATTTGAAAGTAAATATTATACTAAATAAAGCTAATTATTTATAATAAAGTTGGTGCAGAAATGAATTACTATTGAAAGGCACGTCAAGTTGCAAAATTTGACGGGGAGTAAGATTGTATCAAATTTAATATATTAAAGAATAAATCGCGAAAATTTTTGGTTGATTAAAAATTCAAAAATGACTTTTTTAAACATTGCACTCATTGCACCGTTTAATAAAAAAAAATTATATTCCAATCGAAAGTATGAACACTATAGAATACGCAAACGTTGGGTTTGTTTATTTTTTTTCTTATATAACTATTGAGTTTGCCGGTATAAACAGGTAAGTCTGCAAAAAATCTTATCTAAATTCCGGTTGGCGAGCTGTAAAAAGCGTAAATGGGTGAAAGTCGTTTCCCATTCGGATCTTAGACTATAATGTAATTAAATTTATGAAAAACAAGCCAAAATATGGCTTGATTGCAGTTAAAAATTATCGTCGCCGATTATTGACTGTGACAGGAATATCGAACGAGGTTTTTTGCAATGAAGGCAATGAGGCTCAAAGAGTAGAGAAAGGTCAGCAACCTTGTCTTTCATCTTCGAAAATATATGGCAGAATACAAGAAGTACGCGATGTATAAGAGTGGGCAGTCTGGAGTAGTCTTTGAATTAGATTTTAAGTGACAAAAAAATAATCAAGGTATGTTAATGGACAGATTTTTATGTAAATGATTTTCTTTTTTTTTCTATAAAGCTTCCAATTTTTTAACAGTCAATTCGACAAGAAAACAAAAACAGTAGTTAATAATTTTTTGAGACTCCATCACGGCATTGAAACTAATACAGAAAGTGAAAGTGTGTCATTATGTAAACGAATTATTCTCGTAGAAAGATTTGAGTTGAAATGTGATCAAAATAAAAATATTTCTCAATCACTGTAACTTGCCGTTTTATTAACATTATTATTATTAACAAAATCATTGTTAACCATTTTCCAATAAAACATTATTACAGTGTTACTCGTCTAGATGGGTGCGGTGTTTCTACTCTCTAAACCACCCGATGTTGATTGGATGTTTGTTATAGATTAATTCGGACAGAAACAAATAAAAAACAATTATTGTTTGATAAATGTGTTAGAGCTTTCGATATTATGCATTATCTTTATCTACAAAACCAAGTAGTAAGTACGTATTTAAATGCAGTAGCTATTCTGGTACGAGATCTGATCCGATAAAGCTATTTTATTTTTAAAAAGTACAATCTAACTATGCTCCACTTCAATATACTTTCCCTATCTATCTTGTTTCTCTCATTCTTCATTACTGTTAGTTATTTATCCGTGTCTGTAGATTACCAAACGTTAAATGTTTCGCCAGTGTTTTGCTGTGCTGATCGTGTATTGTTGGCTGTAATGAATACTTTGTTGGAACAATAAGTAATGACTTCAGGGCAGACAAGTAGTTGGAATATCATCATCGTTTGGAGAGAAACCCCCAGATTTTATTTGCATCTGCCAACTTCCACACGCAATCTGTTTAGTGGTTTCCACGAATTGTATGGTATTTCACATCCACCTGAGATTTTTTTTTTAAGTTCCAGGGTAGGTTGTAAGACTTACCGCACTTCCAGTCTTCTGTTCTTAGGGGATAATATGGATAGTGTATCTGTAGCTTTTGTATGAAACCCTTCCTGGATTTCAGACGATTCGGTTAATAAGGATGGTAATAAGGAGGGTGTCTTAGATCATTTTCCCTTTTGGTTTTTTTAAACACAGCTCTGACCTTTCGTCTTAGATTTGGTGGGGCAATACCTATTATTGGGTAGTTTTTCTAAGAAAATAAAGGCAGCCAGTTGCTTTGCGAATGGATTTCTTGACGGCAACGTCGACTTGTTTGGCATGGGCCGAGTTAAATCATGCTGGAGAGAGACATATGGCAAGTATGGATTTACGCAAAGCATGGGGTTTTGCTCCCCAGGAAGAACCAATGAGTTTCCTTATGATGTTGTTTCTTGCTGACACTTTCTTTTTCATGTTTTTTTTTTTATGAAAATAGTCGCAAAAAGGTTAGACCTATCGTGTGGGCCGCGGACGGCCCGCACTGCGACTATTAGAAGGGGAAGGGATTATAGAAAGGAGATGATTGTGGACACGCTTTTTAAAAAGTTGCAGGACATAGTTCTCTGGAAAAACTGATTTTGGAAGCTTATTCCATTCCGTAGCAGTCCTGTAAAAGAAGGATATTTGATGAAGATTGGTCCTTGTAGTGTCAATCTTGAGAGTAAATGGGTGAGACTGATCAGCGTGCCGAGTTCTTCGGCCGAATGTGGCCAATGGTGGTACAAGAGTTTTTATTTCTCTGGAGCATCTACCATGGAAATATCTGTAGAGCAATGACTGGTCTGCAACTCTTCTTCTATGTTCTAGAGGGTGAAGGGTATCTGTGAAAGTTGAGCTGTTTATCAAGCGAATGGCTCTTTTCTGAATGGAATCTAGAAGACGAAGAGAATGCCTTGGTGCTGAACCCCAAATGTGCGAGCAATACTCCAGTAGAGGTCGGATTTGAGCCTTGTACGTCGTCAACAGTTGATCAGGAGTAAAAAACTTTCTGGCTTTCCACAGAAAACCTAGCCTCTGGCTTGCCGACTTTGCGATGTTAGCAACATGGTCATGCCAAGACATATTATTGGACTCCCAAAATCGAGATGGAGGGACTTGGTTCAAGGGTATTTCCGGACATTGTGATGGGATGATTTGTGGAATTCACTTTCTTGGAAAACGTGGCACTTTGTGTTTTTTTGTTTCCACAGTGATGTTTGTAAGTAAGGGATTGTTTAGCGTCATTCCTAAGTATCTTGGTATTATGGTTGCATTTGGTCTGACGCCCATATTTTGGACTGCAAAACAGAGAAACTGTTCTTAATAAATTACATAAATATTTTCCATTTTAATATTTCCATGGAAAAACCCTATTTCCTTTATATTATTAATGAGAATCGCCCCATTTATGTCGTGTTACTGTTTCCAAAGGTTCTTTAAGATCGGCACAATATTAAAAAAAACTGTGTATTTAACATATTTATAATTAATTTGATTAGTTATCAATAATTTACCGACTTATCAGGCAAATAAAAGAAAAACTTAAACACGTTTTAGAAAGTTTCTATTAACCTTTGACATTAGTGAATAAGTAAATACTGAATGAGATTATAAATATATTGGATTTGAAGCGAAGACCTTGTGTGATGTATTAACTACCTAAATGTAAATATTATTTTTCATTAATTTTTTCATAGTTTTTTTGCACTACCAAAATGGGTTGATTAAATAAAATTGTTACAATGTTTGTTAAAGATGTGTTGGGGGCTGATGTGGAGAAATTTTCTGCTATGCCATTTTCGTTTTTCTTTCTGTCCAAAAGCAATTTGTGTTGTACAGGTTGAGTCAACGATTGCATGGAAAAAATTCTGGTCTAGTTGATAAAAATAATCAAAAAACTTTTTTAACCATATGCTATGGTTACAAAATGTGCTTAGTTTAAAAATATTTAAAACCAAACTCCAGGACAGAAATTAACGCAACAACATATACATATAGTGGAGCACCATCGTGCATGAACCACATGTTCTTAAATGGGATGTCCTCAAGTAGTTAAGGGAGATTATTAGTCATGATATTGTATTTTGTTTTGACGTCTTATAAATCGATGAACGCCGGCTGCACGCACGAAAAAGCGTCACGTTCCGCCTGAGCCGAGCGTGCAAGCGAGAGCGCGGAACAAGCGATGAGAGGCAGGATCGGCCTAAGCGTTCGGTATGTGACGTATCTATCTCTCTTCTACTCTTCCAGATTGGAGGATCTTAAATATCACACCTGTATATAAGTTGTAAATAAATTGTTAATAGCACATTGTTACTTGTTATTAATCTGTATAATTTAAGTAAAAAAATATTTGAATTAACGAGTGCAAATAAATGTTAATATAGGTATCGAAAAAATTGTAATTTTCAGTTAATTCCTTCTTTGTGTTATACAAAATAATGATAATTCAGTGATAATAATTCAATTAAATTCATAAAAGTATGCAATTTTTCATCAGTGTTTTCTTATGACTATCACGTAAAATTACCGTTCGTAAACCGACTTTACAGACAACCAATTTTTTTTCTATTGGTTCTAGGAAAAAACTTTAAGATTAGGAAATGTTTTTAAATAAACAGAGGTTTTAAGTAATATTTTTATTTTACAAAACTAAATCTCGAAAATAAGATTTGATATTAAATAAGGTAAGGGATGCTAATTTCACCCCCTTATAATGTAACAGGACTGTTGAAAAAATACCGGTGGTTAGTCCTTTGCAAGTGCACAAAAATTACAAAATTTCAAGTTTCTATCTTTACTTAAATTTAAGAAAAAAAATTAAAACTTAATTAAAGTCACCACCTTTTAAGGGTGACATCTCGGAAGGGGGTGGGCTGAGGAAATTTTGTTATAGGAAAGATCCATCATAATTTCATACCAGCAATCACCTCCTGAATTTTTTCGCATGAATTTAGAAACACCTTGTAGGTATATGTTCATTGTTTTACCAGGATTGTTAGTGATCCAGTAAATATGTTGTCTGCTATATTAGAAAGTAAAAAACATCTTTGTTATATAATATATAAACGGGGTAAACATTAACTTGTTAATACTTACCTTATGTGTTTTGTTAATACTTACTAGAGCTAGATTTTTCACAAATTAATATTTTTAAGAAAAGTACATTGATAATGCGGTGAAATTTAATCAAAATACAATATAAGATAACATAAGCTATATTTAGCCATCAAGCTATCATGTATAAAGATACGGATTGGATTTCACCAAAAGGCAAAGGTGAGAAAGACCTTGCAATAAATTTCAAATGGTTTAATGAAAAATTACTAACAGTTTACTATACTAAAACTCATTTTATACCCTTCACCTCATATGCCACAAATAAACCATCCTTTTAACGCTGAATATCCCTATGCAAGATGCATCAATTGAGATTTCTTGTATATATACCATAAAATATTTGAGAATTTTCATAGACAGTCATCTGCGGTGGGACCGACACATGTAACCAAAAACTTTGTAGTTTACTTTTCAAATTCAGACAACTCTCTCAAGTTCTCGAAATCCAACAATTGAAAATAATTTACCATTCCCTCATCGAAACCCATATAAATTATGGAGTCATAGTCTGGGGTGGAGTACAATATACGCACTTACTCAGTCTAGAAGTGGTACAAAGCCCTGTAGATATGGAACTACCGCACTTTTTACTGAAACACTAATAATGGACATTCGTCAATTATTCTGTAAAAACATTCTCGTGAGACAACATAACAATAAACATGAACTTGCTACCATCGACCATTCGTATAGTACTAGATTCAAAGAAAATCGTGTTTTTGAAAAATGTCTAATGCAAATAAGCTACCCTTTAGGCCCTAAACTTTACTATCCTAATTCATGCTGAATTAAATTTTTTTTTTTTTTTAAGAAAATAGTCGCAAAAAGGGTAAATTAATACAAACAGCTTATAAAAAAAATTACTGAGCAAATGGATCCTTTCAAAACCTCGAACAGAGCTACATAAATTGATTAATCCGTAAATAAGTATGTAAAAAAGATATGATTACTACTGTTATTTATTTAATTATTCAAAATTTTATTTTAACTATTGTCATTGTTATTTTTATCAAGAATATAATATCAAAGTCTTTAACAATGAAGATATTTCATAAAAAAAGGTACTTCCAACACATATATGAGGCCATAATTATTTAAAAAAAAGTAAAATACTTATCGAGACATGATGTAGAATAAGATCAAACTGTTGCATTTACAAACATTCGTTTCACAATCTATATTACTGTAATAAAAAAGTAGATGAAGTCTACGCACAGGCCTCGCCTCCTGTAGACCCTTTAACTTTTCACTTTCCTTCAATTTTAGTGTATATAATGGGTGATCAAATGTGAGCCATGAAGTGATATAATACTATTTTTTGTAAACTTGTTTTCAATAATTGTATGTGTTCAAAAATATTTCTAATAGGTAACTTTATTATTATTTAAATTAATATATTTACTTTTGTCAATATTCTCTTAATTGTATTCACAGCAGTATTTTTAGTCTTTAGTATTTTATTTATACAAAACTCATCCTGCGTACGGCTTTACCCTCTGTGGGAATTCCATTTTTAAAGTAAATAAATATTATTATTATCATTATTAACTATCCAGTGGGAAGTTATAGTAATGGGTCCGTTTTTGCGAATCCCGAATTTTGACATATCTCCACATTTCAAGGTCCACAGAGTCGAATACAATAGTTTTTAAGTGGACGTCTGTGTGTGTGTATGTTCGTATGTTTTTATGTACGTTCGGAATTATTTGTATGAAAAATATGATGACAATATTTCATAAAAAGAGAGTTTTAGAAAACAAAAATAGGAATTGGAGAATTTTAAACTTGTGTCAGTGTTGAGAGAATAGCATTGAAGACGCTATAACAGCAAAAAAAATTTTAGTAATAATCAAGCATTGTTTATAACAATTAAATATTGTTACTAACAAATGATTATTGATCATAATAATTAAAAAATAAATTTCAATTGTTATAAACAATTGAAAATAGCTACCGCTTATGAAATGATAAGAAAAAGTTTTAATACGGTTGACATAAACAGAATATTGTTAATGACAATTATAATTTTTTTGAACAATTTGAATAATAATTATAAGAACAAAACATATGGTATTTTTTCATTCTTTTTATTGGGAAGTTAGTCGTGTGGACGTCTCGGGTTGCACCCAGACCACTAATATTTATTATTATTTAAAATAAATTCAGGCTCGTTTAGGTATACAGTCATGCCATAAACAAAAATCGCCAAATTAAAAATGTTCATTTTCCTGACAGAATTCACGCCTTACAGACAACTTTGTTCCGCGATATGCGGCAGGCGAGTGACTGGTCGCAACGTGTCTGGGGTCATTTAGTGATGTCAACAACCGTACGTACTTCACTTGTTCGTATATAGTTTGGTAGCTATTGGCCTAGTAATAACTGCCCCTAGTTCCCCTATCTCCGTGTCATATTAATGACGAGAGTCTTCTCAACATTAACAAAAAAGTTCATTCAACTGTTTCCATCATTCTCGAAGTTCATTAGAATCAGTCAAAAAGTTAACTCTTCATTTAATCATTTACCGTAACAATAATGATAATTTACGCAAACAGTTTAATTTAATGCTATTTAATGAGATATGATTGTTTTGTAAAATGTATGCAGTGATGACCTAGAAAATCACGAATATGCAAAGTAAAAGTACATGTATGCTGTGTATGTGCTTGGTGTGTTCTGTTTCTGTTTAGATATTTCTTTTTGGCATCAGTTGGCAGTTTCATGAAAGTAACTAACTAACAGTGCTTTTGCGAAAGTCGCTCAAAGAGGATTGACGACACACTTTTAAAAATAGGAAGATTATCGCCATGGCAAAATGATGCTGAATCTGAAATACGATTATTTTGAAATTTATTATATTTACTGAAGATGCTATATTCTTTCTCTTTTGCAAAAGGATATTTTAATTTTAGTGAATTACATTTACGTTCAGGGTCACAGTTTGATGATATTTATTATACTTAATATACTGTTACGAAATTTAATTTTTTCTTGGGTTCGGTGAATTTAAACTCTCCGATACAGTAACAAAACAATTTTTAATCCAATACTTTTGCACAATAGATTTTACTTTTATACTTACTTTTATAAATCACATAGATATTCAACTAATTACAACTTTTACAACTATTTAAATTTCATAACTTATAGACACTTTTAAAACTGAACCCTTCGCGGCCGCTTTCATTTTTATACCTCTAAATCATAATTCCAGAGTAATCGACCTTTTTCTCGAGGTTCCGTAACAATCCTTCTATCATATCGAAACCGCTAGACACGTCAAGAAATTATCAGTCAAATCGCGGGCCGGCATAACAAGCACCCAAAATTCGGTCGGCGCCGTCGTCTCTAGGTAAGTTCGACAGAGACGGACTCAAAAATCGTAACAATACATATATACATGTAGACAATCGTAATATTTAGATTATAAATTTTTTGCAATTATTAATATCGCTAAACAACACATACTTTTTAAGTAGAACGTATTTTATCTAAAATTTAGCTTTATTGCATCGGTATTTTTAGGTTTCCTTGAGGTAAACAGAGTGTTTCGAAAGTTTTCATAAACTGTGTATGACCATAATTTTAAGTTCAACGTCCTGTATATTCCAAATAATACGAATAAAAATTAGCTGATGCAAGCATGGATTTATGAAATAGGTGCATTTTTACAGAAACGTGCTGTTTTTTAATGAGCTACAAAATGCATACAAGGCGAGTTTTATTTTATTTGTTAAAAAAGAACATTTTGTGTACTTTTATTTTTCGAAAAATTCATTGTGTCGGTTTCTTTATTGTGTCGATTTTCGGTGGAGTAGTCTTTTACTTTCGAATGTTCTGATCATAAAAATTTTATACTGTGTGGTAAACCAGCATATTATATGATTTTTAAACGATTACACATGGATTTTGTTTGATTCCTAGTTCGCCTATTTTATAAGCTCGATCTTATACGTCTTCGCATTACGATAAGCATTTGAAAGGCTTCCTAATCGGTTGATTTTCAGGGTCCTGTTGATTTGTTGGTGGTTCATGTAAATCCTTCACTCGAAGGCGTTTCTAGCTAAACCCTCGAGAAACACAACTAAGCAGATCCTGGAATGGAGCAGAAATGACCCGCGTATTCTAACAGGACTGTTTACAGGACACTGTTGTCTAAGATACCACCTCAGAAAGATAGGTCTGAACCAACAAACGGACTGTCGGTTTTGCTGCGTGGAAGATGAAACTGCTGATCATATACCATGTTCATCCCCCGGCCTGGGAAGAATAAGTTTCAACATATTTGGATACACCAACCTAGAGCCTACCGATTTCAAAAAAATCTCACCCTATACAACTATGAACTTTGTGAGAAGGGCTGGATTGTGCGGTGAATTGTAATCTCTAGGGGTGAGCCACAATAGACCTACTAAGGGATATTAGTTGGTTGTTGTTGTTGTAATTTAAAGTAGCACTTCTTCATGTGCCATGTCCTCCTAGGACGTCGGCGATCATCATTATGATTTTTATTTTATTAGCAGCGGCACGAAACAGGCTTGTAGAATTAACACCATACCACTCTCTCAGGTTTTTCAGCCAGGACGTGCGTCTTCTTCTTGGACATCTTCTTCCTTTTGCCTTGCCTTACATGATATTATGTAAGATACGGTACTTCTCCCCTCTCATAACTTGTCCAAAATACTCCAACTTCCGTTTCTTGATGGTAAACATGACTTCTAGTTGCTTCTGGAGACGGGCAAGCACCTCGGTGCTTCGGATTCTGTCTACCCATGGTATTCGTTGCAGGCGACGGTAGCACCACATCTCGAACGCTTCTATTCGGTTACACATTGTCTTTGTTAAAGTCCACTCTTCCATTCCATAGTACAGAATCGGAAATACGTAGCACCGTAGTAAACGAATAAGTAGGGGTATTGACAAGTCTCGAGATGTAAGAACCTTCTTCATGTTGCTAAATGCTGCCTTAGCCTGCTCGATGCACTAGGTAAAATACTAATATTTCAGCAAACACATCTTCATACATATTTTCTCATTCAATACTTTAACCATCTTCAATATCTTGAAGCAAAAACTTCTTGAACTTTTTCACAGTATTTTTCAAATCTCTTCTTAATTGATTGGACATTTGAAGATTTTGGAAATATTTCCTTAGAATCCATGTCTTAGCCGACAGATATTATGCCAGTTAGGTACGACTTCGACAGTTAAATGATGACACTACTCTGTATAATCTGTATAATCTGCACTTTGCGGATGATCAGGTCGTCGCGGCCCAAGATAAAGAAGACCTGGAGTTTATGGGAAAACGACTTCTTAGAGAATACGAAGAATGGGGATTAACGGTTAATATGAGCAAGACGAAATATTTGTGTATTGGGGCAGAAACAACAGATCTGGATCTGGACAATGTAAAAATAGGAATATGTAAGGAATACACCTATTTGGGTACAAAAATCACATGTAAAGGTCGTACTGAGGAGGAAATAGAACAACGGATATTAAAAGGAAAGAAAGTTATAGGATGCCTAAACTCGCTGTTGTGGGCAAAAAATATATCTAGGGAAAGAAAACATATGATATATAATACTATCTTTCAAAGTACTGTTTTGTATGGCTGTGAAACGTGGCAACTTAATAAAACATTAGAACGCCGATTGCTAGCCCTGGAGATGGATTTCTGGCGAAGATCTGCTGGCATATCACGTCTCGATAGGGTTACAAATGACCGAATTCGACAAATTGTAAAGACCGACACAACTATAATAGATGAAATCCAAAGAAGACAACTTATATGGTACGGCCATGTTGAACGTATGACAGATGAAAGGCTACCCAAACTAGTGCTTAAATGGACCCCAACAGAACGAAGGAAAAGAGGTAGACCAAAACCAACATGGATAGGGGGAATTCAGAAAGCGATGTCCGAAAGAAATCTTGCCCCAGGAGATTGGACTGACCGAAGAGGCTGGCAACTGGGAACCGGAAGGCGAAAGACGCTATAAACCGGATTAATAATAATAATAATAAGGTACGACTTCGAAATGCAGTTTGAAGTGGTCATAAACAACAACCAAATTTGTACAGAGAACGGACCTGAACTAGGAAGGGATGCGTCAGTGTGGAACACTGATGGATCCAAGATGGATAAAAGGGTTGGAGTGGGCGTTACAGGGCCAAATTTCAGGCTCTCAAAACCCCTAGGTCACAGAAAAGATTGAACTCATTGTCAATAATTTCAATTGAAAATAATGGAGCATGAATTTGGTGACTGCATGTGCAAATGCCAAAGCACGAAAGAAAAAATTGTAGACATCGAAAAACATGTAAAAGTGCCATTAGAAATAAATTCGTTTTCTACTTTAGATAATTTCGCATTTTAATAAAGGAAGGGGGATTGGGCCCAAATCTTACTGGACACAAGTTTTTCTGACGTAGTACGCTACTAATTCACATAATACATTAATTTATATTTAAATATTCAGTGTTGTGGTATAACACCATAAGAGTAAATAGGAAATCTTACTCTTCTGTTATTTTTAATACGCTTATATTAGTTTTACGGGTATGTTGGTATGTTTGTTTGTTTGTTTGTAACTGACTCTTTGACCTTGATTTTGCCCTACTTTAAGCGATCAGATTTAATTTAAACTTCGCACATTTGTCAAAGACCCACGACAATGCAATAATTTGATTAAAATATCCGATTATCATGATTAAGTTCGCCAGGATTAATAAATTTCTTCAGGAATCCTTTGCATGAGAGTAAGAGAGATAGAACTAGTGCGTCAACTAAGCATGCGCGCAGTTCCAATGTCATATTATAATTTACCCAATTCAATATACTGGTAAGAAACGTGCCGAGGGATGAATGGCATGAGGACTAAAAAGCGAAAAATAAATTATAGTTTAAAAAAACTAAAAAACACGGTTTTAGAGTTAATCAAACTAAAAAGTAAAAACTAATTCTCATAAACATAAGAATAAAATTACTAACGAGAAAATTAATGTCCCTGTTTTAAAAGCGTGGGGTGCTTTGTATGACATTTTTAAACTAACTGCGTTTCAGAATAAAACTAGTGAAAAATTTGAGCCTATTAGGAAAATAAGGAAAGAAAGGATAAAGGAAAAGGGAAACCTACTCAGTAATTAATTTTCGGTAAATGAAAAAATAATTCGGACGGCTGAGAGTGGGAACCGAACCCAGATCTATTGGTTACGCGCTAAGAGCTCTACCAATTAAGCTGTTTGAGACACGTACCGGAATTATATTTCAGTCAACTATATAATTGAATGGGTGGCGGGAAAAACGTTGTATTTCGATTTTTGACAATTTTTTTTTTACGGAATAATGATCTATGTAGACCAGAGAATGAATCCCCAGTGATTTTAGTTCGTTCACATGCCAACAGAATGGGCTGTAAGGCATTTTCTCAGTAAAATTGAGTGTTCATAATAATGGAAAAACGTTGTATGTCGTAATCTAATGGCTATGACAGCCTGTTGATGTAAGGTTACGCTATGTGAACCTTTTAGTTACCTAGTTTCTTGTTGTTTAGGACCGTTGTTGTTTCTTTACGTTAGGGTGAATTTTATTTTGTTCAAAATGAATAAAAGTTGGAACTTAACCGAAAGTGACAAGGAACGAGTAAATAATCGGAAACGTTCGCTTAATATTTCGGAGTGGAAAGACAAGAAGAGGAAGATTTTAAAGGACAGCGGACAGAAATACATTTCCAACCGAGGTAAAGGCAAGGAGATCCCGGAAAAAACTCCCAACTATTGCAAAGGGATGTGGTGAAACTTGTATGAGATCAGGTTGTATGAGATTGTCTATTGAAAAAGTCCATTCGTTGCATGGCCAATTTTATAAATTGACGTATAATGAGCAAAATCTGATGTTGCTGAAATATATTACTTTACGTGAACCAACGCAAAGGCGTACCGGCAAAACTGATTCGACATCAAGAAAAATGGCATCTTTTATTTATAGTTTGGATGGAGAAGAATCAGTGTGTAAGAAAACGTTGTGCCACACATTTTCAGTGACCCCCCCGTCGGATCAGAACAAAATGAAGATGGGTGAATTAGTACCGAAGGATGGAAGGGGATTGCATACAAATCGACTCCACGCAGTGAATAATTCCGTTAGAAAAAATATTGTGGATCACATAAACTCCTTCCCTCGTGAAGTAAGTCATTATAGCCGAAATGTTTCGTCTAAAGAATGTTTGTCTTCAGATCTGTCTGTCAAAAAGATGTACAGACTTTTTAAGCTAAAATACCCAGCTGTTGAGGCTAGCGTCACTTTGTACCGGAAAATATTTAAAAAAGAGTCCAATCTTTGCTTTGGTTCACCTAGAACTGACACTTGTAAGGTGTGCGACCAACCAACCAACCAACCAACCCATAAATGATAGTGACGATGATAGTGATTACTTCTTTGTATTTTTTTCAAGATGAATAAAAAAAATTTAATTTTTAATTTTAATTATTATTTAAACCCATTAATGATAGTGAGTAAAGAAGGTGGTCAGATCGGAAGCGATTAGGTTTGAATGGAAAAACGTTGTATGTTGCTCTCAGCACCCGATCCAGGATATTGCAGTTACCAGATTAGTTTTTCTCCTCTACTGTAAAGTTGACATTTTTTACATACAACGTTTTTCCCGCCACCCATTCAATTACCTGCTCAATATCAATCGTTTTAATTTTTTACTAGTTTCATTCCGAAACGCAGAGTTGGTTTAAAAATGTCATACAAAGCACCCCACGCTTTTAGAACAGTGACATTAATTTTCTCGTCAGTAGTATTCTTATGTTAAGAATTATTTTTTACTTTTTAGTTCATGTAACTCTAAAAGCGTGTTTTTTTGTTTTTTTAAACTATAATTTATTTTTATAACTAACGATGATGATGTAGGTATGTGTCTTTACGATTTACGATAATGTTTCATTACTTTCTGATGGTCGTGAGTGTATGTAAGTTACAGGTTGCCGATGAAAGAAAAATGCAATACTGATCCAATTACTAGTTACGACAGCAATCGTGCTCGTTTTGGTTGCATGCAGACTAGTAAAACGACCTCTTCTCCACCATCATCTTAATTAATAATTCATTCGTCTGGTATCGGGTTTCGGATTGGAATATTCAAACTTAAGCCGGCCGTCGAGCGATGCTTTTACGTAACCAAACCAGAAAATGTCAGTCGTTGTTCGACCTTTTGCGAGTGACCATTTCTCTATCTCTCTCTTTCTTCTCGCTGTCGCACACGCGTTCTTCGTCCTTCTTATCTCTCGTTCGTAACAAAAAACCAAAACGGTTTCCTATGGAATTTCCTGTAGGATGTTAAGTAAAAGTGCGGTTTTTGCGTTATCTATGAGTTCAGTGTCAGTTATGCGAAAAATGTAGCTGAAAAGGTGATGAGAGTGCTAAGTGACTTAAGCGGTGCTGGATGTACGTGCTGGAGAAGGACTAGAGATCCCGCTATGAATATCATTCGTCGTATTTGGGTGAGTTTGAGTTTAGCAGTTCCTCCGGAACTACAGCGCTTGCGATGTTTAATCTAAAGACGAATAATAATCATTAAAATCAAAATCAGCACAACGTGGAAAACATTAAATAAAGCAGAAATTAAACTGTTGAAATAAAATTTGGTAAATGTCCAGAAGCGGCACTTTTCCGAAAAGTAACGAAAAAATATAATTTTTTTTTAAAACATACCCTTTTACGGAGAACAAGAATCCGTTGACGTAAAGCTTATTTTTTTATAAATAAATTGTTGAAACATAAAAAATAACAGTCAGTGATAAGAGTGTCCAATTGTAGGAAATTTTGAAAAATGAAACAAAAGCGTATAATTTACCGAAATAATTTTTAAGATGATTCTATTTTTTTATTGCTGTTGGATGCTATAAAATAAAGAAAAAAGTTGATGAAGTAAGTAAGGTTAAGTGAGAACAATCAAACATCAACTATTTAAAAAACCTTACTTATTTTGTCAACTTTTTTATTTTTTTCATAAACAGTTTTTGCATTTAACGGCATTATAAAATATCGGAATCATCTTAAATCACTTCGGTTAAGTGTATTTTTTCCATGTGGATCGCTCAAAATTTGCTGTAATTGGACACACCTATTATTGACTGTTTTTTTTTTGTTTAGACAAAAAAAAGAGAATAGAAGAGCAACCCCCGACTCCAACTAAAAATAAAATATAGTTTTATTTCGAGTGCCAGTATGGACGAATGTGTGAGGAATTTGATTATTTCGTGTTGCTAAATAAATGACATTTAGTTTATTTTTTTACTTCATTTATAGACCAAAATAGACGAGAAATCGATCGATATTATATTAGTGAAATCGGCGATAGGAGGCCGAAAAGTAGGACTGATATTTTCAAAAAAAAAAAATCATTTAAATTAAAACATAAAACATTGAATGCATGGACATTAATTAAATTGGAATATAAAATTAGTTTATTTTGCTTTTTTAATAAACTCGTTTTTACCGTTAAAAATTTATGACTTAATTTTCGATAATAAAAATAATTATGAATAATTTTAAGAGCTTCTGAATTAAATTCGAAGTGATTACCAAAAAAAAATTATTCTTTCTTTGTTTTTTTTTTAAAGATACATACATTATAAAGATAATGTGATTTACACTTGTTGCGCTTGAAGGCGTTTTTTCTTTGTTTTTAATTATTTTTACATTAAATAAATATGGCAATTGTCTAGAAGCGAAACTGGGTCTTTTTTAATACGTCACCGCATTTTCAATTTCTTTTCTATAGCCAACGGCTGGACCGATTTTGATGAAATTTTCAGCCAATCTTTAGATCAGCCCGGCGGGTGATCGTGTGTGTAGCAACCACGCATTTTCAAATTTTTATATAGCCACCAAATGTTAGTTTTTATTCATTATTACTGAACGTGAGTCAAACTTATTTAATTGATTTGTCAAATTTAACAATAATATAATTATTATTATTATGATTTATGGTTTTTGGTGGTATTTTTTGTTTACTAATATTGGAACGATATATAGTAGGATACCACAAATGTATAGAGTGACTCATATTTTTAACGTAGACCTTTGCGGGTCCAAGGGGAAAGGAAATCGACGAGTCATAGGCGTGTGGTTATTATTATATTATTAAAAATAATCTTCAGCATTTTAGAACGAATTAAATGTCACAAAAATTCTTTTCTTAATATAAAGATGCCCAAGATGAGGAAAACCGGCAATAATAATTATCGAATAAGTTTAATACGAAAAAAATGTTACATATTATGTCTTTCCATTATTAATGTTAGTCTTAAGTTCGTTACATTCAAATGTATAATATATTTTTTGTATATCCCTGTTATAAACTGTAATAGTATTTTGAGGTAATAGTAATAGTAATAAATAGTTAAACATAATTGAATAGTTTCTTCTAATAAATATAAAAAATATGAGCAGATAAAAGTTAACTTTATTCCAGTCTATGTCATCTTCATATTCATTAGTAGTATCTTCGCCTAGATCAACAACTACGGGTTCGATGGTAATTTCAATGCAATTATCAAGATTCCACATATTCTGCTCTTCTTTCACTACATGTTCAATAAATTTTATCCACGACTGAGGTTACTTTGCTGACGGCACTACTAAGCAAATTTTTTACGTCATTTAATTTGAAAGTAACATTGTTCCTTGCTACTTCATGTTTTATTTGAGCCCATACAATTTCTATTGGAATTAACTCACAGTGGTAGGATGGCAATCGAAGTACAATTACGCCTCATCCACTACATATTTGATATATTTATCTTTATGACATCGTGCTAAGTTTAGTAATTCGATTTTTAAAATTGGTTCATTAAATTTAATAGTTTTTTTAGCAAGCCAATCTGCTTTGAAAACTATTTTCAAAATACTACATAATGTAACTACCTTACTAACATTCATATTTTGTTCTCTGGCTCCAAGTCCTTTAAGCACATTTCTGATGATGGTTTTTTCTTCGGGTGTTAAATTGTGACGTTTCCTTTTGATATCCGGTTTACTATTACTATTCTTACTCATATTTATTATTTGTCACCAAATTTAATTGAAGCTAAATTATTGCAATTCACACTTCTAATTATATCGAAGATCAACGAAGAAATAAAAACAATGTTTATTACAAACTTCAAAATTATGAGTCTCGACGATAAGTACTGCACGTAAAAATAATACAAAAAAATTTCGGTCTCTGCTTTACGAAACCCTTGCAGACGTCTATGAAACTTCCTTAGCGATAAAATCCAAGACAAAAACTACTTGTTAAATGGCGCTATTGCCAATAACGTAGCTTTAATTAGCGACGTCATTGATGATCTCGTCTATTATCTACTGTTAGAGAAAGATATGACTACAACCATACAGATACCTTTAAGTTGAATGATACACGCTGACAACGTTTCATTTTGCATCGAACCCTTAATTGTTTAGAAGAAATGTGAACAGTTTAAAAATAAATCAGTCAAATGAACGAAAATATTTCAACAAAATGAGACCTGTTCGGAAAGTAAATAATAAACAAATAAATTAGTTATTCAAAAAATATATAAAGATAGCGATTTTCCCAAATTTTATGAAACAACCTGAAGGCATAGTCTTTGGAAAGTGAGTAAAAGAAGAAGGTTTTTGTAAATTTGTAAAAGAGTAGTTTTTACCCACATACTTTATTATTAACTAATACTTTTTGTCGGTATTCAAAAACTCAACAACTTTTTGGTACAGGGTAAACGTCTAATTTGATTGGCCCATAAAATCGATCTACATTATGATTTACTCTTTACAATTGTGGGATTCAACTATAGAATAGATTAACATGGGCCCTGCGCAAGAATGACACATGTTAACATTAAAATTTATTGTTCTCATTTATTAGTTGTTTTTATATGAAAAAATGTGTTGAATGGTTTACAGTTTTGCGTAACATTCTTGCGCAGGGGTCTTGCTGCTAATCTTCTCTGTATCGTTAAAATTTTGGGTCTTTTCTTGTAACGGTATTTCTTGTAAATTGTAACGAAACAGAGAATATTAGCAAGACTCCCGAGCAAGAAAGTTACGCAAAATTGTAATACATTCAACAAATTTTTTCACATAGAACACCTAATAAAAGAGTACAATATATTTTAATGTTAACGTGTCATTCTTGTTCAGGGGCCATGTTTATCTATTCTGTATCGTTCCAATTTTAGTATAAAAAAAAACACCCCGAAAACCATAAAAAACTAAAAACGTTTGCCTTCTTTTTTGAGGTAATGTAATTAAGCGAGAGAGAAAGAAAGAATGAAAGAAGAAACGAACATACATTGCGGTAATTTATGCATATCAGGTAATATGATTTCGTAGAAAAATATCTTATTAAAACAGGATGTAACAATAATTAGCAAATTACGTACATATAATAATAAGTTATAACATTTAATGTATATTATCTTAAAAACAGTTTTTATAAAATTAATTCTTACCTGGTGGGTTTATAGAAACAAAATTGCAAATGCGGGGACGCGTTTCCACCGTTGGTGAACAACCGATTTTTTTATAAATAAAACATAAAAAAACAGCGACTGTTTTTTTTTTTGTTTTTGAAGAGAGAGATGGTCTCGGACGGTGTCCATTAACCACAACCTGTGCGTTCAATTATATTAAATTGTGAGCGATTCGTATGAAAACGAGGCAATACACTTGACCGAAGTGATTTTATAATGCCGTTAAATGCGGAAATTGTTTATAAAAAAAAAATTAAAATTATAAGTAAGGTTAGATGTAAATGTTTGACTGTTCTCAGTTGACAGCATTGACTATGGTGTTGCAGAATCGATTGTTAATCGATAGAACATTCGACATTCATTAGATTTTGTTCACCAGATAGTGTTGGTGTTAGGTTAGGTCAGTCGTCGGCAAAGTGCGGCTCCGGAGCCGCATGCGGCTCTTTGGCCCCTTAAGTGCGGCTCCGGTACAAATGTCTACGAGCAGAACTAACAGACGATCAGTGGATACAAAAATTTTATTTTATGGTAGATGTTACGTCTCATCTCTGGTCAAATACTCTGGTTTTTAGGTACTGCTTGTATTTTCTTATTTTTTAGGACCCATTTTAATTTTCCAAATCCTGCCCAGGCTAATCTGACTCTTCTTTTTAATCCGCTGTTTGGTTTTCCTTGTTTATTTTTACTCTGCATACCGATTTTAAAAAAGTTATAATATAACGTTAGAAAAAGAGTGCGCCATACTCCCTAGCGAGACGTGGCAGATGTGGTTTCGGAGGATGTATTGCCTGTGGTGGAAATTATTTTGCAAAAATTAAATAAATATTGCAAAACTTTTTTAGTTTTCTTTCCTGTTTATTACAAGTAACTCTAGACTTCCCAGCAAATATGTCCTGGTATAGAGAAGAATAGTTGATTGATTTTATATTTTATAATTAACACATAGTGATAAGCAAAAATCCACCACCAGCCAGACAGCTTATTATAAATAATACAGTTATTGAAAAGGTAGAGACTACAACATATTTGGGAACTACAATCAACGAGAGTTGGGATCATTCTCTCGTCCATGTTACAAACAAAAGAGTATCGACATTTTAAACAAGGAAATGGAGATCATGAGTACAGTCAAAAGTCGAAAATTGGAATACTTGGACACATCATGAGAAACAGCTAAAGATACGGTCTGTTGCAGCTTATCCTACAGGGAAAGGTGCTTGGAAAGAGGGGATCATGGCTTAAAAACCTGAGAACTTGGTTTGCAACCTCCACCACGGGTCTATTTAGGGCCGCAGTTGATAAAATAATTATTGCCAGAATGATCGCCAACGTCCGGTAACGGACAGGCACTGGAAGAAGAAGACAAAATAAATTTAAATTCTTGTGATTAAACCATTTAAGTAGTTATACAGTAATAAATTACACACTTGTTGATAGGGGTTAAGAAAAAAGGAAAACTACGGTTTCTAAATGAGAAGCTAATGCTCGTATTTTAAAAATGTAAAACATGATGTTAATTAGTTATCGAAAGATCGTCAGCTTTTAAAAATATTGTGATTCATTTTTCAAATGTTTCTAAAATATAAAAACACAACATTGACACTAGCACGTAACTTGCCTAGAGCAAGTGACTAATGTGCATAGAATGCACCAACGTAAGACCGATGACTCATTCTTTTTCTGCTTTAATCCTCCAAACTAAATTGATTTGTGAAAATGCCAAAGCGCTCACATTTTTTTACCAATATGTAAGCTGTTATTTTTATGAAATTTCAAATAATCAGTGTCATTTTAATCGACAAGCAATAAAAAGACAAACACTATGATTCAGATTTTTAATTTTCTACGGATATGATACAGATTTGATTCGATTATTTTTTATTTATTTCGACAATTAGAGATATCTTTTAACGACCATGAATCCGTCAGATTGAATGACAGTCATAATGCAGAGGATAGATGACTAACCGGTTTTCGCCTCTGGTGTATTTAAATATTACCGTGACCAAATAGTCGTCTGAAGAAGGCCGTTGTTGTGCAAAACGTCAAATATTAAAAATCAGACAAATGACATCAGCAGATATGCGTTTTTAAAATATTTATTTGATGTGCTAGAGTCAAAATAAATGTAAATTTTTATGGGATCTTTTATAAAAATAAGTAAAAAAAACCATCGGTGACGATATACAATTAAAATATATCACGTTTTATTTTTGGACCGCTTCCTTTTATTTAATCGTATTTCTGTTAAAGTAATGTTTATCTTTTATAAATTAATCATCACGATAACCAATTGTAACACGGATTTACTTATTTTTTTATTAAAAGTTTTTGGTACCACTGGACTTTAAAATGCCCATTACAACCTGCAGTCAATAAAATTATTTTTCCAGTGTGCGCCATTAATAATAGTTTTTTTACTAAAAATAGTCGCTAAAAGGGTAGACCTATTGTGTGGGCAGCGGACGGCCCGTACTGCAACCATTAGAAGGGGGACGGATTATAGAAAAGGGGTTATTGTAGACCCGCTTTTTGAAAAGTTGCTGGTCATAGTTCTCTGTAAAAACTGATTTTGCTTGTTCCATTCTGTAGCAGCCCTGTAAAAGAAGAATTCTTGATGAAGATTGGTCTTCGTAGTCTCAATCTTGAGAGTAAATGAGTGAGACTGATAAGCGCGCCGAGTTCTTCGGCCGAATGTGGCCAGTGGTGGTATAAGAGTTTTTATTTCTCTGGAGCATCTGCCATGGAAATATCTGTAGAGTAATGTCTGGTCTGCAACTCTTCTTTTATGTTCTAGTGGGTGAAGGGTATTTGTGAGAGTTAAGCTGTTTATCAACCGAATGGGCCTTTTCTAAATAACAGTAAAAACACAAAGTGCCAGATGGCTGGGCCACATAACTAGAATGCCGCAGCAGAGATGTACGAAAAAAGTCCTATTCAGTACAAAACGATCTGAAAGATGTGATTATAAACCATTGGAGGAAGCGTGCCACAAATAAAAGAAATGGAAACAAGTAGTACTTTAAAATGTTAGGAGTTGTGACATTGCAAATAAAATTATAGTCCTCATTACTAACCTTCTTCTCCAATTTTTATTTATCAACAACGAAACAAACATCTCCGTTGGGATGTTTTTTGATAGTATCTTAGGTTACTGGTACTATCTTGATTGATATCCCAAAACAACTTAACGAAATCTAAAGAAGATATTTCGCCGACATGGTATACATTAACTAAAGAATTTTACTTTTTTTTGGGATTAAAATATACCTTAGATACAGTGGCGGTTCCTGGTATTTTCAACAGAGGAAACCTAAAAATGTATAAAATTGACATTACGAGTACAATTAGCACCTTTCCCCACCACCTTTGAGGTAATGCAACGGCGCGTTACTTTTGTAGTGTGGGTTGTGATATTTAATAAAATAAAAACATTTTTAAAATAAATATTCCTTGTAACTACATGTTCTTCTTAAAATTAAAGAGGAGGCTTAGCCTCTTCTGCCTCCCCTGACCAGCCGCCACTGCTTAGATATATTCTCGTGTTAATTTTAATAAACAAACAAACGCCCAGTGAAGAAAGTATACATTTTGTGAAGCACCGTTATGTGCCATTCACATAAATTCGTTTTATGTACTGACTGGTCCTCCCACATATTGTACATCTCCAGAAGAAACGAAATAAGAATAGAAACTAATAATAATAATAATTATCATCATTATATCATCATCTTTTTTTTTACAATTCGGTTGCGTGCTGATCAGCTATATTTTTGGGCTGTTTAATGTACGAATTCCTGACACAAATATTTTATCGGTTAGATTATTTTTAGTAAAAATAATATTTTCATAGAAATTAAGCTTCAGAACAAGTCATATCACTCAAGATATTGAGTTGTCGAGTTCCGAAAGTGATCGTTATGTATCTGCAGCATTCGAGTGATGGAGATCTCGATAACTGGAATCATTCAAATTAATTAATTGTATAATATTACAGATAACGACAATTGTTATTGTTAAAATACTTTTTTCACTTTCTTAAAAATTGTAAAAAATGGCACGTGGGCACAATTTTTTAAGAAATTTTTTTTTTTAGATGAAATGTTCTGAAAAATAGTTGCAAGTACCTATATCCGAGGGCAGTTTGATAAGTCAGTGACTTTTTGAATTTCCCGCGCAGTTACTTCAAATGCAACACTGCTGCCGTCAACTATAATCTATCAGTGGGCAACTTTCTAATTTTGAGCAAGCTACGTCGTGCAGTTGGTGTTTGATAGCCGTTCAAAGCAGACACAACCTCGTGAATTTTTACGAAAATGGAAAAAAGTGAATTTCGTGTGCTGATTAAGCATTACTTTTTACGTAAAAAATCCATCACTGAAACTAAGAAAAGACTTGATAAATACTAAGGGGACTCGGCACCATCAATTTCAATGGTTAAGAAGTGGTTTACAGAGTTCCGTTGTGATCGTACCAGCACTAGTGACGCCGAACGTCCAGGTCGCCCAAAAGAAGTGATCACGCCGGAAATCGTCGATAAAATCCATGAAATGATATTGGATGATCGGAGAATGAAAGTGCGTGAGTTAGCTCATGCTGTAGGTGTATCTCAACTGAACGGGTACATCATATTTTACACGAATATTTGGACATGAAAAAACTCTCTGCGAGATGGGTGCCGCGATTGCTCACACTCGACCATAAGCGCAATCGTGTGACCACTTCGAAAGAGTGTTTAGCGATGTTCAGCCGTAATCCGGACGAATTTTTGCGCCGTTTTGTTACTGTGGATGAAACATGGATCCATTACAACACGCCAGAGACCAAGGAACAATCGAAACAGTGGGTTGCTCGGGGTGAACGTGGACCAAAGAAGGCGAAACAGAGTCTGTCAGCCAACAAGGTCATGGCCACAGTTTTTTGGGATGTACGCGGTGTCATTCACATCGATTACCTCAAGAAAGGTAAAACGATCACCGGCGAATATTATTCAAAGCTTTTGAACAGATTCGACGGTGATTTGAAGCAAAAACGGCCGCATTTGGCTAAGAAGAAGAAAGTGCTGTTCCATCAAGACAATGCACGTGTGCACACTTGTCTAGTCACGATGGCCAAAATCCACGAACTACTACCCCATCCAGCATATTCTCCAGATTTAGCCCCCCTGCGACTATTTTTTGTTTCCAAACCTAAAGAAATGGCTGGGCGGTGAGAGATTTGAGTCGAATGAAGAAGTCATTACCGAAACAAACGCGTATTTTGAGAGCTTTGAAAAAACCTATTATTTGGAGGGAATAAAAAAATTAGAAAAAAGCTGGACTAAATGTATCGTGCTAAAAGGTGATTATGTAGAAAAATAAAATGTTTATTTGCGGAAAAAAATTTGTTTTATTCAAAAAGTCACTGACTTATCAAACCGCCCTCGTAGTTTTTGTTTAACCAGCTTGCTATCCCCCGTACTTTGTATTACGTCAGCACTGATCCAACAACCCTTTAAAAATTTATTTTAATTAATTTGTTAAATAATAAAATCTTTTGGAGTTGAATTAGCTCGATTCAACGGACTTTTTTTAAATTACAGAGTGAATTAAGTGAGAGATTGAGACTAAGGCGAGGTCGCGGTGACACCAGCGAAGATGATGAAGGTCTTCCTCATAGCCCCTGCAACTCACCAACCGCCTCCGATGGACTCCTTGTTGAAAAGACTGCTAATAAAGTAAGTAAATATTAAATGCGACAAGTATCCCGTGATTTTAATATTCTTTATCAAAGCTTTGCTCTGTTTTTTAAAGATAAATGTTAATAGTTTACAAATTTGCCGGTTAAAAGAAATATTAAAAATGGCCTTAAACCTTAAACCTTTTAATAAAAGGAAGGAGAAAAATTGTGATATAACCCGCCAATCGAAAAGTTCTCTCTTTCCAAAACTTTGTTTAGAATATAACAAAATTTTATGTTATCGCCAGGATTTAATGTTACCCTCTTAGAAAGCCTCCTTTTATTTTTCTTTCCTCTAAAATCAACCAAAAATAGTGGAAGGAATGGTAAAAAAATAATTGTTCATCTTTTCCTTTTTAAATTAATAGAAATTAGAAAAATTAATAATATTAAAAATGAAAGAGTAGGTCTTGTTTATGCAATAAATCCGTTGTATTTAAATTTTATTTTATTAATAATAAGAAAAATTAACTAAAACATTATTTCGGGTGATAATATTAAAATAAATGTATTAAATACATATACAACCATATATAAGTGTAGGTACACGTACTCCTCTATGCACTGTCAGACGTGCCTTTTTTGACACGTTCTGGCTGCTCATAAAGTTGTACAGGGCCCCATTTATTTATTTCCCTGCCAACACCCTTCGTTTAATGTCACAGTCATACTTTCCTAAATTACAAGGCAGTAAGCGTAATAATACAGTAAATAAATCAACATAGTATAAAAATAAATTACATGATCACCGACCACTGTTAAAAACATGATAATTGAAAATAATGTTCAAACAATGAAAAATTATGGAAACAATGTAAATAACGCAAATAATGTAAATAAATAATTCAAATAATGAATCGTTTTTATAACGTCACTATACAGGGTGCTTCAACGAAAACTTGAACCTCCCAGAAACTCGGACACCTAGAGTTTCTTCAAAATTAAACAAAAACATGTCAGATTTTTTTGGAAGGGGGACGAATTTTCTTATAAAATCATACCCAAAAATGGAACCCTCTGCAGCCCCGCATCAACCCCAAATTGTTTTTAAATAACAAGTGTAGCCGAGTGACACATCATTTAAAAGGTAATTTAATTCTTTACACAACATTGTAATTCTTTTTTAATTCATGAAATAACTTTGAAATATTTTGGATTTAACTAATTTATTTATTGAATATCAGTAATAACACAAAAACTTAAAATTTCACCAAATTAATGAATTAAATGTTCTAATTGACCTCCGCTGACCTCCATACAATGATACAATCTATTTTCAAAGACTTCTTTAACACCTCCGGTGTCAGTAATCGGCATTCTGTCGACAATTATCTGTCGCAACTCTACAAGATCTGCAGGCGGAGTGACGTATATTTTTGATTGACAAAAAAAATCCAATGGCGAGAGAAACGGTGATCTGGCCGGCCACTCTATTGGACGACCCCCTCCGCCAATCCAACGCCTGGAAAATGTTGGTTCAAAAATAGTCTTATGCGTCTATCATAATGTGGGGGTGCACCGTCCTTATGGATAATTAGTTTTTGAATCAAAATTTCTGAGGGGGTCAATTTTTCGTTGGAACACCCTGTGTATGCCGATAAAATGCAAATAATTTAACTAAGGCATGTCATTCATGCAAATTAAGTCAAAAATAAAATTCGCCTTAAATAATGTCAATAATAATTTAAGTTGTGAATTTAAATCAAATGTTTTTGAATCTTACAGAGAAATTTTGGATTCTCGATTTTCTTACGTAAACTATTTATGGACCAAAAAATCAGCAATTAAATTATTTTCCCACAATTGTAATCCCACTAATGCAGTTTAGGGTTTATGTAATCCCTTCTAGAACTGCAGACACACACCTTGATTACTTTTTAAAAATTTAAAAATTCACTTGTTTTTTTTTACTGAAAATAGTCGCAAAAAGGGTAGACCTATCGTGTGAGCCGCGGACGGCCCGCACTACGACTATTAAAAGAGGGAGGGATTATAGAAAGGAAATTATTGTGGACCCGCTTTTTGAAAAGTTGCAGGTCATAGTTCTCTGGAAAAATTGATTTTGGAAGCTTGTTCCGTTCTGTAGCAGCCCTGTAAAAGAAGGATTCTTGATGAAGATTGGTCCTTGTAGTGTCAATCTTGAGAGTAAATGGGTGAGACTGATCAGCGTGCCGAGTTCTTTGGCCGAATGTGGCCAATGGTGGTACAAGAGTTTTTATTTCTCTGGAGCATCTGCCATGGAAATATCTGTAGAGCAATGACTGGTCTGCAACTCTTCTTCTATGTTCTAGAGAGTGAAGGGTATCTGTGAAAGTTGAGCTGTTTATCAACCGAATGGCTGAACCCCAAATGTGCGAGCAATACTCTAGTATAGGTCGGATTTGAGCCTTGTACGTCGTCAACAGTTGATCAGGAGTAAAAAACTTTCTAGCTTTCCACAGAAAACCTAGCCTCTGGCTTGCCGACTTTGCGATGTTAGCAACATGGTCATGCCAAGACAAATTATCAGATACCGTGACTCCCAAAATCGAGATAGAGGGACTTGATTCAAGAGTATCTCCGGACACTGTTTACTTTTGACTCAAGACTTATCAATTTTCCGGGTCTCGATGGTTTATATCGGCCAATCAGACATTCTCGCTAGAACATCTATTTTCAAAAAAATTATCGGCTGACACTCGTACACGAAATCCTTTTAAATGTTTTGAAATGCTCGAAAACGAATTATTTTGATAAAAACTTATTTCGTCCAATCTCTTAGTCGTTAAACAGAAACGGCGATAGTGCAATAAAAATAAAAAAAAATCAAATCAGCTAATCACGAAAGATATTTAAACGTGACCTCATATAACGGAGGTTCGTAAAAAAAGTATAAAATTATAATATATATGAACACAGTTGTAAACATAAAATGGAACATTACCCACTTGCGATGACGCAGTAAATAGATCTTTTTAAAATTACCGGTTTAAATTTGCTGGCATTATATACAGGGTGTTATTGAAACGAAATTCATTAACGCGGCCGATGCATTTTTTGTGCTTTTATCATTTAATACATAATTTTTTTAGTGAAAATAAAAAAAATAAATTAAAATAAAAAGTAAAAAATAATTCTTACCATAGGAATAAAATTACTGACGGGAAAATTAATGTCACTGTCAAAAAAAAATGAATGTCGATAAATGTCACTGCCATGTATGTCATTTTTAAACTAACTCAGCGTTTCGGAATGAAAGCACCCCCGGGTGCTTTGTATGACAAACAGAACAGTGACATTAATTTTCTCGTCAGTAATTTTATTCCTATGTTAAGAATTATTTTTTACTTTTTAGTTTGATTAACTCTAAAAGCGTGTTTTTTAGTTTTTTTAAAATATAATTTATTGTGTTAGATCATACGTGAATATTGATTCATTATTGCAATTAAGTATTGAAAAATGGAAACTGCAGCAAATGTGTGTAATACAGATGTAGAAAAGTAAGTTAATAAAATTGTTTAACTTAATACAAGTATTTACTGTTTACATTCGTTTATTGTACACGTGATTTGAGTGTTTACTATTTAAATTATAGGGAGACAATAGTGAAATCATGTGTTCAGAGTCCAAAAGAGTCCCATTTCACGAAATCCCTCCCACAAATTGCAATATTGAATGAAACTTTCTGATGTAATTCGTTACTTTAGATTATTTGCCTTAAAAAAATAATGTAAAATAAAAATTGAAATGTACAGATTTCATTTCGAGTTACATTCGGAGTTGAAGAAAGGGTCCCTCGACCGTACAATTTTTTTATCTAAAATAATTGAAAAATTCCAGTTTTAATAATGGCGTTAATTTAAAGTATTATGAACATTGTTTCGATGCTAATTTACAAATCAGAAAGATTAACTAGTCTAGTTAATGCTGTTAACTGTTAACTATCGAGGTAATTGACAACTAATGAACCAGCAAACAGCTACAAATAAAATTATCATGCTAATTAATAAATGTTACTTCCAACTTTACATTTTTGAAGCGATAATTGCGGTAAGCAGTTATTGAAAAGTTATTTCTTGACAAAAACATTCAAAGTGGCGCAATATTTAAATCCTTTAACCCTGAAAATATCGTTACGAATAAAATGTTGAGTGGGAGAGGAAAACTGTAAAGGACATTGTAACGTTAACGTATACTAGGTGGCCCATTTAAAAGTGTCCACTTCGAATATTTTTCATGGATAATCAGAACGTTTCATCAGTTATCAATTGACAGTGCTTAATGTATCATATTTACTTTTCTATGAGCACATGTTTGTCTTCTTCTTAAAGTGCCATGCAGTCGTTACTACGTTGGCGTCCTCCATATTCTATATATATATATGTTATTTGCAGCGTCTCAAAGTGATCCCAAGTCTTTAAATCCCGTCCAATGTCGGATGTTGCGCAACCAAGATAACTTCTTACGACCAATACCTCCTTTTCCTTAAATTTTTCCTTTTAATATTAGTCGTGGAAACTCATATCTGTCTCCTCTCATTATGTGTCCAAAATATGCGATTTTCCTCTTTTTGATTGTCTCGAACAGTTCTCTGTCTTCTAGTTTTGCTCTTCTAATGACTTCTTCGTTTTTGACTCTCTCAACCCATGATATTTTAAGCATTCGACGAAGGGTCCATACTTCAAATGCTTCGAGCTTGTACATTGACGAAACCTTAATGAGTCCAAGCTTCCATGCTTCCATATAGAAGAACAGGCCACACAACATTTGGTCATCTTGAGTCTCAATTTAAAATGTCTAGTCGGTGGTTAACTAAAAACTTACGTAGACGTAAAAATGCGGCTCTCGCTTGTTCTATACGGCACCTAATCTCCACCTCCGGGTCTCACTTATCATTTAAGTAGCAGCCTAGGTATTTAAATTTCCGTACTAGTTTTATGTGGGTAATACCATTAATGGTTAATCTGAAATTTGGCAGGACGTTTTTTGAAATTGTCATAAACTTGGTCTTGGCGGCATTTATTTTTAGACCCAACGCATTGCTTGCATCATTTACGGCATTTAATCATCATCATCATCAAATCATCTGCTGTGTCAACTAAGATTGTTGAGATTGTTGATAGGGATGCCGTTAACTTTAATGCCTAAAGTGCTTGTCGCAAGTGCTTCCTGAAAGGCTTTTTTCACGTACAGATTAAACAGCAATGGTGATAAAATGCATCCTTGTCTTACTCCTTTTTTAATTGGGAATTCTTCTGTTTCACTTCCACATTGCAGACGTACTTCGGCGGTTTGGTTCCAGTAGAGGTTGCGAATTATACTAACGTCTTTGTCATCCAGGCGTAAGTCCTCCAAATATCGCAATAATAAATCATGTCTGACATTATCAAATGCTTTCTCGTAGTTTTAGGTATATAGATTCTTTTATGTGCAGTTCGAAGTTATTTTATATTTGTTTTTTTGCTGTCGGACCATTTGTCGTTTAGCGAAGAGAACATGAATTTAAATAAAATAATATGCAAAATGAAGTAAAACAAGATAAAAAAAATTGTGTGGTCAGGAGACCTCCGTAACGTTTTTTCTTCAACTACGAATGTAATTCGAAATGAAATCTGTATAGGTTAATTTTTATTTTATTTTTTTAAGGCAAATAATCTAAGCGAACGAATTACATCAGAAAAAAAAATGGGACAGAAGTGTGTAACAGATGTGTAACATCTTTCATCTCGCTTTCTTGCAATTTGTGGGAGTGATTTCGTGAAATGTAACAAGAAGTGTGTAACAGAAAGTCGCGCTATTTGATTTGACGATTAAGCGCGCGGTGGTAAAGTTGGCCGTCAAATAGCGGTCAACCAATTTTCCGAGAGGTCGGTACTGTCAGCCATCAGTTGTGCACTTAAGTTATAGTGTTGTGTATAAAGTTTGCTGTTATATGCGTAAACTATATGAATAAATATTTACTGTTAATAATAAATAATTATTCGAATAAAATATTCTATACTGAGTTATAAAAATAAATTTAGCAAAACATATCGGCCGTTTTTTTTATAAGCTACGGGTAGCACAGCTTATTTTTGAATATCAACGTCTCTAATACGTATTAATCAAATCATCGGTCGAATATCTAGCTCGCAGGTGTTCACTTGAATAGGAACTGATCAAATCTTTAGACGTTTTATAACATTAGCACACGCTGGTTCTCAATCATTTCTAAGGAGATTTTTATTGTTTGCGTTTTATTTTTTTGTAATTAATCTGAAATGGCTTTTTGGAGACCGTTTAAGGTAAATGATGAATTTAACAAATTGTTGATAATAATGTAATTCAAAGTAATAATAATAATATCCAAATTAATAATGAAATACATCTTAATAATGCAATTCTAGTTATTAATAAAAATGAGACACAATTTTGGGCATTTAAAAATCAAGATTTGCACATTCAAGTTCAACAAGTAATTTTAAATATATATTTATGCTTAAAAGCTGTAAATGTTAATTTAACTCAAGATGAAATAATTAAAAGAATATGCAACTTAACGAAAATAACTTATTCCACGATTTATTTAGTGATTAAACGAGGCGTTGTGATTGAACACGATAAAAAACGAAAACTTATTGTCAGCCGTCGGATAGATGATGCATCTAAAGATGTGTGATTCGACAAACGGTTTAAAATAAGTGCAAACGAAATCAAGTCACAAAATTGAAAATTATATTTAACAAATTGCAAGATTTTAACTATTTAAAATATAAATCATTAGAAACACTTCTACAAATTCTAATAGAATGTGGTTATAAGTATAAGAATCTTAAGGACATAAATAATTTTTGAAAATATATCTGATTTAAAAATAAAATTGATACGCCACTGATCGTTTTCTTTTGAGGATTTTATCAACAGTAACAACACAAGAGCTTTTTTTTTATCGGATAAATTTCTTTTCGTAACGAAATAAATTTGCCAATCAGTAATTTTACGAGAGAAACTGACATGAAAAAATCGCGAGACCGAAGGTCGAGTGATTTTGTCAAATGTCAGTTTTTCGAACAAAATTACTGATGGAAAATTTTTGAGTTAAAAAGAAATTTATCCTAAAAAGAAAAGCTCAAGTGTTTTTTGGCAAGATAAATTAACGACCGAATATATGAATGAACAACAACAATAATTATCTTTATTGATACAATTAAATTATTTAAATGAACAGTTATTAAATACACAATTCTCTGGAATAACTTGTAATTCTTTCCGTTTACTATTTCTCGCATCACGAGCTTCTTTAAAAATTATGTCGGCAAAAGGATCAAATTTAATATTGTATTCATTGAAATATTTTTCTTGAATCATCTTCGCAGTTGAATTCCAAATTGATTCAACTGCATATTCTTTATAATCTTTTCCATTCCTTTTTTTCATATTATAGGCCCAATCCTTTAATATATCTGCAACTTCTTGTAACGGAGTTATTTTCGACAGTTCGTAATTTCGTACTTGACAAAACTCCATAAATTGTCTCCATATTGATGCTTTAGTATTTTTTGTGGATTGCGGGATTGCTTTTTCTATATTTTTTGTTATTTGTTGAATCGAAACTTCTCCAAAACGACTCATGTTGTAATAATTCAGTATCAATTACAATTATCAACAATACCTAAATAACTGACAGTGCAGACATTAAAGTAACGTAAGCATACTAGATGTAGACGCTTAATAGGAACAGGCATTTTTATCGGTGATAAAAAACGATGCACCTTTTTTATCGCTGTCAAACTGACAAAACAGTCATCTTTAAATGACACATTTTATACAGGAGTTAATTTATCGCTGTTAATAAGATGTTTTTATATATATTTAAACTGACATTGGAAGAACTATACATATTTTTATTTATTTTTTTCATTTTATATGTTTAAAACATTCTTTTGTGCTTCAAAGGTCTGCTTTGTTCCATCACGAATTTTTTTATTGAGTAACAAAGATTAACGTTAAGAAAACCATTTTTTATTATTTTACGGGCAACCAGAAGGGAATTGAGTGAAGAATATTTTGCCATGAAACTCATATCCTTTTATGTACCCGGTATTCGCAACTATAATGCTGTAATAAAATAATAGAGATGGAGAGAAATATTTCAAAGCAAAGTAGATATTAACAAAATATCCTAATACCTGTTTCTCTTTAGTACAAAATTACCTTTTAATGACCATCTAAATATACATTCTTTCAATACCATAATTATAATAAATCATTGGTAAAATCTAGCAAAATAAGATGAAATGACACTCATCAGAGTCCAGTCATAAAACTTTCGTAATTTTTTATTTGTACTTGCACGAGACAAAATAAATGTACTCCGGGGATGTCTAGATACGAGTATACCTTCCGTCGGCACTACATTCTCATTTCGGTGGGATGGGGAGGAGACCGTTTCTATCCTTTTCAAACATTAGTTCGCATTCTGAGTGCCAGATTTAGAGGTCTGAAGGCATCTAGCCCCAAATTATTTTCCAAATAAAATGAATAATTTTTTTTCAGTCGAGTTTTTTAATAAATAATTTATTGTGGAACCAAGTAGATTCTTTTAGCATTTAACAAACATCTATAAATATAAACGAAAACAAGATTAATCCGAGGATGCGGGCAAGTACCGCCCCACTCGACCATTGAGCCATTGGGATATTCGCTCAAGATGGATAGTGCAAGTGCTTATCAGGGTCATTTGAGATTTTGATATGTTACTGATTGCCTGATTGGAGTGAACAAATATCGATGATCAATGAAATAAAATTTGTACGTAAATAAAATTTGTAGTTTTTTAATCTTTTTTTTTTTCATAAAAATTCGGTGTTCTTTTTTGGGGCACTTTGTTTATTCAGCGTTAAACTGTTGAACGAAAAATTTCACAATTCGTTATAGCTTCAAATTGTAAATTAATCGGAGATACGCTTCACGTTTTCATGACCACTAAAGGAACTAAACGAGAGCAGGTTTATGGTGTGTTGACTTGGGAGTTAATTTATAACGCAAACCTCCAATTGGGGTTGCTAATGTCACGGAAATTGTGGCAAAATTCTTGGGTTTAGATAAAATGCAATGTCGTTTTGCTCATTATGGCCGGTCCTTTTTGTTATACTGGGTTGTGTCTGCCTCGAATTTTTTTCATGAAACATCTTTTTCCAGGAAAACCCGAAAAAGGTCGATTTTTAATTTATCATCTTCCTTAACGGAGTGGCAATCCCTTCAACAGATTTGTCACATTTTAAAACAGAGCGGAAAATTTTCGGCTTGTTTGTAAAGAGAACTGAAGAGTACATTAAATAAAAATAAATCGAAGTTAGTTGATATTAACAGGAATTTTTGTGTGGGTTTGCTCCTACCTTCTTAGAAATATCTGGAATGGTCGAAAAGGAAAAAACACAAAACTTTTGTCGTTTACAATAGTAATGTTTTACAATTCGTTTCGTATTTGTTATACGGGGTCCGTCTACTTTGGATTGGTTTCATTTATTTTTGACAGTTTATTTACAAACATGTTTGCATTATATTACTGCTTTATTTAGGGTTTTAAGATTGTAAAACTCGACTATTATTTTCGTTAGAAATGGAAGAAAATAAACATCCGATTTTTAATATATTTAGTCCTGTACCACTAAGAAAACTGTAAGCTTTTTTATTGCTTTTGTTACACGTATAGTTTCAAAACGAATATTAAATAATTAGTAGTTATGTGTCGCGTTTAAAATGTGCCAAATCATACAGGAACTACCAGAGAGCGGATATGTGTTCCTAACTCAACTATTCAATAGAGTCATGAGACTTGTTATTTTTCCCCACAATGAAAAGTAGTTGAAATAACACCAATTATAAAACCAGGTAAAGAACCTGATAATATAAAATCTTATCGGCCGATTAGTCTTTTGTTTGAAAAGATTCTACTAATAAGACTGACACCTCTGCTAGAAGAAAGTAGAATAATTCCAACACACCAATCCGCGTGTTGGCAACGACATTCTACTATTCAAAAAGTACATCGAGTAATGAACCGAATTCATCAAGACCACGAAGTAACCAGGTATTTGTTCTTTCATCTTCCTTGATACAGGACAAGCATTTTATAAAGTATGGCATCAAGGACTGTTATATGAACTGAAGAGTAGTTTACCAATTAACTATTATACGCTGTGGGCTACCGAAAACAGTCCACCTCGATATTTGGCAATTTTCATTAGGGGACACATTTTTACGATACAGATATCTGTCATTTGTCAACCCCTTCCTTCTACTTCTCCAACCCCTTAATTTAAAATAGGGAATAAACCACGACTGGTGGTACATTATTAGAAAGGCATTTAGTTTGAGTATTCAGGCATATGATCATTAGGGTGGGTCAAAAAAAACTTTTTGAAGTTAAAAAATGGTTAAAGAACTAAAGAATAAAACCAAATGAGTCAAAACCAATGCATATAACATTTACGACCCGTAGAGAAACTTGTCCACCTGTAGGTATATTTGAAAAAAATATATATTTTCCAAAAGAAAACAAATAGGTCACATATTACGTAATATATTTTGACACAAAATAAACTGATATATAAAGCCATATTAAAATCTATATGGACATAAGGGATAGAGCTATGGGAAACAGCGGCCGAATCCAATATAGAAATCATCCAAAGATTTCAGTCAAAAGTGCTAGGCATAATCTTTAATGTACCGCGATACATTACCAACTATGCCAAACATCAAGATTCTACAATAATTCCCATTAAGGAAGGAATCAAGATTCGTACCAAAAATACAAGAATAGACTAAGTGCACCCAAATAATCTTGCAAGGAATTTATAGATAAGTTACGTGCAGTGCGTTGATTAAAACGAAAAGCACCCAGTGATTTAGTTCAACCAAAAACAAAATAAAACCAAAAGTATACAATCCGCTCTCTTCCAGCATGTAAACACTGTACATATTATTACATTACTTAATGATTACACGTTTTTGTGAATTATAGGCAGATTGTAATAAAATTGGGATGTCAATAAAAAAAACTAAGGGTTTTAAGATTGTAAAACTTAAGTTTTCCCTTTTTTATAGACTATTATTTTCATTAAAAATGTAAGAAAGTAAACATTGTATTTTTGATATATTTAATCCTGTACCACTGAAAAAACTGTAAGTGTTACATGTATAGTTTCAAAACGAATATTAAATCATTAGTAATGTGTCGCGTTTAAAACTTGCACGACGTGTAGGTGGTGCGTGTGAGTTCGAAAATCTAGAATAAAAATGACCAATTTTGTTGGGAAGACCCATAGGTTTGAATCTGCAGCTTTAAGGGATCGGAGCTCCTCGTGGTTCTTATTGGTGTAACTAGGCAGGATTCTATAAAAATAGGGTTATCAGTAAAAAAGCGAACCCAAAGGTATTCTATCGAAAGTTTGACTAAGATAGCTCCGTTAATAATTCGTTTAATCTACACAATACCACTTTTTTTCGACTTTATCCGAGCTAGACATCTCCCGGTTCATTCTACAGGGTTTGTCATTGTCTTCGACTCAATGAGAATGTAGCTCAAGAACATGCCGAATGTAAACCACAAGGAAATGAAAACAACCGTATTTAGCGAGTCCGAAAGCGTCTCTCTTACATAATACTATTCCCTAGTTAGACAATGTAACAACTGATACGGCTATTGCACTGTTACACATTGTACCATTGGCGTACACGTAATTACCACGAGACGGGGATTAATTAAAGTTATTTTTTTACAACAAAAACTAACTGCTGTTATTTTATTAGGAAAATATTTGTGAAATATTTTCTGTGATCTATGAAAATTCGTTTCTAATATATTCAATTTTCATTAAAATATTTAAGCCACTTAAAAAACTAAATAAAAAAACCCCAGTTGCAGTATTTAACAAAATATTTACAGTAGGCCGAAGGTAAAGATGACCAAATCTTATGTGTGGCCTGTTCTTCTATATGGCATGGAAGCGTGGACTCTTAAGGCTTCGTCATTTAACAAGCTCGAAGCATTTGAAATGTAGACCTTCGTCGAATGCTGTAAAAATCATGGGTTGAGAGAGTCAGAAACGAAGAAGTCATTAGAAGAGCAAAACTAGAAGACAGAGAACTGTTCGAGACAATCAAAAAGAGGAATATCGCATATTTTGGACACATAATGAGAGGAGACAGATATGAGTTTCCACGACTAATATTAAAAGGAAAAATTTAAGGAAAAGGAGGTATTGGTCGTAAGAAGTTACCTAAAGGTGACGCCTCGCCTCAAGACTCGCCTCAAAATTCTACTCCGCTTAACTTTGATTAATCCAAGACACGAGTCGAATATTTGTTGCTCTAGTCAAAGCGAGTGCTTTTACCAGTGTTTATTTTTTCGATAATCGGAATCGAGACCAGAGGCGAGTCTTGTGGTGAGGCTAAGGCGAAGAATCTTGAGATGAATGTTAAGGCGAGGCTTCACCACGTCTATACCAGGTTCTTCTTGACTTCGTGTCTTTACCCTGCGCCAACGTTGGGTGCGACACTGCCATAATTTACCGCGGTTATAGATAGAAAGTTTCTACTTCTGTCAGTTCGTTTCTATGGTTTCTCATGCCGCGATTTGTAATTGTTTCAACGAGGATGTTTCAGAAACTACGCGATCGCGGTATCGAGATGAATTTCATACGGTAGGCTTTTGTTCGCTAAAACAAATGTTCGGTTACGACAATGGGGTTGTGATCAAGAATACTCGTTGGATTAATAAAATTAGGATATTTCTACCCTATGATGGCACGCAGGTACATTTTCCAACTTAATATAGCTTCGTATAGGGACCGTGCTCCAACTGTAGAGGCAGCACTTTAACCGAAGCTCGCGCGCTCTAGTGTAGAAAGTATGTACAAAATGGGCAAAAAATTGTTAATAATAAATGAAATAAAATTATAAAAAATGGAAAAAATAATAAAGTATGGTTTTCGGCCAATAAATAATAATAGTAATATTCGCGGTCAGAATGACTCGAAAGGCAAAAAACTTTTCCGAGTCAGGACATGTACTGAATGTGATAGAAAAAAGACATTTAAATTATCCGGTTATCATAACCGCCAATGTCGTTGCTCAGACAAGTCTATCCAAAGTTTATAATGTCAAACTAACAGTATGTATTAATTTGTTTATTATTTTCACTATTTCTTGATTGTTATTTTTTTTTTCGATTGGCGATTTTTTAAACGCTCAAAACGTTGTAAAGAGTGAATTATATTTTTAATATTTTTTATTTCCGGAAAAATAGAAGGAACATACGATGGATGAAGTGGGTGCTCTGATTTATGAATTGTTTGTAAAGTGAGCACTACAAATTCTTGTATTTTTATTCGACTTCCAGTCTTTCGGATTTTTACTGAAATAAAAAAAAATTGTAGGTTATATTTTTATTATTTAATTTTTATGTATTGCATGATTGCTTACTAATTTTTTAAACTAAATATCAAGAGATTTTTTTTTCATACTAGCTTAGAAGATATTTTTATTTCCTATAATAATTGTTAATTACTTACACATGTTTTTTCACTGCATTTATCCATTTTAAACGCCTACTCTCCTTTCACGGAAATGCACTAATATTTTGTGGAAAAATATAAAACTTCACCGTCAAATTTATTTCTTGTTCTTTACGGGATTTTTCTGTACAGCCTTTTATACAACACGACTTTATAGATGAAGTCATTGAAAATTATTAAAAAATTTATCTCGATAAAAAATAAATCAACCAAAAATTACATGTTACTGGGGAATATTATTATTATGATTATTGCCCAAAAAGTTTACGCTTTAGTCACTAGTTGGCGTGGTGTTCTAGAAGCTCGGTCCTTATTAACTATAAAAAAAACAACTTACATTGAGTTATTTATTTATTTCTTTAATTTGCCGATTCTCATGCCCAAATTGTATGATGATGCTAAAAATCAAATATTTCCCACATTGTCGAATGCCTTCAGTTACTGAATGTCCACCTAGATTACCAGATTTAACTCATTTACGTGATGGTGTTTGAAAGTAAAAGTTTACCCAACTCGGCATCACTCGATCTACAACAAATGATTGTTTAAGAGACAAATTAACTCCAGAAATATTTAATACCAGCTACTACTGCCTGCGTCCGTATCGACGGTAGGCTTTTATTGTAAAAAAATATGCTTTACACGGATCATCGAATTGAGAGGAAATAGAAAAAAATGAAATGAAAAATATTGCTGTTCATTTAACCGATACGATTTTGTTAACAAACTATAAATTTAGTCATGATTGTATCATAATAACATACGTACAGGCCCGGACTGGCCACTTCCGCAGGTCCGCGATCGCGAAGGGCCCCCACATAGGTAACGTACAAAAAAGAAAGTTTTTGTTTTGTAAGAAGTTATTTTGTGTTCTTGGCAATGTTTTGTTTACATTTTCCAAAAAAAAAGAGACAGTGTAAACTCGGCTAAATTCTTTAATTTTGACATTGATGTCGGGGTAGAGTTGGACTTTAAGAGAAAAAGAACGTCAAAGAAAAAATTGATGCCTGGTGAAAAATCAAAAGATTAAGCTCTATTTCGACAGTTGAACATTACAAAATTGTATATTTTGATATTTTAGACTGAGCGAGGATGAGTATTGAAGAAAGATTTTGCGCAAACAAAAACGTTTTACAGGATCGTTCTTAGTTGGACCCCAAATAGTTTGACTCTATCTTGAAACTCGAAACATTTCTCACAGAAAGCTCTGCACAGTGTTTCTAAACTGTGTAAAATTTAAAGAAGTCGGCTGTTAAAAGAGCTGCGACAGTTTGTACCACAATACAGCAACTTCATAGTGGCAAAGTCCATTGAGAACTACGGAGACAGATGCAGTGAAGAAGAAGACGATTTGCTGACATTTACTGCTCTGAAAATAGAATATGTTTTCAGCGTTTGACATGTGATTTTTCTGTTCTGTTTGAACTTACTCAATCTGGACTGTTTACCAACCTGTATATTGCATATAAAATTTGTTCTTACCATACCTTGTACCCAAGTCACATGTGAATGAGTTTTTTCTAAATTTTAAAATAGTCAAAAATCGACTTTGGTCGTCTTTAGGCCTTGTATTCAGTATACTTTTTATTAATGTTGAGAGCGATTTATTTTATGATTTGGACAAAAATAAAATAATAGATGAAGTAGCTTTAACGAGTGAGTAGCTTACAAAGAAGCTGCTACTTCAGGCCTAGGGTAGTAAAATGTCGAATCATCTCAGTTAAGTTAGGCCCCTTCTATTCCAGTATGACAACATTGTAAACTGTTAAATACACGTGATATTTTAAAAAATATATTATGTAGTATTATTTTTCTAATCCCTAAAATCCGTTTGTCATTATTCTTATTACACAAATAACTTTGAAATTATTTATTAATACTTTGGTGTGAATACTGCACTTTATTTTAAACTCCGTTGTAACTATTGGCAGTTCTACAGCATGTGTTTTGTAGTGTTGTGGTATCCTAAAAATAGTGTGAATTTCTTATTTAAATAAATAATAAAGTCAACAAAAGTCAAAAATCATAATACTCGTATAAAAACCTAGCCGAATTTATTTTTCTTTATAAGTGCCAAAATAGCGTAAAAACGCGTTTTTATTGTTTTCAAGCACCTAATTTTCAAAAACTTTACGGGGTAGGGCTCCCCATTTGCTAGGGGGTATTCCATACCTCCCAGAGCCCCCGGTGGAGGGCCCCTTTACAGGTTTTAGCTGAGGGTCCCAAATGGTTCCAGTCCGGGCCTGCATACGTATAAACATAAATTATTTTCATTTATTTACAGTATTTTACAATAGTTTCTTACCTCACAATATTAGCCAGTAAAAATGAGAGCAATCCAGTACTGGGATCGTACTAATTTATTTGGTAACGTTAACAATCGGTACCCTTCTATTCCCCTCTGTCATAATATCTTGTCAATTGTTATTTGATAAAAATATTGGAATCCTGTAAAAAAATTTGTCAATTCGAATTGATAAAAATTTTGATGAGTTATCACGCTTCGTTTATATGTCGATAACACTTTAACAATTGATAGATTTCTGTCATAACTTCCAAAAGACGAAATCGCTTGATTTTATTTATTTATCGTTTGTACCCAATCCTTAATAACATCTAAAAGTTAGTCACGAAAAGAAGTGCCAGAAAATAAAAGAAGTTTTTGTGTTCGAATTGAGCAGAACTAATGATATTAGAAGAGACAGAAAGAAATCCAGTATCTAATAAATACGAATATCTGGTAATAAAAACGGATCACTTTGATCCTTCGGGATAATCATTTTGTTCGATTAATCCCCATTCAAATAAACCTGATAATCACAGTCAACATTTTCGGATGGAATATGGAATTAATGTATTTTTATGAGATTTCGAAAAACATCATAATACGTTATCTTCATTTGCTTTGCCTTGTCGGTATTGACTGAATACAGCAACAAACCTAAGAAGTATAATCAAGCCAGAGCATTTTCACAACACCTCAAATTGAATTGTTAACTTCCGAAAATTGCCGAATGTTTTATCAATCATCTAGCAGAGTCGGAAATGTTTACCAAATTGATGCGATAATAGATTATCAAACCGATAGTCAGAAATTTAGTGGGGTCCTTTTATCATCATCATCATTCAGCCTTTTGTGTCCACTGTTGAACATAGGCCTCCCTAATCATTTTTTTTCCAATCGATTTTGTGTTGCTTGTATTCAGTTGATGCGGGTCCTTTTAATACGAGGGCGGTTTGATAAGTCAGTGACTTTTTGAATAAAACAATTTTTTTTCCGCACATAAACATTTTATTTTTCTACATAATCACCTTTTAGCTCGATACATTTAGTCCAGCGTTTTTCTAATTTTTTTATTCCCTCCAAATAAAAGGTTTTTTCAAAGCTCTCAAAATACGCGTTTGTTTCGGTAATGACTTCTTCATTCGACTCAAATCTCTTACCGCCCAGCCATTTTTTTAGGTTTGGAAACAAAAAATAGTCGCAGGGGGGCTAAATCTGGAGAATATGCTGGATGGGGTAGTAGTTCGTGGATTTTGGCCATCGTGACTAGACAAGTGTGCACACGTGCATTGTCTTGATGGAACAGCACTTTCTTCTTCTTAGCCAAATGCGGCCGTTTTTGCTTCAAATCAACGTCGAATCTGTTCAAAAGCTTTGAATAATATTCGCCGGTGATCGTTTTACCTTTCTTGAGGTAATCGATGTGAATGACACCGCGTACATCCCAAAAAACTGTGGCCATGACCTTGTTGGCTGACAGATTCTGTTTCGCCTTCTTTGGTCCACGTTCACCCCGAGCAACCCACTGTTTCGATTGTTCCTTGGTCTCTGGCGTGTTGTAATGGATCCATGTTTCATCCACAGTAACAAAACGGCGCAAAAATTCGTCCGGATTACGGCTGAACATCGCTAAACACTCTTTCGAAGTGGTCACACGATTGCGCTTATGGTCGAGTGTGAGCAATCGCGGCACCCATCTCGCAGAGAGTTTTTTCATGTCCAAATATTCGTGTAAAATATGATGTACCCGTTCAGTTGAGATACACCTACAGCATGAGCCAACTCACGCACTTTTATTCTCCGATCATCCAATATCATTTCATGGATTTTATCGACGATTTCCGGCGTGATCACTTCTTTTGGGCGACCTGGACGTTCGGCGTCACTAGTGCTGGTACGATCACAACGGAACTCTGTAAACCACTTCTTAACCATTGAAATTGATGGTGCCGAGTCCCCGTAGTATTTATCAAGTTTTTCCTTAGTTTCAGTGATGGATTTTTTACGTAAAAAGTAATGCTTAATCAGTACACGAAATTCGCTTTTTTTCCATTTTCGTAAAAATTCACGAGGTTGTGTCTGCTTTGAACGGCTATCAAACACCAACTTTACGACGTAGCTTGCTCGAAATTAGAAAGTTGCCCACTGATAGATTATAGTTGACGGCGGCAGCACTGTTCCATTTGGAGTAACTGCGCGGGAAATTCAAAAAGTCACTGACTTATCAAACTGCCCTCGTATCGTCCGACCAACGCGTAGGCGGTCTTCCTCTACTTCGCTTGTCCGTTCTAGGTCTCCACTCAAGAAGTCTCTTTTTCCATCGATCGTCCCGCATCGGTGCAACGGTGCCAGCCCAGTTTCACTTAAACTTCGCAATAGCTCCAACGACATCGCTGACACCGGTTCTTTCGCGCAAATCCTCGTTTCTTATGTGGTCCTTCAAGATCACACCAAGCATGGATCTCTCCATCTTTCTGTGTGTAACTCTTTGTTTCTTAGCTGTTGCTGTTGTTAGTGTTAGGGTTTCTGAGCCATATGTCATCACTGGCAGCACGCACTGGTCAAAAACCCTTCTTTTTTTTAGATTGACGGGGATGTCACTCTTGAAAACGTAAAAAACTTTCTGGCTTTCCACAGAAAACCTAGCCTCTGGCTTGCCGACTTTGCGATGTTAGCAACATGGTCATGCCAAGACATGTTATTGGACACCGTGACTCCCAAAATCGAGATGGAGGGACTTGGTTCAAGGGTATTTCCGGACATTGTGATGGGGTGATTTGAGGGATTAACTTTCTTTGAAAACGTGGCATTTTGTGTTTTTTGGGCGTTGAACTGAACAAGATTGTTGGTTCCCCATTCGACGATTGCTTTAAGATCTCTATTGATGGAATCAACCTGTTCCTACCTGAGTCTATTTGTATCATTCACCGAAAGTGATCGATATGATGTGAAAGTTGACACAAATGTGCTATGGTCTGCGAAACTGTAAATGGGATGGAGAAGTTATTCAGCAGGAAATGAAATTTAAGTTTCTCGGCGTGGATTTCTCGGGCCTTGGCGATGTTGAGGCAGAAGTAAGGAACAAACAACGAAAGCAACAAGAATAGCAGGGTGTTTAAATAGTACAATATGGTGCAATAAAAACAAAGGAATTGAGGCCAAGACTAGAATCTATAAAACAACAGTAAGACCTATCATAACATATACGGCAGAAACTAGACCAGAAACATCGAAAACTAAACGACTATTAGAAACAACCGAAATGAAAGTACTTCGCAGAATTACTGGTAAAACAGGGAAAGAAGTGAAAGAATAAGAAATACATGTAGATTAGAAGACATTAATGGCTGGATATTAAACAGAAAAAAGAGTGGAATGAACACATAAGTAGGATGGACGACAGGAGAATAGTAAATATTGCTCGTGATAAATCACCACGGGAGCGCAGGAGCGCAGGGCGTCCTCGAAAGAGATGGAGCGACAAGCTGAATGCAGAGCAATAGGCAAGTTGACGAAGAATAAACAGGTGATTCGCCTATAAAGTCAAGAAGGAAGAAGAAGAAGAAGAAAAAAACGTCTGGGAGATCTTCAACATAATATGAATGTACTTAAACTGGGTGTTTACCTTATATTGGTTGTACGTGGTTGAGAAAAAATAGATAACAAACAGTCAGACAAAAACCCAAAAATCGGTGATTTGTAGTCAGGGACACCTAAATATCATATTGTAACCCTTCACCCTCTAGAACATAGAAGCAGAGTTGCAGACCAGTCATTGCTCTACAGATATTTCCATGGCAGATGCTCCAGAGAAATAAGACCACCATTGGCCACATTCGGCCGAAGAACACGGCACGCTGATCAGTCTCACCGATTTACTCTCAAGATTGACACTACAAGGACCAATCTTCATCAAGAATCCTTCTTTTACAGGGCTGCTACGGAATGGAATAAGCTTCCAAAATCAGTTTTTCCAGAGAACTATGACCTGCAACTTTTTAAAAAGCGTGTCCACGATCATTTCCTTTTTATAATCCCTTCCCCTTCTAATAGTCGCAGTGCGGGCCGTCCGCGGCCCACACGATAGGTCTGCCCTTTTTGCGACTATTTTCATAAAAAAAAAACCTTTTTTATGTACAGACATACTTCTACAGTTTAATAATAGTGGAGATTGTAAAAAATATCGGTACATTATTAAAATCAATAATAAATCTGCAGTATTATCTAGTGATACTTAATGGCCTTAAAGAAATGAAAATTATTTTCAAAAATAATTTGTTTTATTCTTTTAGTTACTTTTAAACTGCGAATTATAATTCTACACTGTTGAATCAGCTAATTTATTACACGTTAAACATTTTACATTTTTATTCGGCGCAATACATCTCCCTGTCCAGCCTTGTCAGCTGTGTTTATAATGGGGTTCGAACTATTATGGACTTCCCGCTACGTGCTGTAAATCGTTCGGGTCCATTGTCCGAAAATCTCTAAATAAACGCGATCGGCTTTACTCTCGTAACATGTATTATCGATGAAATGCGAAAGATACCCTCAATCGGAGGCAATTCTATTTGGTAATAAGGAAATTGTATTAAGCTGTTTTATTCTTCCAGGATCTCCCTGCAAAATCGCATAGTACTTGTAGTGATGGCTCGTTGCATAGTATGGGTAGTTACGAGGATGATGTAAGTACTATTTTATTTAGTAATTGTATTTGTTAGCCTAGTAGGGAAAAGTTGGAAAATACCGGGCCCCTAAGGACTTAGACCAGTAGCGGTCATACATACAAGTTTGAGTGCAGGCGACGCGACAAAACTTTTGCATTTTTGAATCCTCAAAATTCCGACGACTACTTTCACTGAAGACCTTTTTAATCCCAAGTCTTGTCCTTTTCAAGAAAGCATGTATCTTGTCTTAATCTTTACGACCCTAAGCAATGATAATCTGTATAATTTTAAAAATTCCTTTTCGCCAAATTAAGCATTCTCTAGAAACCATCATAAAACCAACAACCTGGGGGATGAAGATAAAAAGGACGGACAGAGGTACAGGGATTTAGTCAGTTTCCGTCAGTCAGTTTCAGACACAGTCTTTCAAGGGCCTTCGTCACAGTCTCTTAACGGCCTTCGTCACAGTCTCTTAACGGCCTCCGTCACAGTCTCTCACAGAACTCCAACAGTCTGTCGAAAAACTTCCACAATGACGCACATCGCCTCTCTTGCCAAGTTTTTCTTTCGTTTCAATAAATACACGTAGTTAACAGTAATTAGAATTGTTCATCATTTCCGTAACACTCATCACACAAATATCCCAAAGACCTGTAATTAGGATAAGGTTTGATTTATACAGATATAGAAAAAGTTTGGCGGAATATAGAAATTTAAATGCAAAACATTTAAGAACCTAATTAATTACACGACTCCCCACCTTGTCGACATTGTCTATGTCGCTAGAAATTTATGAAATGTCTCAGTATAAAACTTTTAACGCCGGTATACACATCAAACCTATCAGGAAATAGACTACTACGCATCGAGAGATCAAACAATTTCTTCTCCTGCTTCTTAGGACGCCTATAGATGTCCCTCTATGACGTGTCAGAGGATCTCGTAGCGTTCTCCCCCCAATAACGTGTCCGATGTATTGGAGCTTTCGTTCTTTGATAGTTGTCAGCAGCTCTTTACCTTTACCCGTTATCCTCAGTACTTCCTCATTGGTTATTCTATCTACCCAGGATATACGCAGTATACAACGATACAAGTATATCTGGAAGGCGTTAATTTTATTTATAATTATTTATCGTATGGCAATACATCACATTAGTACAGTGCAACATAAGTAGCTTGGCAGGCGAGAGATCACAAAATCTGCGCACAACGAAAACATTAGAATAACGATCCGATCGGCGACGACGAAATTTTCAGTAATCGTGAGTCTCAAGTATAATCGGAGGAAGAAGTTTACGAATGTAAAATATTCAGCCGAATATTTGTTATTTTAGAGGGTAGTCGCCCGCCAAGCTACTTCTGTTGCACTGTACATATATGTTCAATAAACGCTAATCAATTATAAAATTATAAAACAAACAAATGCAAAGAGAGATTACAAGCAAACATCTAAATTTCGGATGTATTTGACCGCATTGTGTGTTGCATTCAGGAAATCATCAAAGGAGCCAGCATCAAACATCGTTTTGTAAATTATCCGCTGTTCAGGAGAAACTCTGAGTGGATACCGTCAAATCCTTGGGCCTTACCGGGTTTAGTTTCTCTCATTGCAGACAATATTTCTTCTTTAAAGGTGAAAGGTTAAGAGTATGGTGTCCCATCAGCACAGGATGGTTTGAGTAGATTTAATTATTTTTAGTCCTGTAGTCCCCAAAAGTGCTGGGTATTTTTCTATCTGATTGTGCCATAGTGACCAGGAGTAGCTTGGATTGTTTGGTCGCCAGCTGTGCTAGTTCACGACTACAGTAAGTAGACGCTATCCAGGGTGCACCACGGGGTGGCGAACTAGCATTGCACCCCAAGGCGTCAATGCGGCTCTTCATTGCTTGACTGAATGTCCAGTTCTCGGAGCCATAGAGTAACACTGGGAAGATATAGCAACGCAGCATACGCATGCGAAGCTGCAGATTCAGGTCTCAATTAGTGAAGAGGGTCCTTATGGAGGCCTGTTTTATCCTTAATCTGATTTCCATTTTAGGGTCATTGGTCTCGTTGACGAGGGATCCAAGATATTTAACGGACGACACTTGTTCTACGACCTGGTTGTTAATTCGGAGGATGATCGTCCGTTTTAGTTTCTTGGAGAACACAACCACCTTGGTCTTGGCAACGTTCATATGTATACCGTATCGTGTGCTATGTCACGATGAGGTCCATCATGTTCTGTAGATGTGGTAGACTGCCTGCGATCACGACCGTATCGTCAGCGAAACGTATATTATTTAATGAGGGTGCCGTTGATTTTAATGCCCTCTTTCACATCCCCCAGTGCCTATCGGAACACTCTCTCTCTAGGTGACGTCTCCGCTTCGAAGGTTGGCAATTATTATAGCAATTCTTGTTTTTGAGACCGTAGCTCTAAATAGTTCATTATTACTGCATCCAAATCAAACACTGCCTCCGAGTAAGAGGAAAGAGGAAGAGAAAAGAGGACAGGATATACCCCTATCTAAGACCCCTCCTAATTTATATTTCTTCGGATGTTGTACCCTCTACCCTAATTTCTGCAGTCTGATTTCAGTACAGCTGGAACAATTTCTTTTCTAAAAATGTGTTCACCCTCACCACAACATAACATTCACTTCTGAAAAATAAACTAAAAATTTTAACTCTAAAAAAAACATTACAAATCCAACGTAATAAAGTTTCATATAAAACGTTCAAAAAAAACATTTCATTTTGCTTTTCCATCATAGTTTCACAAAATTCCACGTTTTACAGATTTGGCTATTGTTTGGCACAACAAGGTGTGTGTTGAATTTGTAAAGTTTTTTTTTGGAGTTTTTAGTTTAGTTAATGCTATGTTTTTTAATTCGTAGAATTTTTACTTTATTTTGGAGGCTGTTGTGGTGAGGGTGAACACAGTTTTAGAAGAGAAATTGATCTCTCGATGCATCGTAGTCTCTTTCGACGTGTATGCCAGCTCTAAAAGTTTTATACTAGTGATTTCATTAATTTCTAGCGACATAGACTATGTCGACGAGGTGGGGACAATTCAAATTGGAGTCGTATAATTAATTACTTAAGTGTTTGTCGCGAATATTTATTATATTTTGTGCAGGTCGACTGTTTGTCGTGCATTATAAGATTTTACATTAAAATTTCTATATTCCACCAAACTTTTTTCATATCTGCAAAAACAAAAATGCAATAAGTAGTAGAAAATTTATTTAGCTAGGTATACAGCATGGTATAATATTTAAAAAATTAATAGTATATTTAGTTAGTTATTCGTGACGTTAAATTAGCCATTATTTGTAGCTTTAGCATATTGAGTTATTTTAAAATGGTCTATTCTCTGCAAGAACGAATAGAAATAATATTTATTTACGGTCATCAAAACAAGTGCGTTTGAGGAACAGCACGAGTTTTTAATAAATGGCATCCTGATAGAAATATAGACCACCAGACCATCATAGAGTTAATACGGAAATTTGGAGAAACTGGATCCGTTTGTAATAAAAAAAATAATAATCCCAGACTTCTCGACCAAGCTGAACAAATTGAAAAACTGGGTCATTTTCCTTTAGATCCTACTTATTCTATTCCAAAAGCATCAAATATTTGTTTCAGTAATGAATCACCGTATTATTTAAATGGCTTTGTTAACAAACATAATTGTAGGTACTGGGATGACGAAAATACTTATGGGTTTCGACAAGATAATACTCAGCGAAGATCAATGTATGGGCTTCTAGGAAATGAGATAATTGGAGATAATTGTACCTACAAATATTAGAAAATTAAATTGATCCACTTATTACTTAGTCTCTAGAAAGACAAGTTGATGAACAGGGAAATATGGTACTAGATAAACAGAATATATACCTTCAACAGGACGGAGCTACACCATATTACGCACTAACTGTAAGACAATGGCTAGACGAACGATTTTCAAGACGTTGGATTTGGTTTTAAAGAATGGCCAGCAAGATCTCCAGATCTAATACCACTTGACTTTTCTATGGGGCTATTTAAAAACATTAGTTTACAAAACTCCTCCCGAAGACATTGAAGAACTAACGCTTAGAATAACTGAAGAATGTAGTTGAATTACTAGCGAAACTTTGCAAAGAGTTCGGAGAAGAATTTGAAAATGGGTTATATTATTGCCTACAAAATAACGGAGCACACTTTGAACAGGCTTTTAGAGCTAATAACACTAAAAAGTAAAAATTTGTCTTAACATATGAATAAAATTACTGACGAAAAAATTAATATCACTGTTCTAAAAGCGTGGAGCGCTTTGTATGATATTTTTAAACCAACTCTGCGTTTCGGAATGAAAGCACCCCACGCTTTTAGAACTGTGACATTAATTTTTTCGTCAGTAATTTTATTCTTATGTTTAGAATTATTTTATACTTTTTAGTTTGATTAACACTAAAAGCATGTTTATTAGTTTTTCTAAACTATAATTTATTTCTTTTTAACTCGATTCAAGTTAACGTCAAAATCGTTATTGTAGCCTACTGTAAGGCAGTAGTAGATTGTTCCTCTTAAACTATTTCATGGACTGTGATGTGACAAACTTTTCCCCGCAGGTCTTTCTTTGTCTGGGATAATTTTTCCTACGGGAAGATTTTTTTGTAAAAACGCCTAATGCTGAAAATTTTTAAATGATTTCAGTTGTATGCTTTGTTAGGGAAAGACAATTGGGTGTACTCGTAGAGATAAGCTGCACATTGAGTTGACTAATTTTAATTTTATTAATTGCTACTGCCACTGAATAATACAGTGTTAATGGTAAATAACATTAATTAATGTATTTAAATCACGTTTTTCTTTTTAGGTATCTTTAATTTTGTAAATAATTTATTATAGGAATCCTTCGAACCGGTGCAATTCAGACATTCCTCGTTGCAGGAAGAAAGAGGTAAGTTTTTTTTTATTTAAGTATATCGATTTAGAAAGTTTTATTCACATGCTTGTACAACTAATTCCATAAAACAATCAAAAAATTGGTCTTAAAACGTCATCAAATTCTTACATTAATAGTTCTAAAACAACCATCCTATGAGCCGGCATGTAACGTGTCCACTACGGTGGTTCAAAAATGTTTTTAATTTTTTTTTAATTCTTACCCCTCCAAATGTTTGGGTATGATGAGAAAAAAATTCTCGCCGAAGAGGGGCGCTGTAGCTAAACTCGAAGAGGTCCTATTCATTTAAAACACAGAAATTATTGTTTTTTTATTCAAATTGAAATTACACCGATTGGTCTAAACATTTTTCGACCTTAACGTGAACCTTTTGACAGGTACTCTCCAAAAAAATGTCTTGTATCTTTGTTGGGTATTAAACTTTTCAGACTACCTTTGTACTTTTATGAAAGTTGCTTGCAAGAACTTGTAGTGTTTTGGTTTTTATTATAAAAAAAAACCATATAGAATCACCAGAAACACAGCTATCCAACCTTACCCTGAATACGCTTCAATCTTCAAAACTTCCACTCTCCAATGTATAAAATTTTCGTCTCCGTAAAGTCTAACTTTTTTTTCATCTTCATCGATTGTACCTAAGTTCATTCTTCGTAGATTTCTTTTTCTTATTTTAAGACAATGTCTTGTTTTTTCTTCTCCATAAAGTCTAACTTTTTCTTCATCTTCATCGATTAAACTTAAGTTCATCCTTCGTAGATTTCTTCTTCTTCTTATTTTAAGACAATGTCTTGTTTTTTCAAAGCTGTAGCCTAAGTTGTGACTCCGATGTCCAGCTTTCGAACCATCGTTTGGGGGTCTTCCTGGAGGTCTACGGTTGGTTGGTTTCTCCTCTTTTGCAATTTTGTGTAGTCGATTATTGGCCATTCTGTCGACGTGGTCTCTTCATGCTCGTCTTCTTATTTCGGACTATCTTAGAATGTCTTGAATGTCACATTGGGCTCTAATATCGCCGCTTCTCACTCTGACTCTAAGCGTTTTGCCCGTAATTGATCTTAGCGTCTTCATTTCGGTTGTTCTTAGCATTTGTATAGTAGCGGCTGTTTCTGCTCGTGTTTCTGTGGCGTAGGTCATAACAGGTCTTACATACGTCTTTGTAATAACAGTGGAAACATGGCTTTCTTATCGTAAGAGCATCCATCCTTTTTATGTAAAACCACGAAGTCTGTACAGGCCATAAAATTTTTAGAGAGGTTTTGAACGCCTAAAGCTCCCTAAACTTGTTTATGCATTACAATTAAATTAGTATTGTGACAGCATTGGTTTTATACATCATTTTTGAACTTTTTTTGCCACTTAGCACTTTTTTAAAAAGTCAGTTTTTTTCGAGTAATTTTTGACCCCAGAATATGTGGTTCAATTTAAGACCTACCTTTTTGTTACACCCTGTATATAACACTAGGTTTAAAATTCACAAATATCTGTATACAGTGTGTACATAAGTTAACGTAACTTACTAATATTTCGATTTCTGTTATAAAAAAATATGTTAAATACAAGTTTTTTTAAATAATTCAGGCCAGCTGCAAAAGTTAATTAGAAGTGTACAGAGTGCACCGTTACTACAAAATAACTTATTAACATAATTTTTTAAATAGGGCACCCTGTAGATATTTTTAGTTTTTTAAAATCTATTAAATTATAAATACAACCGTCAAATTGTTTATGTCAAAAAAGTAGAAGGTTTTTCTACCATTAATTGTTTTTAAATGTCATGAATTATTTCTCATTGTCATTAGTGCAAGGTGTTTATTGTAATTAGTTACTGTTAAAATTGAAGTATGTTTACCGAACAGAAAAGAATAATGATTCTTATGATGAGAGGTTACGTTGATCGTAAAAGAACTTATGATGAGGTAGCTTACTTAATTAATGATACGTATCCAAATTACCAAAACTGCAGTTTGGAGAATTGTAAAACTTTTTGAAGAAGTGGGTTCAACTAATGATAAAAAATCCTTGGACGTAAAGCAAAGTTTTGTAGAAAATCCCTTTACATCCATTCCATTCCAAGGCAATTTAAACGGACCAAAGTATTTAGATTTGTTAAGAAATCAAATAGTTCCTACATTAAGAAATGCAGTTGGTAACAATGTTAATAACATTTGGTTTTAGCAGGATGGTGCATCACCACACTTAGTGTTGCTGTTCTTACATACATACATACTTGCTACGGTTCTTACACACATCTTTTGCTTCCTCTACTTTCATCAGTGCTCTCCTACATGCTCGTCGGTTGTTGGTACTCTTGACCTGGCCTTTCTTCAAAACAATGTTAATCTGATCGAGATATGTTTGCCGAGGTCGACCTCTACATACTTGTCTATTCACACTCGCCTTATAAATCTTCCTTTATCCATCCTTTCTACGTGTCCAAACCAGATAAGCATTTCTTTATCTATCTTTGTAACCACATCTTTTACTGTTGTTTTTCTGTTCGAAATAACTTTTCTCTGGGGATATCTAAAAAACATTGTGTACAAGACAAAACCTGATAATCGGAATGAACTGATGAGAAATAGAATACTGATAACAGCCCGTCAAATAACAAATCAGAATTGCGTTACACTCTATCAGCTTTTTATAATAGACTTGGATACTGTCAAATAAAAGAAGGAAGACAATTTGAACATCTAATTAAATGAGATGAATAAGTTATTTGTTTCTGTAAATTATTTTGGTAATAAAAACGTTCCTGTAAATTATTTTTTTCAATAACTGTTAAGGTTAAAATTATGCAGTCTTGACGGTTGTATTTTTTATTTAATAGAATATGAAGAACCAAAAATTTATACATGGTGTACTATTTAAAACAATATGATAATAAGTTATTTTGTTGTAACGGTGCACCCAGTATACTTCTAATCGACTTATGAAGATGGCCTGAATTATTTGAAAAAACTTTTGTTTCATATTTTTTTTGTAAACCTAAAATAAATCGAAATATTAGCTAGTTACGTTACTGGTATCATCCATGTTGCTGTAACATGGGGATGTTTATTAAACAGTAAACAGTAACAGTGGTTTACACCACTAAAAATATTTTTTTCTCCAATTCACATACAAAAACCAATGCGATTATATATAGTTAAATATTGTTTGGTTAAAGATTCAAGTGGGGAGTTTGGACCCGGTTCTACAACCACACCTCTTAACCATAGTGCAGCACACCATAGAGTATCAATCAAACCAAAAAAAACACATGGAGCACCGAGACGAAGAAGAACACAACAGGTACGTATTTTTTTTTTCATTTTTTTTAATTTTTTTTAACCTTTTTTTTTTTTAATTTTAGCTCACCGCTGCTTTACCAGTTACTCCCGAAGTTAACGAAGACTCTTCAGTCAGAAGTACTTCGCCGGAAATTAACAACGAAGGTATAATTTCTCAAACTGGCTTTAAATGTTTGATTTATCAAGTGTTTGTTAGACGTCGTTTGTGTAAAATAATTCATCTTGATGAACATGGATTAATTAAAGTTCCTTTTTTATTGATCAATTTGTTATTCACCAGACACGAATGACTTGTAGAGGTCTAGCAAATTACTGATTTTAGCTTTTGCATCGCTTAATTTAAAACTGTGTGAAAAAGCTTCTTTTTGTACAGTCTATGATTTGCAACATAAATTACATTTTTTTAATAATAAATAAAATGTGCTATCTACAATATTCATTTTTAAACATATTGCTATTAGATTTAAAACATAATAATAATCATTTGTATAATTTCATTTAGATGAATAATAAAATTATCCTTCTCTAGTGTGTCATCTTACATTCTGATCTGCTATCGGCACTTTTGTATTTTATAATACTCTATGGGGATAGTTCTCGAATTGTTTTCCCTAACATAGAAGCAAACACATAAGAAGAATGAAACTAATTTATTTTTCAACATAGTCACCTGCAACGTTTATACACTTGGCATATCGGTGTTGAAGTGTTGACGCGGATTTCACGAAGATTTTTTTTAAATTTTGGGAATAGATGGTAGTCGCTTGAGGCCAAATCTGGAGAATAAGGGGGTTGTTCAAAAATTGCAAATCCGGCATTGTGAATGGCAGCCATTGCAACGCAACTTTTGTAGGCCGGAGCGTTGTACTGATGGAAGAGCACACCTCGACTTAATTTTTCTCTGATCGCTTCGCGTATTTTTTGTATTAAATTCGCATAATATTCACCTGTTATGGCGCGCTTGCGCAGTAAATAATTCACGAAAATAACACCTGCAAAATCTCAGAAAACTGTAGTCATGATCTTCCCAGCTGATGTGACAACATAAAACTTTCGAGGGGGAGGGGAACCCCTATGCCGCCATTCCATGCTTTGTTTTTTTGGATTTTGAATCAAAGTGATGGACCCATGTTTTGTTGACCGTAAAAATCTTTCGGGATTCCTGTTAATGAATTTCCGAATTTGTCTCCGCTGCAACCTGGCGAACACGCTTTTGGTCTACCGTCAGCATTCGTAGAACCCAACGTGCAAAAAGTTTTTTGAGACCCGATTCCTGATGTAAATTTTTTTAACGCTTCCAACAGAAATTCTACATGTCTCTGCTATAGCCTTGACTGCAATTCTTCTGTCATTTAATACCATTTCATGGACTAAATTCACATTTTCTGTGGTCACCATTGTTTTGGGATCTCTGTTGATAGGACTCTCTTACTACTACTACTACTACTACTACTATTCCGTAGCACTACAACCCTTGGTGGGTTTTGGCTGACCGGACAATTTGCCTCCATTTCTCTCGGTTCGTCATTAGTTGGGTATCCATTTCATACCCCATGGCTTCAAGGTCGCTTTTGATGTTGTCGCGCCATCTTAGCCGTGATCTTTCGAGACCCCTTCTTGTTTTCGGGTTGCTTTGCCACACTAGTTGATTTAGTTCTAGTTGATTTAGTTCGCGATTAGTTCTTATGCGATATCTCTGCATCTCCGCGTTGAATAGTGGTCCAAAGATTCTTCTCAAAATCTTCCGTTCAAAACACAAAAATTTATACTCACTCGCTTTTGCCAGTGTCCATGTTTCAGTTCCGTACATGATGATAGGTCTAATTACCGTTCTATAAAGGAGAACCTTTCGTGACAGATTCTTGCTTTGAAAGGCAAATATAGTGCGTGCATGCATCTATTTCCACTAAGTATTCTAGTCTTGATTTCTTCCAGTATGTCATTATCGGCATTTAGCGTGGCGCCTAGGTATTTGAACTCTTTCAAAGTTAAATTCGACTCTCTTCCTAGTTTAAAATCACGTGACCAGTTCTTGATTACCTGGTACGAAGGGGCAGAGTCACCCAATACTTCTACCATGTCCTTATACAGATGTACTTTATCGCACCTCTTATCTCAATTTTGTCCATTTTTATAAAATCACGCACAACTCAATGGAAAAAAATTAATATTTAACTGATGCGCTGATGCTAATTGGCACACACGAATGTCATACAATAAGCTTTTGCCTGACACTTTATTTGCATTTGTCACACAACGCCAACTATGTTAGGGATAACAATTCGTGAACTATCCTTGTATTTTCACTCCTACCAATTATAATAATTTAATAGTCTTTAAAAAACTTAATTTCATTGCAATTTTTAAGAAGTTATCTGATGTTTGGAAAATAGTTTTAGCTCCAGTAAAACAACATTTTTATTGTTAAACAAAAAAAGACATGCGCTTATGTCTCTATGTTTCTGTGTGTTTCTGTCATCTCTGTGTATTAATATCATGTATATAATACTAGTATATTGTTAGTACCTGTAAGTGGAAAGGGTCCTACTAGAATGAGGTATATCTCGGGAAGTTAGCCCGTTGTACGCAGATGCGACATACAGAGTCCATGTAGACGCATCAGGCTTAAAGTTCCAAAGATGGAAGTGAAACAGCCGTATCGTCAGTACCGTATTGAATTATCCCTACTTCAGATATAAACTAGCAATAAAGTAGTATTATATATGTGGTTAATAATTCCATTTCATTTGTTTACTTAACATCTTGTCGCATGTGTGCTTCCCTTAATGCAACAATTTTGCTTTGCAGAGTCCCTAACCGAACTTTATAGCATGAGTTCGACAAAAGCTCTAACCGAATCGCAATTAAAATGTTCTTCTTTACCTCCCGGTCTCACCCCACCAGGTTCGGTCGATAGTAATAAATTGAATAGAAGCAAATCAAACGCCGGCAGCAAGTCGCAAGATCTCTTCTCTCGATTGCCCGAAGATACCACCGAAAAGGAAGAGAAATTGTCGCTCTTTGACAGAATATTCCCGAGGAAGAGTGGACGAAAGAAGAAAAAAGAGAACAAGGAGTCGAAGGGAGATGAGCATGTTGTCGTTAAAAGCTTTGAGCAAGGTAATTATTGTCTTGACAACTGGGTCATTGTGAGCTTTTACCACGGTTTGGTATGTCTAAATATTGTTGGCCGTTCGTTTGTATATGTCACTTTTAATGATAATGTAGAGACGGTGCTTACACAGACTGGTTTAGCATCCAAAAATGTGTAAGACAGGGATGTATGGCTTCGCCATCGCTGCTTAACATATACGTAGATGGTTGTTTAAGAGATTTAAAAAAAAAGGGCGATTGAGAATGAAGCAAAACGAAAGTAATGGTTTTTAAAAGAGAAAAAAGCATGACAAACTGTGAACTTCTGATTAAGGGAGAAAGGGTGGAACGAGTAAATGAGTTTGTATACAAGGGTTCAAAGTTTACAAGAGATAGAAAGTATGACACTGACATTGAGCGAAGGGTGTTGGCAGGAAAACAAATGAATAGGGCACTGTATAGCTTTATGAACAGCCAGAAAGTGTCAAAAAAGGCACGTTTGGCTATGCATGGTTCCTACACTTATGTATGGTAGTGAATGTTGGATCTGGCTGAACAAGCATGAAAATAGGATTAATGCTGCGGAGGTGAGTAGGCTAAGTGACTCGGTTGGATAAAGTAAAGAATAGTGAAATAAGAGAACGCTGTGGTGTAAAAGAAGATGCGGTTACAAAGATACATAAAGAAATGGTTAGATGGTTTGGACACGTAGAAAGGATGGATGAAGAAAGATTGACGAAACAAATTTATAAGGCGAGTGTGAATGAACAAGTCGGTAGAGGTCGACCTCGGCGAACATATCTCGATTAGATCAACATTGTTTTGAAGGCCAAGTCAAGAGTACCAACAACCGACGAGCATGCATGAGAGCCCTGATGAAAGTAGAGGAAGCAAAATATGTGTGTAAGAACCGTAGCAAGTGGAAGGAAGTGGTATCTGCTTACCCCTAAGGGAAAAAGGCGAGACTATATGTATGGATGTATGTATGTATGAGAATGAAGGTTTTGATCTTCAAATGTCTCCTTTATGCCGATGATCAGGTCATTTTAGCATCAACCGAGGAGGAGTTGTAGGAGAAAAAATGAATGTAAGCAAAACAAAAGTAATGGTTTTTAAAAGAGAAGAAAGCATGACAAACTGCAAACTGGTGATTGAAGAAGAAAGAGTGGAACAAGTAAAAAAGTTTGTATACTTGTGTTCAAAGTTTACGAGAGGCGGAATGTTTGACGGTTATATTGAGCGAAGGGTATAGGCAGGAAACGAATAAATGGGGCGCTGCATAACTTTATCAGCAGCCAGAAGATGTCAAAAAAGGCACGACTGAATATGCATAGAGGAATGCCGGTCCTTACACTTATGTATGTAAGTGAATGTTGGGTTTGGCAGAAGAAGCATGAAAGTAAGGTCAATGCTGCAGAGTTAAGTAGTCTGAGAAGTACAGCTTAAGTGACTCTGTTGGTTAAAGTGAGGAATAGTGCGATAAGGATACGTTGTGGTGTGAAAGAAGATGTGATTGTTTTAAAGAAAGGCCAGGTCAAGAGTGCCAGCAACCGACGAGCATGTATAAAAGCGCTAATGAAAGTAGAAGAAGCGAAAGATGTGTGTAAGAACCGTAGCAAGTGAAAAGAAATGGTCTTTGCCCACCTCTACTGCAAAAAGGCGTGACTATATGTATATATAGACAATTATAAAAAAATTTAAAATTTGATTTTGTAAAATATATGTATTTTCTGCTGCAGTTAGTTGTTACAGGTCCACTAATCGTATAGTCGAGTCAATATTTTCGGTTTTCACTTAAATAATAGACGGTAAGAAAACCAAATACCTATAAATGTTTTACTTTTATAAAGGATGTTTTTTTTAATTTTAATCTGAGTTAAGCTGTGTACACGTACCTACTACTCAATTAGGAATTGAATTATACTTCGTGTTAAATTTATTTCATTAAAATTGTAAATTGCAATTTAAAAAAAAGTAAATTTGACACGAAGTATAACTTTTTATTCCCAATTGTTTTTTAAATTGACAACATTGTTTCGAATGACACTAAATTTGACAACTGACAGCTGATTAATGCTTAGTAAATTTTACCATAAATAGATTAGATCAACGCTTGCGAGTTATGTAAATTTTCATCTAAAATCACGGTTCAATTCGCGAAATTAATGAAGTGAAATAGCGCCCATATGACATTTTTAATAAAGCTAATAATATGGTCATTACCATGATTTTGATGTGTTTTATTGCATGTTAGAGTCAGAAATAATTTTTTATTTTTCACGAATTTGGCCGGACTTTAATTGGATGTTATAAACAACTCGAAATATTCTTTGACGATAATAGCAAACGATTCGGCACAAAACCGTTTTCATTACTGGCGTGTAATATATTTTTCCTCTATTTAAGGAAGCATTCAAGAAACATTTAGCAGATTGATCATTCCTCGCTTGTAGTTAGTTTTCTAATGGAGGGTTTTGAAATTTTTGTCAAAACGTAAATTCTTTTCACTTCTCCCTAATTAGATCCATAATTTTCTAATTTTAGTTGGTGGTACATGTTTTTAATAACTTTTTAAATGGAGGGTGATATCCACATAAAAATACTTAATTTTTGCTGCATATCCTCCTTCTACTCCAATTCTTCTTTAATCTTAAAAGAAACGTCACCTTTTTTTTTTTTTTTTAATGAAGTGATTTAGGTCGAGAAGGTCTTGCACGGACAAAGTGTATGACAACATCAAAAACACCATTGAGATGTAAACTGGAGGTAGATTTTTTTTTTTGTAAAAATAGTCGCAAAAAGGGTAGACCTATTGTGTGGGCCGCGGACGGCCCGCACTGCGACTAATAGAAGGGAAAGGAATTATGGAAAGGAAATGATTGTGGACACTCTTTTTGAAAAGTTGCAGGTCATAGTTCTCTGGAAAAACTGATTTTGGAAGCTTATTCCATTCCGTAGCAGCCCTGTAAAAGAAGGATTATTGATGAAGATTGGTCCTTGTAGTGTCAATCTTGAGAGTAAATGGATGAGACTGATCAGCGTGCCGAGTTCTTCGGCCAAATGTGGCCAATGGTGGTACAAGAGTTTTTATTTCTCTGGAGCATCGGCCATGGAAATATCTGTAGAGTAATGACTGGTCTGCAACTCTTCTTCTATGTTCTAGAGGGTGAAGGGTATCTGTGAGAGTTGAGCTGTTTATCAAGCGAATGGCTCTTTTCTGAATGGAATCTAGAAGACGAACAGAATGACTTGGTGCTGAACCCCAAATGTGCGAGCAATACTCCAGTAGAGGTCGGATTTGAGCCTTGTACGTCGTCAACAGTTGATCAGGAGTAAAAAACTTTCTGGCTTTCCACAGAAAACCTAGCCTCTGGCTTGCCGACTTTGCGATGTCAGCAACATGGTCATGCCAAGACATGTTATTGGACACCGTGACTCCCAATATCGAGATGGAGGGACTTGGTTCAAGGGTATTTCCGGACATTGTGATGGGATGATTTGAGGAATTAACTTTCTTGGAAAACGTGGTGCTTTGTGTTTTTTGGGCGTTGAACTGAACAATATTGTTGGTTTCCCACTCGACGATTGCTTTAAGATCTCTATTGATGGAATCAACCTGTTCCTGTCTGAGTCTATTTGTATCATTCATCGAAAGTGATCGATAGGATGTGAAAGTTGAGACAAGTGTGCTATCGTCTGCGAAACTGTAAATGGGTGGTGGTTTTCAAGAGGTCGTTGATGTGTAAAAGAAATAAGGTGGGGGGGCAGGATGGAACCCTGGGGGACCCCGGCATTGGTTTTAAACGCATCGGATGGAATCTGCATATACGTATTCATTTAGAAAATGGGTTAATAAAAATTATAAATTTAATAAAAACTCTCTGGGACTACATACCTTTATCACTTCTAAAAGTCGCACAAAAATTCATATTTAGAAAATTCAAATCCAAATACAACATTGAATTAATAAACAACACAACGACGCGTGCCAGAACTACGATTTAGACTAGATATTGAGCAAATGGGAAATAAAAAAATTCAACCAACAACCACTGTAATTGGATAGATATCACTTGTCCTTGTGGACTATTCAAAACAAAAAATTTGTGCAAAGTCAACAAATAGAAAACAACGCACGTTTAATTGATCCAATCAGAAACACGAACATTTATAAGTAATACATAAAGCCTTTTTCCCGTAGGGGTAAGCAAAGACAACTTCCTTCTACTTAATACGGTTCTTACACACATCTTTCGCATCTTTTACTTTTATCAGTGCTCTCATAAATGCTCGTCGGTCATGAGACCTGGCCTTTTTTTAAAACAATATTGATCTGATCGAGTTACATTCGCCAAGGTCGACCTCTATCGACTTGTCTCCATTCACACTCGCCTTATAAATTTGTTTCGTCAATCTTCCTTCATACATTCTTTCTACGTGTCCAAACCATCTAAGCATTCCTTTATCTATCTTTCTAACCACATCTTCTTTTAAACCACAGCGTTCCCTTATCTCACTATTCTACACCTTATCCAACCGAGTCACTCCGGCTATGCTTCTTAGACTACTCATTTTCGCAGCATCCTATTTTCATGCTTCTTCTGCCAATCCCAACATTCACTACCATATATAAGTGTCGAAACCAACACTCCTCTTTGCACAGCCAGACGTGCCTTTTTTGACACTTTCTAGCTGCTCATAAAGCATAATAAGTGATAATAGACTATTTGTTCTAATGCAGTATAGGGGCTACGATGCTAGGCATAAATTATTTCTTCGGTAACAGTATAATACGTGCATCAAAAATCCAGTCGCTTAGGAATGACAAATTGCAACGTATTTTTTTTTGCAATCCGACTACTGTGCTCTTGTGTTGTGATTACAGATCACAACACGTTGCTTTAAATTTTATTTTAAATCCTTCTTCGATACGTTCCTGCATGTCAACGTCTTTTTAAAATCGTTTTTCTCAAGGCAGAACCTGGTTCCTTCATTTTACTCGCGTGTCTCTGACCGGTACGCCAGTCGGCCTTCGTTCCTCCTTTGTTTGCAATGCGCAGTCTCAAGCAGGCGCAGTAGCAAGTTTCCTCTCTAAACGCGCCGGCTCGATTCAACGCAATTGTAGTATTCTTCCGACCGTCGAGAACGACGGTCATTCAACACTATTATTGTTACGGCAGTCGTAGTGAACGGCTGTCATACAGTTTATTTTTCCACGGCGATTAAACCTTGCTTGATACTTGCAATAAGTTGTATTCGTTCAGTTTCCTTTCATAAGTTAGTTTAAACTCCTATTTTTCCACCGCTTTGAATTAATTTTATTGCTTGCAGTAATTCACTAGTCGGTACAAGAGCATTGTGTTTTTGAAGATGGAAATACCTATATTTTGTGCTAAATAAAAACCTTTAAAAAACCAGCCGAATTTTAATTACTTCCAGTCCACTATATCAAAGTTAAGTAATTATTTCTCCCATGTAGAAAAAGGAAAATTACAACCCCCGATTCCTTACAGCTTGGTTAGTATTTATGTATGAATGCGTTGTCAATATATATAGATATATTTATAATACCAATATATTGTTACGTTATTTTTTAGTCTCAGGTTCGTTAATTTACAATTCTCAATACAAAAACTAAAAAATTTATTTATATATTTGTTTACATGTAATACAATAAACTCTTGGATATTTGCAAATCTCTATGTTCACAAATTTAAACTTAACTTTTTCACGAAACCGCGGTTGTTAAATAGGTACAACTAAACGTTCCCGAAAGAACGAATTCCTTCGGGAAATTATCAAGAATATTCTAAACATCGCAGGTCTCCAATTACCGCCCGCGGCTATAAATTATCATCGCTTTGGGTCAAATAATTGCTACAGGGGCGTACTCGCTGACCACGATCCGTAACAATATAATTGAGAGAGAAAAAAATTATCTCTGGCTTGAACTATATATTCCTTAAAAACACATTGTATTTACTGTTCGTTTTGATGTTTATCGATTTATTAAAGTTTGTAACAATCTCTGCAGCAGGTCACGTAAACTCAACACGCTTAATAATATTTTTTATGTAGAAACCGAGACTTCCAAACAAGAAACAATTACCGATTCGGTAAAGTCGATCTCGGAAAGTTCATCCATAGTCACACGAAAAATCGAAAGTTCCAAACCGATACCGGCGCCCAGATCTGGACCAGCTTCAAGGCAACGAGTAGTACCGATGGATTTGGTTGATACAACCGAGGAATCCAAGAAGGATTTGATCATTCATCCCAAACAGTCGCCTGAGCAATCTGCAATCGAAAGTACTTCTCCTCTTCAAGCTGAATTGGAAAATATGTTTAAACAAAGACAGGTAATTGTTTGTACAGGGTTATTCACTATAAAATACTCACCCCTTTCATCGTTATTATTGCCTACAAAACTTGTATGCAACGTTTTTTTTCTGTAGGCAATAATAACGATGAAGGGATGGGTAATTATGGCGAATAACCCCATACAAAGCCATAACGCAGTTATATAGTAGCTTAGCTTTGCACAAATACTAAAATTAACTGTTTATTTCAGATTGTACAAATTTTTGTATTTAGTAATAGGTTTAGAAAATCGACCACGTTCAATTTTGTCATTATTTGTAATTATTGTTAAATAACACTGAATTTAGTATATTCGTAAATAATTTGTTGGCGTTATGTTTCAGGTGTCTTTGTCAACAAGTCCAACAAGATTTTCAAAATGCTTAGATTCACCGCCGCAATCGCCCAGAAGCCCGATGGCCGTACGAAACCCAATAAGCCTACAAAGTCCAAACATACCAACTGTGATAAACTCTAAATTCGACTACTCCCACATTTCAAGATCAACAACTAACACAAAGTTTACTGAAACTAGAATAAAAAGTGAGGATGTTAAACACAAACTTAAAATGCCAGCATTGTCTTCGTTGCAACAACGCGTTTTATCTTTAAACGAAGATGATACTGACGATAGTTTCATGTCTTTGACTGATTTACTTTCCGATAATAAAGCTATTAGACCTATCTCAAAATCTCACAGTTTTAAAGCCGTAAAACATCAATCTTTTAGTCCCGAGAGTAGTGTAAATAATGTTAAAACTAAAACTGCAGATTTCTTGGAGATAGAGAAAAAAGAAGAAAGCAAAGACAGCAAAATAACTAAAGCTGCATCTTTGGATAGCGTCAAACATCTTGATGATCAAATGCATTTATCTGAAGTAAAAATTGAACTGAAGCGTAAATCTTTAAAGACTGAAGAAAAACCAACAGAAATTTGCAACTCTTCCATTACTATTTCTGGACCAAGTCACACAGCTGTTGTAAATGTCACCAGCAATGTAGATGACTTTACTAGTTTGTCCAAAAATCAAACTTCAGAGAACATCGATGGTTCTACTACTATTTCTATCAGAGAACAACAAGTTTCTGTTACCAAAATACAAGTAAAAAGAGAAACTACTCAAGTCACACAAAGTACGGTCTCGGTACCAGAATTTATGAATAAACAGTTGAACAAAGTTGACATTAAACCATCTAGTAACATAATTTTTTCTATGAAATCACCAAAAATAATTGAAGAACAAAACCGACCAAAAACTTTGTTTAATTTTGATATCGAATCTGATATAACTGCCAAACCACCAACGCCTAGAAAATTTAGCAAAGAAAACGTGGAAATTATCGAAAGAGACGACAACAAATCGTCTCCCTCCAAAACCTCTCCCATTTTACCAGCTAGTTCACCAAACAGATTTAAACAAAGTGATTCAAGAAAGTCTTCAATAGTCTCGATGTCGGAGTCTCCAGTTAGAGAAAAACATATGTTTAGAAGTAAATCGGCAAGTTTAGATTCTCTAAATGACACTGACAAGTCGTCTCAAGATAGTTTGGACAAAGAGAGTCCGATGAGTGAAACAGTAGTTTTACGTAAAAAATCTTTAGTCTTAAAAAAAAAGGATGAAGAACCAGAATTAATGAAAGTCTTTGCTAGGCGCTCTTTAAAACTTAAAGACAGTGATATTGATACTCTGCAGGAGTCTTTAAAAGACGTAAAAACCAGGGATAGTGATAAAGAAAACCAAGTTAATTCTCCGGTGGATGAAAGGAAGAAAGTGTTTACCAAATCTGCTGATAGTAATCAAGAAAGAACATTGTCTTTAGATATAAGCACTAAAAATGAAGATACGTTGGAGGTTAAGTCTCCTGTTAAAGAAACTTTAGCAGAAAGTAAAGCTTCTCCAGTTGTTTTAAGAAGAACATTAAACAATAATATATTCCTGGGACAAAGGGCTGTGACTGTTAATGCCACCAAAACTTCAGATTTAATAATAAAAAGACAAATGGGTTTTAGTGAGCACAGGAAAACGGATCAATGGATATCTCACATGAAAAGTGATGATGTAGATTTAAAAGAAAAACTTGTAGAAGCAGATATACTTAGCAATATATCTACGAGCGGAGATTTTATTATGGAACCTAAGAATTTTAGTCAAAGAAAGGCGGAATGGGAAAAGAGAGCGCAGCAGGCACAGAAGAAAACGTCACCTTAAATAAGGTTTGTATTTTTAGGAATTATTTTTATCGCTATAGAAATATTTATGTTCTTTTAAACACTTCACTTAATCCAAACCTGAAGAGTAAAACATTTTCTCTGGTACATTACCCCGCAGATAATCGTGTGAAGTTTGGTAGCAATCGGATCTACAAAAGGGGTTAGAGGGCGTTGAAATATAAAAACTATTTCCTATGGACTCTAAAGGTTCGCACCAGGACTGTAAGAACTACCGAGGTATTAGTTTACTCAGCATAGTCGGCAAACTGTATGCAAAGATATTGATTAAAAGAGTGACGAATAAAACTGAGAAGATGATATGGGATGTGCAAATAGGATTTAGAAGAGTAAGGAGATGTATGGATCAGGTGTTTTCATTACGAGGTATAGTTGAAAAATTCTTAGATAGAAGTCAGAAGGTCTGGCTGTGCATAAAGGAGGGAACGTTGTGGTGTAAAAAAAGAAGTGGTTACAAAGATAGATAAAGGAATGCTTAGATGGTTTGGACAAGTACAAAAGGATGGATGAAGGAAGATTGACAAAACAAATTTATAAGGTGTGAATGAACAAGTCGGTAGAGGTCGACCTCGGCGAATATATCTTGATCAGATCAACATTGTTTTGAAGAGAGGCCAGGTCGAGTACCAACAACCGACGAGCATGTATGAGAGCACTGATAAAAGTAGAGAAAGCAAAAGATGTGTGTTAGAACCGTAGCAAGTGGAAGGAAGTGGTCTCTGCCTATCGCTACAGGAAAAAGGCGTGACTATAAGTATGTATGTTTACACTCCAAAACGACTGGACCGATTTTAATGAAATTTTTAGGCAATCTTTAAATTAACTTAGCGAGTGATCCTGAGAAGTTTATACTAAATCGACTAAAAGAGTGAGAGGGGTTTGAAATATAAAAACTAACAAAAATGGCCGAAATAAATGTCGAATTCATAGTCCGATTTTAATAAAATTTTGTAGATGTGTATTGATTGCTTTAGCTTAAGGGATAGGATACTTTTTATCTCGATAAGCTCCTACAAATGTGGTGAGAGGGTGTTTAAATATAAAAGCTATCAAAAATGGGCGATATTAGTAACGAATTAATAGTTTTTGGGGTCTCTGAGTTTCCAATTTCGTTAGCACCTCCTAGAAAGGGGTGGGAAGGGCATGAATTATAAAAACTATTAAAAACGCCAGTATTAGTGTCAAATTAATAGTTTTCGGGGTCGCTGAGTTTGATAGTAATATTCCCAAAGCAGGCAGCCAACGTTCGTGCAGGACGTCTGCCGGGTACGATAGTTATATATAAATGTTAACATGCATTTTAAACTGAATAGTTAATTTTTTATTATTGTGAGGTTTTTGATTTTATGTAAATCATAAATTGTATTTTAATACTCATTTTATTTTTCAGATAACTTCCCAAGTTCGAAACAAGAAAATTTCTTCCCTCTTTGTAATTTATATTGTTTTTGATTGTAAATATATTTGTTTTTTAAATAATTATTAGTCCACATCACAGTTTTTTTAAATTGATTGTATTTTTATTGGTTAGTTGGTGCCATTGTGATAAAACCAGCATTTATTAAAAGTATAATTGTTTTAAATATATATATTTAAGTGCCTTCTTATGAAATTTTTATCTTGACCCGTAGAGGATTGTTAAATTTCAAAAAATAATCACTATGAAGAAGCAAATGCAAAAATATATCCTAAACGTGTTTTTGTAAACTATTCAATCATATTTTAATTGAAATTGTGTCAAATTATCGACAGTCCCCGAGTTTGTACTTTATTATTTTACTCATGATATTATGAATTATTACTGTATTATTTAAATTGTCTTCAAAATATAACATTATGTAATTTGTTGTAGCCTTCGCTTCTTGATAGCTATTGTATGTGCAGTAAGAACTATTAATTTCTGATCGACCAATAATAATGAGCGTTTTAAGGTGGTGCTTGAGAGAAAAAATTATCGATATACTTGTCAGAATATTAAATTTACAATGTTACTTTATCAGGAAAAGCTTGTAACTTTGAATAAAGTTTAAAATGATAGTGAATTAATGTTGTTCTTGTATATTACAAAATAGATATTTGATATTTACAAATTATTGAGTTTCATTTTTGTTATTGTGGCGGGCAAATTCTTTTTTAAGGTTACGTTAGTTGTGGGTCTACTTGTTTAGTAGTAACCCGACAGGATTACGACCGAATTTTACCCTCTCTTACGAAAGTCTTTTTAAACTTTCCTTTAACATCAACCAAAAATAGGGGAGGGAGTGGTTAAAAGTGTCGTTTCTATGCCTGAACAAGAATTTAAGTAATAGATTAAGAAAGTATTCATGGAAAATTTTTTTTCGTTGTACATACAATTCGATGAAAAAACACTCGAATAAAAGTACATATTTTCCTTTCAAAGAGATTAAATACAATATATTAATAAACAACCTTTTGCCCGCGACTTCGTCCGCGTGGAATTTAAGTTTTATCTTAATATCTTTAAATGAGGATACCTTTTTTTCTTGACATCCGATTTAACATCAAAGAATTTCTTAAAAGACCACCATATGCGTTTTAAAAATGAACCGTGACATCTAGCGAATTTTTGAAGAACTAAATTTTAAAATGATGCTGGTCAGGTGGATTGTTGTAAAAATTTCCATGGCGCGTTCTAAAAATAAACAGCGCCACCTAGTGATTTTTTAGGAACTAAACTATAACACTTAATAAAAATCTAAACCAATTTTTTTCGTTTTTTTTTAAACGTTGTTGTTCGGACTTGGACGATAGCAATTATGCTTTGCCTTGTAAATTTTTAGGCTAGAAAAAACTTTAAATGAGAATAAGTTTTTATTCTATCATACGATTTATATAAAATAAAGCCTATATTTTGCTACTAGTCGAGCTCTATCTACTCGTGAAAACCGCATTAAAATCTTTCACAGAGATTTGCCCGGACAAACAGACAAAATTAAAAAATGTTTTGATAACGTGCGAATAATAAAGAGCTGAGAAAAATGGATTTATTTTGAAATTACAGACACTTTAATTTTATTTACATGTATTTATGGCGAAAGGCAAAAGAAAAAATTCCAAATATCAATAAATTTCCCCTGATAATAATACATTTTCCAAATGAAAGTATTGATGTCGAAATAATGGAAAAAAATGTAGATAATTGTAACAATGAACAAATAATGATGAATCGGTGTAAATAGCTAAATTCGAGGATAGTTCGCGAATTGTTGTCCCTAACATAGTAGCAAACACATGAGAAGAATGAAACTAATTTATTTTTCAACATAGTCACCTGCAACGTTTAATCACTTGGTATATCGGTGTAAAAGTGTTTTAAACCATTTTGAAAAAAATTCAGAATTTTTAGTCTTCAGCGATATCATCAGTAAAGCGGATTCCACGAAGATGTTCTTTTAATTTTGGGAACAGATAGTAGGCGCTTGAGGCCAAATCTGGAGTATAAGGGGGTTGTTCAAATATTTCAAATTCCGCATTGTATATAGCAGCCATTGCAGCATAACTTTTGTGGGCCGGAGCGTTTTCCTAGTGGATGAGCACTCCTCGACTTAATTTTACTCTTCTCTTTTCTCTGATCGCTTCGCGTACTTTTGGTATTAAATTCGCATAATATTCACCTGTTATGGCGCGCCCACGCGATAAATAATCCACGAAAATAACACCTGCAAAATCCCAAAAACTGTAGCCGTGATCTCACCAGCTGATAAGACAACACGACATTTTTGACGGGGAGGGAAACCCCTATGCCGCCATTCCATGCCTTGTGTTTTGAATTCAGGATAAAAATGAACCTATATTTCGTCGATCGTAAGAAAGTTTCGCTTAAATTCATCGGGATTACTGTTAATAAACTCCAAATTTGTCTTCGCTTCAACATGTCAAACACGCTTCTGGTCTGCCATCAGCATTCGTAGATCCCAACGTGCAGAGAGTTTTTTGAGACCCAATTCTTGATGTAAATTTTTTCAACGCTTCCAACAAAAAAACGTACATGTCTCTGCTATAGTCTTGATTGTAATTCTTTTGTTATTTAATACCATTTCATGGACTAAATTCACATTTTCCTTGTTCACCACAGTTTTGGAGGCTCCTGCACCTGGTGCATGTTGACAGGACTCTCTTACCAGTTTAAAATCTCGTGACGTTCTTGATTAACTGGTACGATGGGGCAGAGTCACCCAATACTTCTACCATGTCCTACAGAAGTATTTTATCGCACCTCATCTCAATTTTATTCATTTTTATAAAATCACGGACACCTTAATGGAAAAAATTAATATTTAACATACACGAACTGATGCGCTGATACTAATTGGCACACACTAATGTCATACAATTAGCTTTTGCCTGACTCTTTATTTGCATTTGTCAATTAACGCTAACTATGTTAGGGACAACAATTCGTAAACTATCCTCGTAGTTCTAAATAATTTACCAAAATGTAACAAAATTAATGGCAACTAATTACCAACTTTGACAATTTTTAAAATGATAGATTATTAACTGTAGTCAATAATTTAAATAATAAAGTCATACCAATAATGTAAATGAAATAATGTAATAAAACAAAAATAAGTAATTTAAAAATGTAACGAAGTTAAAATGAACCCTTACTGGAGCGGATGGTGATCTAAAAATATGAATAAAAGGTACTAACAAACTGGCAAATATTTTAAAATGTATAAAGTGTTGGCACTGCATAACTTTATAAGTAATGAAATACTGGCTGTGCATAGAGAAGTGCTGGTCCCTACACTTATGTATAGTAGTGAATGTTTGGCAGAAGAAGAATAAAAGTAAGTTCAATGCTGCGGAGATAAGTAGTCTGAGAAGTATAGATGGAGTGACTCTGATGGATAAAGTGAAGATGTGATAACAACGAGAGATAAAGAAATGCTTAGATGGTTCGAACACGTAGAGAGGATGAATAAGAGAAGATTGGAGAAACTGATTTATATGGCGAGTGTGAATGGGCAAGTCAGTAGAGGACGACCTAGGCGAACGCATCTCGATCAGATCAAAATTGTTTTAAAAAAAGTCCAGGTCAAGAGTAACATCAGCCGACAAGCATGCATAAAAGCGCTGATGAAACTGAAAGAAGCGAAACACGTTTAAGAACCGTAGCAAGTGAAAAAAAGTGGTGTGGCTATATGAATGTATAAAATTAAGCCTTGCCTATCTCGATAAAGCTTTTAATTTATTTGAAATCCCCCAAAAATATTTTTTAGATCGCCAGTTTCTTAAATCACTACTTAGCAGCAAAAGATCTGAAATTTTAATTATCTTTCCTCATTCGTAATCCCAACAATATGGGTTAGGATCCTGATCCCGTTCTTAGTATATTATGAGAATGGTTGGATGGAGCAAATTATTTTAACTTATTTGGATAATATTTTTAATCTCGTGTAGTTTTTCTTCCAGGTTATGATCGTGTCCACCGACCGAGAGTTCTTATCAATTAAACTATCGTTTCTTAAAAGTCATTCTTAACTTAAATAACATAATTTTCCTGACAGTATTTAACATCATAATGTCTGCAAGTTGAAATAAAGTTTTGGATGTTACTCCTTGAAATTTTGTGACATATCTACGAACACTTTTGCAAAAACGCTTCATTATTATTTTACAACTTTTTTGTTTTGTTCGTCCGAAAGGGTACTTTTAATTGTATCGTGAGTACTAAAATTCAAGTTAACTACATTTAAACAGGGTTGTATAATAAAATATTTATATTGACAAATAAATACCATTTTAAATTAATTAATAGTCTAAAGCACAAATCAAAGCAACACCTCCCTTTATCCAATGATGTTGGGGCTTTTTACTCGGTATTTCGATAGTTAAAACGTAGTTAGTTGAATGGCCAGTTGTCGAAAGGGTGCCAGCTCGCGTGAGTGTCTTGTAAACTGGCGATTGATACACACCGTCAGGACAAACGTGATTTTCCTCCGGTTTAAGCCATATTACAGGCATATCTGAAATTTAAATGTTGATTGTTAATTTTTGACTTTCATTTGAATTGTTGTACCACATCAAATGTTAATCAAATTGTTTTTGACAGAAATTGAAAAAAAAGTTATTTTTGAATAATGAAAATCTATCGAAACTATTATGTGAACTCTATCTAAACAGCACAAATTTTCTTAAAATCAGTTAGTGTTCAAGGTACTTCTTAATGGCTATATTAAATTTTTGTATTTGAAAATTTACCGGTGTAAAGTTCTTTGGGGTGAGATTCGTCCAAAATTTTGGTGTCTTTATTCCAGCGTGCTCCTTCCAGAAAAAGACCATATATACAACAACCATCAACTGGTCTTTTGTTAGGAAACCTGTCCAATACCTAAAATGACAGAACCTATGAGCTATTTATGTTATATATTATTGGAATACTTATTTGTACTTAATTACCAAAAATCAAATTTATTGGGGATTCATACAGTAGGTCCCAATAATGCAGTGAAGTTTTTTTAGGTATTACGTTATAAAAGATACGAAAAAATCATAAAACCAAAATTGTTAAGCAGCTCATGATGCATAATCCAAAATTAATTATAAATAAACAGAGTATTTTATAACTTTAGACCTATCCAAACATATCTTTTTTTTTAAATTGCATCACCTATTTTTTATTTTATATTTTTTTACACGGCTTGCTTTTAAAAGTTATGGTCATTTTAAGGACCATGTATCTCTTCAAATGTAATCAATTTTCCGTATTTTATGATTAAGTTTATATTTTATAAGTATGCGAGCTTTACCAAGTCAATTATTGATTTTAGCACCAAGCAAGGTGACATTTATCATTACAATACAAGAAATCCAACATTTATTAGAAACCCTCTCTATCGACTAGATAGATCAAAAAAGAACTCCCTAAATTTTAATATATATGGCTTAGGTCAGTGACTTGCTCTCTTCCATGATTTTCGTCATATTTTTTTGTATATTTGTATTTTTATTTAAAAAATACTTGATGTCATCATAATAGTTATGTTTATATTATATGCTGTATAGTGTATCCACTGTAAAACTATCTTTACCATTACAAAGACTTTACAAAATGTTTTATGTATGTAATAAGTTTTTTTAATTTAATTTATATTTACTCTATAGTGCCTTACTGGCATGCTACAAATGTATGTAAAGTAGTCAAATAAACTATTCCATTCTATGTTTATGTTTTGCAGGTTTTAATGTGATATCGAATCTGTATTTTTAAATATCTAACATGTTCGCAAAACTTTACGTTTAAAGCTTAAAAATACCACCAACAAAGTTCTTGTATATTACCTCAAATGAAAAATTTATTGTATCGATTGAAACGACGTAATGTCTAGCAAAATTTTGTAGAGTTCCGGTGAGGAAAGCTTGAGGAAAGTAGAAACCAGATATCCAAAAAACTGGAGGAATCCCCGCATCAACCCACGTATTTAAAAACTCAATTCTTGCTTTCAAATCAATCACCCAGGCTCCTGTAAAACAAATATAAATCAACGTCATCGAATTACAATTTTTAACCAGTTTAGTAAGTTTGTTGATATGTTTTATGGTAAACAAACCACGGAGGAGATTCCTGAGTACACAAAAGTACAATGGTATTTTACATGAATATTTTAGTCTGTCAATATAGACCTTAAGTTGTAGGTTAGATGTATAAGTTAAAACTTCATATGGAAAAAGAGTTACACAATCTAAAAGTTTAAAAGAATTTTAAAAAATAAAATATTAATTAGTGACCTCACCGAGTGGTTTTAGGGACGGATAAGCTTTACCAGCCCATAGTGATGGAACTATGTTACTAAATAAACTCATGGACATCTTTTCTAGCGCTTCCGACATTACTACTAGACCTTTAAGTGCTTTTAATAAATCGTTTAGACTCGACTTTATTACTACCAAAAGTTTGTTGTATCTAATTGCTTCTTGTATAATTACGGTATTTAACGACTCTTGATAAAGCACTGGATACCTGTAAAAAAATTAAACAAGTAATAGGAATGTTCAAGAACATTTAGTTGTTAAGTTTTGTTTCGTTCTCATAAAAGTTTATCCTGAGAGTTTCTTATTTATTATCACTCGGTATAATTTAATATATTTACCGCGTGATAATAACGTGCCACACACCGCGGTTTATGACGACGCAGTGCGCATGATTGTCTCGCGTCTTAAGACGGGTCCACCTCTATATATATTTACGTTGTGCGTTGTATTCGTGTGCTGAAAATAATGCAGATGTTGTCGGTTCGCCGCATGTGAATGTACGCAAATATTTTCATGGCATACAACGCACGCTATCCGTCACCGATCGGTTTTTTATCCGACCTCAGAGAAATTTGTGGCGAACAACAGTACTTATGTTTTGTTTCGTCGGTTATTACCTTTATTTTGAAGATAGATAAACAACCTCTTCGCTGTCAGCCATTCACACAAATACCTTACAACATAAAACGCACGACTAAAACATTTGCGTGGAAAATCCACCGGCAAAACTAAATTTACGCCGCTAATATATTTGCTGTGTTTCAAAATACAACGCATGACGTAAATATTTGTAGATATGGACCCGCCTGTACATTTGGGGGATGAACAGCAGCAGCATACTTTAAGTTCGCACCCATGCCGAACGATCCAGTGCGGAACAACCTGTACTTCATGTTTGGTTTGGCTACTGCAAAGTTGAATATACTTTTTATGTACTTCTCAGACAACTCATCTCCGCAGCATTAATCCTAATTCATGTTTCTTCTGCCAAACCTAACATTCACTACAATACATAAGTGTCGGGACCAGCACTCCTCCATGCACAGTCAAACGTGCCTTTTTTGACACGTACCTGGCTACTCATAAAGTTATGCAGAGCTTCATTCATTTGTTTCCCTGTCAACACCCTTCGCTCAATAGTACAATCATACTCCCAGTCTCTCGTAAACTTTAGAATACAAACTCATTAAATTGTTCCACTCTTTCTTCTTCAATCAGCACCTCGCAGTTTGTCATTCGATTACCAAGAATGTATGCTGTACATTTGATTATGTTTTTACTGTTGTATTAATTATTGCTCATTCCATTTAAATAAATTTCGAATCAAATACTCACCTCTCGGATATCAGTTCCAAATCGAACAATGGTGGTGTTTGTTCTAAAATCGACTTTGCCGCGTTGGAAGTCATTTCCTCTTGACTTGCAGCTTCTCCTCCCACTTGTTTGGGTTGCAACAGCAATAACGTGGAAAGGCAAGCGTAAGTCTGTGATTGAGCGAACGTAATGTCGGCGTTTGGATGTAGACCAAACAGTTCTGGTTCATCGTTAATTGGAAGAGTCTTTATGTAATCTATGTAGTCGGCAAACAACACGTCTGTACGGATCTAGAATATTTTGCAAAGTTGAAATACGATCATGCAACGATTTTAACACAAAGAAATTGTCTAAATACAAAAAAGGAGTTTCCGTTTTTGATTAGCATTGATTTAATTTATCCAACATAGATAATCATCTATTAACTTCTTTTCCAAATATTTATTACTGAAATATATTTACTTGGTGATAATATCCCTTTCTATCGAAAATATAGGACTGACTGATAACTTCTTTCTTATAGAAATCTGCCAAGATGTGCATTAAACATCTACGATCCCAATCGTCCGTGACTCTTCCCCCGTAGTTTATTTGTCCGGCTGTATAGGAGAGTACCTTAAATGGTGTTTCTAAATACTCCAACAAAAACATATGCAGCTGAGAGATACATATTTTCAGATCGCCATCTAAAATCAAGAACACACTTTTATGTTATTGTCCTGCAACATTATAGCCATTATCTAATCAAAGCCATGCATACATATATATAGTCATGCCTTTTTCCCGTAGAGGTAGGCAGAGACCACATTCTTTCACTTTCGCTACGGTTCTTACACACATCTTTTGCTTCCTCTACTTTCATCAGTGCTCTCATACATGCTCGTCGGTTATTGTTGGTACTCTTGACCTGGCCTTTCTTCAAAACAATGTCGATCTGATCGAGATATGTTCGTCGAGGTCGACCTTGACCAACTTGTCCATTCACACTCGCCTTATAAATTTGTTTCGTCAATCTCCCCTCATCCATTCTTTCTGCAAAGTTGATTATACTTTTTATGTACTTCTCAGACAACTCATCTCCGCAGCATTAATCCTATTTTCATGCTTCTTCTGCCAAACCCAACATTCACTACCATACATAAGTGCAGGAACCAACACACCTCTATGCACAGCCAGACGTGCCTTTTTTGACACTTTCTGGCTGTTCATAAAGCTATGCAGTGCCGCATTCATTTGTTTTTCTGCCAACACCCTTCGCTCAATGTCACTGTCATATTTTCCATCTCTCGTAAACTTTCAACTTAAGTACACAAACTCATTTACTTGATCCACTCTGTCTCCCTTAGTCAGAACTTCACAGTTTGTCATGCTTTCTTTTCTTTCAAAAACCATTACTTTCGTTTTGCTTACATTTATTTTCATCCCATTCATTTTCAGGCCATTATGCATAACATTAACCATAGCCTTAAACTCTTCTTCAGATGACGCTAATATGACTTAATCATCGGCGTAAAGAAGGCATCTGACGATCAAATTATTCATTTTCAATGCATACGCACTCTATTTCAAATCTTTTAAAAAATCGTCAATGTTTAAGTGAAACAGCCATGGCGAAGCCACACATCCCTGTCTTACGCCTTTTTTGATTTTAAAGCAGTCCGTACAAGCTCCATTTATCCTGACACAAGCAGTGGAATCCTCATAAAGTAATTTCAGTGCTCGTATTAAACTATCGCTCACCCCATACATATACAATGTCGACCATAATTTACTCCTCACCACTCTGTCATAGGCCTTTTTCAAGTCTATAAAAGCGCAAGAGACCTTCTGACTTCTAGCCAAGAATTTTTCGACTATACTTCGTAATGAAAAGACATGATCCATACATCTCCTTCCTCTTCTAAGTCAATATTCAATAAATCTCGTAGTATAGGTACAGTGTGGAACAGTAATATTTATAAAGAATCCCGAAACACGTTTTTTGTAAATTTTAAAAAAATTAAACACAAAAAATTTTTTTTTAAAAGAATGTTAATGAGATTTAAGGTAAAACCTACCACTGGATAATTGATGAGTTTGTATTAATTATCTGTCAAAAGTATACTTTAAAAAAAATACAAACTAATTTCACAAAACGAAGCACCTAACAAATCAACTACCTACTAGAAATTTATAATTTTGGAATTAATTTATTTCTATTATAGACCAAGGCTAAAGCCTTAGAAAATGGTAAAAAGTGAAAAAAAATAGTAGTAAGATGAAACTTATTGGAAAAGAAAGAGAATATAACAAAAATAGAAGGAAAAAATATTTTACGGGCGATTTGAGGTCGGGAAGTGGAAGGTGGCCAACCAAAAAACGAAACAGAGCCATTTGCAGGAACCTCGTCAACATTTTAGAAAAGAGCTCAGACCTGTCGATTTTTAATTAAAGGGACACTCTTCCGGTATTTTTGACTCCTCTACTTTCAACGCCAAGCGACGATAAGAATTACCTCAAAATTTTAAAATGGCATTGGGGGTCGAATAAGATGTCTTTTGAAAGCTCTGAAAATTCTCTTTACAGTAGTACTTAAATTTTACATTTCGTCGCAATACTTTGAAAAAAATTACATGTTAAAATTTCAATTATTTTAGTTGCTTGCTTACTACTTAATTGATTAAATGTTCAAACTGATGACCATACAATAATAAAGATTTTGTTTAAAACTTTCACGGACATTCCGAAAAATTTCCGGAGTAATTCGACGGCACTCGTCAACGATTCTTTGACGCAAATCTTCCAACGAATTTTTATTTTTAACAGGACGGTGCTCCTCCGTATTATGCGGCGATTATTCGTCAGTATTTAGACCCACGTTTTCCACGGCATTGGATTTGGAGAAGAGGTAGAATTAAATGGCCTCCACGATCGCCAGATTTATCGCCCCTCGATTTCTTTTTGTGGGGACATCTGAAAAGTAAAATCTATAAAACACAACCATCGTCGTTGGAAGATTTGCGTCAAAGAATCGTTGACGAGTGCCGTCGAATTACTCCGGAAATTCTTTGGAATGTCCGTGAAAGTTTTAAACCAAATCTTTATTATTGTATGGTTATCAGTTTGAACATTTAATCAATTAAGTAGTAAGCAAGCAACTAAAATAATTGAAATTTTAACATGTAATTTTTTTCAAAGTATTGCGACGAAATGTAAAATTTAAGTACTACTGTAAAGAGAATTTTCAGAGCTTTCAAAAGACATCTTATTCGACCCCCAATGCCATTTTAAAATTTTGAGGTAATTCTTATCCTCGCTTGGCGTTGAAAGTAGAGGAGTCAAAAATACCGGAAGAGTGTCCCTTTAATTAAAAATCGACAGGTCTGAGCTCTTTTCTAAAATGTTGACGAGGTTCCTGCAAATGGCTCTGTTTCGTTTTTTGGTTGGCCACCCTGTATTTGTTAAAAATGCTTTTAAAAGCAAACCGTATTGTATACTAATATAGAGTAGGTACCTGTGAATTCGTAGGGAATATTAAAGCCTAGAGGTCCAAATTTCCTTCTTTCGATTACTATACCATGGAAAAGACAGAGAGAAAAAACTAGTAATCTAAATGTGGGAGATTTGGGATGGTCAGACTGCATGAAATCCGTCAGTTCTGATACTTCATTTCGATAGGCTCTCAGCATGTTTGCCTTTAATCCTGAAGGTGGTTCGATGGTCATTTTGCTACCGTTTTGCAATATGGAGACGGGAAAATGAGGGGACGGGGTAGATGTTAGCCAGACACGAAAGTCTCTGTGAGTATTTTCTGGAGAAAGCGATTCTACTACTCGTTCTAAACGAGGCATCCAACTTGGCGCCAGGTGACAATTCTAAAACAAAATAATAGTTGAATAACTTTTTACAAAAAAAATCATGTCACAGCATTAAGTCCACTAAACAAAATTTGATGGTTTGTGCGGTCTACTGTCCTCCTAGACATAACCTTAAGATAGAGGAATATAAAACTCTCTTACAACACCCAGGTGTTTATTTTTGGCGGTGACTACCATGTCAAACATGTTGACTGGGGATCAAGATTGACTACAATAAAAGGTAGTGAATCAAGGAACGCTATTCGTACAACAGGATGTAACTTCCATTCTACAGTCAAGCATCATGTCACAGCATTAAGTCTACTAAACATAATTTGATGGTTTGTGCGGTCTGCTGTCCTCCCAGACATCACCTCAAGATCGAGGAATATAAAACTCTCTTACAACACCCAAGTGTTCATTATTGGCGGCGACTACCATGTCAAACATGTTGACTGGGGATCAAAATTGACTACAATGAAAGGTAGTGAAAGCTATTCGTGCAACAGGATGTAACTTCCATTTTACAGTCAAGTCCACCTAATGGCCTACTGACCCAAATAAAATCCCTGACTTGCTTGACTTCTTTACTTCAAGGAAGGTGTCAACAAACTTTGTAGAAGTAAAGGAAAATATCGATCTGGATTCTGTCCTCTCAGCTCGTCCAAGGTTGATTAATACATTCACTGATTGGAAGAGTTTTAAAATTTCAAGAACGAATTAATATAAAAGTTCCATTAAGATCAATTAAACAACTAGAAGACGGGTGAAAACATTCACGAAGTTAATACAAACAGTAGCTTATAACAATACTGTTACGGATGGCGACCGGCTGGGCCCGTCCCTGTTAGATTGTTTGCCTTGTGGCGACGGCGCGTCGATCACAAAAGGAAAGGAAAGATGTGTATCAACAAACGCCCGATATTTAAGGGGAAGAATTTTCTCGTTCTTCCAGAATAGATGTCCTCACATAACTAAAGGGGTAAACTACCCAGCCGAAATTAGGGAATTAGTCAGAGAAAAGAAGATAGCTAGACATAGATGGCAACAATCTAGAGATTCGGCGAACAAGAAGATTTTAAACAACAACAGTTGAAAGAAGAAATAAACAGTAGACTATTGGATCTTATCTGAAAAATCTGTTAATGAAGAAAGTGATTATTCACTCTGGGAAGCCACTAAAAAGATTAAAATATTAACGTCAATTTCCCCCATTAGAAAAGACTGTGGGCAATGGACAACAAACAAAAAGCCGATATGTTTGCGGATCATCTTTATTATTTACGCCAAATCAAATGAAGGAAAATATTCTTCTCCAAGTATAAATAGAACTTTCCGGCTTTGGTGATATTGAAGAAGAGGTGAGAAATCAAACAACAAAAGCAATTAGAATACAATATGGTGCAAAAAGAGTATGGGAACGGACACTAAATCGAGAATCTACAACCGTCGTGAGGCCGGTGATGACATATACCGCAGAAACCAGGCCAGAAACAGCGAAAACCAAATGACTCCTAGAGACAGCTGAGATGAAGATACTCTGTAGAATCACTGGAAAGACACTGCTGGATAGAGAAAGAAGCGAGAATATCAGAACAGCCTGTAAGGTCAAGAACATTAATGACTGGGTAGCAAACAGGAAGAAGGAATGGAACGAACACATAGGTAGAATGGACAACCGCAGACTTGTGAGAATTGCTCGCGACAAGTACACATTGGAAAGAAGAGACGTTGGGCGCCCCAGGAAATGATGGAGTGACAGCCTCACGCAAGTGGACGATAATTGAATATTTGACTCGCCTACAATTAAGAATAAAGAAGAAGAAGAAGAAGTAAAAAAAATACTCACTTGGAAAAATACCCACGATCCCACTTCTACACCACTTTGCATCATTTTTTCAGCTCTGGGGCCTTGCCCTTGTCCCAAAGATATTGAAAACATTCTCTTGCTCATTTTCATTCTTTCGGCGAATTTGTACAATTCAGCTGCAGGATCCGTTCCAGTGGATAGGACAAAAACTAATGGGATCGAAGGACCGGATTCTTTATACATTGCTGACAATTCGGACGTTTGGGGTTCTATAAATTGTTGGCCCAGCTTTTCTGCTAAAAAGTCTTGCATCGCATTAGTAACTTTGTCAGGACGAAGACTTTTTAAAACTATCATCTTCTCGAAACTGTCCAAGGTTTTGTCTAGTGGCGACGGCAAAGGTTCCCTAAAATAATGCAACAAATTGTGTGTAAAGTGGATTCCCCCTGTTGAATTACAAATATCTCAAAAAAATACAAATTTTTCTTCTTGATATTAACTTGTAAATTTAATAATGAAACATTTAGTGATCTTTTGGTCCAATAGAAATTAAAATTATTATTTTCCATAAAATTAAGAAAAAGCAAATTATAATTTAGGGGTAGACATAATTTTTGAATAGTTGACCCCAAAACTGATCTATATCCAGTGCATCGATGCACGCGCTTTAAAAAGCAAATTAAATAATCAGAAAAATTCTAAAATGTCACGAGTTTTCGATATATCCTCTCCTATAATATTTTCTGAAGTTTTTAGGAATTTAAGTTAATTGCGAACACCTAGAGCCATCTATTGGCGTCACTAAGGACATTTATTGCTGCTGTTACTTGCTAAGTAGGTTCCTGTATTTTTTTTAATTGTTTAGACTTCTGTCGGACAGATAGCAGGCTCGGTATGTTATTTGTAATTTTGTGATACCATTGCATCAAAATTACATAATACAATCATTGTTTAAAGCAGCGTTTCTCAAACTGTGGGGCGCGCCCCCTAAGGGGGGCGCGTTTACATGATTGGGGGGGGGCGCAGTACAGATTAAAAATAAAATGGTAATGATAAAATGCTACAGATAGATTTTTAAAAAATCTCTATTGAAATTTTACTTACTTAATGATGACAAAGAAACATTCTAAGGACTAATGGCTAACATGAGCTTGTTTTAAGGCGCACAACTTCTCTAAATTTGGTTCTATGTTAGAGATGGCCACTCTGAGTTCATTTTCTACTTGAAGTTTATTTCTGTATTTAGATTTCACGACAGCAAGTGCAGAAAATCCAGTTTCACAAAGGTAGGACGTTGGAAAAGGCAACAGAATTCTAAGCGCTTTGGCTTTTATAACGGAGTAGTCGTTCGGAAGTTCAGTCCAGAAGTTTGTTAAAGATTTGTTAACAAAGTTTGATTTTTGTAAGGGATTTGTTGAAATATCTATCAGTTGTTCTTCTTCTTGCAGTGATAGTCCGACAGGTCTATTTTCGAATGGATTTAAAACCCAGCTCCAGTCTGACAACTTGATATCTTTCTCTGCAAAGAAGTATCGCTTGAAATTCTCAGTTAAGTTTTCTAAATGGCTTTCTATGGTTTTTAGCATCACAGCTTTATGAATATCTTCCAATGGGGAATCTTGCACAAAATCGCAAAATGTGGGAAACATTTCCAAACTGTTTTTTTTCAATTTGTTATGCCATAACTGCAATTTCTTACAAAAAGCATCAATCTTTTGACTTAAATCAAATATATTTACGTCTTTTCCTTGCAGCTGAAGATTAAGTATATTAAGTTTTTCAAAAATATCTACTAAATAAGAAAGCTTCAGTAAAAATAATTTGTCGAAAAAATCTGTTGAATGCTTGTGACCTTCCTCGCTTAAAAATATCGCTATTTCCCTTCTTAATTCAAAGACACGCTTAACCGTCTTACCACGTGACAACCATCTGGATGAGGAATAAAACAACAAAGATTGATGCTCAGCTCCCATATCTTCACACAGAACAGAGATTATCCTTGTTTTTATAAAGTTAACAACTTCAATAACTACTGTCAAAATCATGTTTAGTCCAGGGCTTAGCGATTTTGATGCTAACGCTTCCCGCTGTATCATGCAGTGCGTCCAGATAATTTCTAAGGATTCCTTTTTTACTAGCGCTTGTAAACTGTTGTATTTACCAGACATGGCTTGAGCTCCATCGGTGCAAATCGCAACACAATTTTTCCATTGCAAATTCATTTTAGTAATAGAATCATTTGTAATCTTGAACAACTCGGTGGCTGTAGTTCTTCCTTCAATCTGTTTACAAAACAATAAATCTTCACATATTTTAGAACATTGACAGAATCTAATGTAGCAAATCAAATGGGAATCATTACTAGAGTCAGTTGCTTCGTCAAGTTGTATAGCAAACAAGTTTCCAGTAAGCTCAGATTCAAGCTGCTGCTGCATATCAACTGATATATCGTTAATTCGTCGACAGATTGTATCATTTGACAGAGGAATATTGTTAAGTTGTGAAGTAAAATTTTCACCAAACATTATTTCTACAATGTCTTTGCAAGCGGGTAAAATAAGTTGCTCTGCAATAGTGTGCGGTTTTTTGCATTTAGCTACTTTGTATGCCACTTTATATGATGCCAAGAGAGCCTTCTCATTTACTGCCAGTACTCTATGGAAGCTGGATTTTTGTTTTTTAAACAATCTGAGTTTCTCCACAAAAAAATCTCGCGGTTTATTGACGTATTCTCTGTGCAGCGTTTCTAGATTCCTCTGTAATTTATTTGGTTTCATGCTATCTGCAGCCAATACTTTTAAACAGATAACGCATTGTGGTTTTTCTTCGCCACCTACTTCAAGGCTAGTAAAGCCCAAATTTAGGTATGATGGGTTCATATTTTCTTGTTTTAGATTTCGGACGATTTCCACCTGAACCTGTCGATGTACAAGCCCCGTCATCCTCAAGTTTTCGTTTTAAAAATTTATCCATACTACATCTACTTATACACTCACACTTCACAATAATGCTTGCTTAGTGTTAAAACACCTTCACTGAGAGACTGAGAATACCGTATGTGCGCTTCTGTATTTATAGTCGCGTTCAGACAGTTCGAGAAAGATCAGGAAGCTTGAATACGTGGCACGAACGCCGCGAACTTTCCGACAGCATCTTTGGCGCTCTCGACGAGACAATGTTGCCTATTTTAGTCCAAATTCCTAGGTCTACGGATTGGGGGGCGCAACATTTTTTAAATTAAAACGGGGGGGCGTGAATAACAAAAGTTTGAGAACCGCTGGTATAAAGACAACATTATACAATGGTACAATCATTGTATTTATACAATGATACAATGGTAGCAATGCATAAAGACATCACGCCTGAATATCAAGTGTTGGAGACGATTCCTAACGCCATCTGTCTAAGAAAAATTTGAATTTTTCAACTCGTGACGTAGTTACCCCTACATGGTTTTCATTCAAACTGTTGTAAATGTAATCGAGACAGAAACGGATTTAGGGGTTGAACATATTCACTTTCAGTTTTAGTCCCAAAATTCGATAAACCGCATTCGGCAAAAATTAATTAAACGAAATCGTAAACATTCTGTTGTTTTTTGGAATATCCATTTCCTCGAACTTTTCTATTGACGTCGCCGTCTGTTAAAAAAATAAACTCATTGACCTTTAATAGATATGATATAGATACGATTTAAAATGGTTTAGCTATTCAATTACAGAACGAGTTAAGATTATTTCCAATTTTTTTATTACGACAGTATTGCAGTATGACAGAAAAAATTGACACATTATCAAAACATAGGCGTTGCGTGTCATTTTTAAGAGGTGAACGTTGTACTTTAAATTGATTAAGATTTTTTTTGCAAAAACGGTATAAAGATTGAAAAAAATCATGGATGACCATATGCCTTTCTGCACACGTGGTACATTCCTATTTTTAATTAAGGGGTTGGGACTGTGGAAGGAAGAGAGTTGACAAATGACAGATATCTGTAACGTAAAAATATGTCCCCCATGGAACAAAAATCGACATGTTTCAGCATTTCCGTAAATTCTTGTGAATACTGCCAAATATTGGGGTGGACTGTTTTCTGTGGCCCACTCTGTACATTTGCTTGAGAAGATTGTGAATCTTTTATTTAGAGAATAACCTAGGTCAAACAATGAATTAATTTTTTCCTTTTTAGTGCATTTGTATAAAACTATACCTAGAAATTACTTAAAAAAAACTCAATTGAGTTAGTTTATCTAGTTTTATACCATTTCTGTACCATTTATTGCCAAATTCCCCATTTGAAGGTCTATCAAATTTCTTTTCAATCGTGTATGTAAAAATCTGACATCTAATACACCATTAATTTTTTCCCCTTTTTGAAACAAAGTGAAAAAATAATACTTATTAAGTGAAAGAGTTGTTAATAGTCTTATCACTAGTGCACACAATTATTTGAGAATTTACCGGACATCTTAAAAACGTAATGTGAAAAATACAAATAACTGCATTCAATTATAGAAAGTTAGGAATTGTACGATAAAACTCACAAGGAATGATGCAATCTAGTTTTCGCTATTTTTTCGCAGCCATTTTCCAAAACTTGTTTCTTGTATTGTTGAAAATGTATCAGGATTTTCACAATATATTTGTACATATAGAACTTCAAATAAGAAATATTTCTAGGAAAAACATCAATAAATTTTAACTCAGTACATTACACAATGATATTGTTACGAATTTACTGAATCCGTCTCTGGCGGCTACAACCGAATTTGGGGTGTATATTTAATGAGGATAGATAACAATGGATAATTCGAGAAATAACTGGACCCTTCTCGTGGTTATTCGTTCAGATATAAAAAAGGGGTCCGGCAAGGTCGAGCAACCGCTGGAACCGCGTCGAATAATGGAGAAATAGGTAGAATGATCTGGAACTGTGATATCGGAAATATAAAAGGGGAAACGATCATAACAAAAAGGAGTATCGGTTTTTGTGTTTGCGAATTATTAAATGTAAATAGTTATATATATAATATATATATAATAGTTATATATATATTATAAATATAATAGTTATATTATATCGAGTTGTAAAAGTTGTATAGCTAAGTGAATATCTAAGTGGTTAATAAAAGTAAAATTTATTGTATTAAAATAAACATTGTTTTGTTATTGGACCGAGAGTTTTAATCGCCGAACCCACAGAGGAACTAAAAGTCTTAACAATATTTTGGGGGTTTCTTTTCTTTCCTCCAGGAATTTAAATTGGTAACATCACTAATTTTGTTCGAAAACTATACACCTATCACTATTAAACTGAATAAAACGCAGATATATTATTTATTTATCAACTAGTTCATCACGCAATCAACATAGTCCAACACATGAACCAAAAATGAACTAAATGATATTAATAATAATAATATAAATAATATTAAAATTACGAAATTATAAACGCATCCTACGGAGCTACAAAACAATAAAGTAACGGTGAGCTGATCAATACCATTCGCTATGCCGATGACACCGCAATCTTATGTGATGATCTCCAGGAACTTTAACGTCTTTTAGACTTGGTCAACGTGATGGAACAAGAAATGGGTCTAAACATAAATGTCACTAAAACTAAGCTTATGGTTTTCAGCCGTCGGCCGTATAATGATGCTGCACTGCAAATGAATGGCCAAAACATTGAAAGAGTTCCATGTTTCAAATTACTTGGTTGTTACATTACAGAGCATCTCGACCCGTATAAAGAAGTCAAGTGCAGTCTTCTGCAATAATAATCTAAATCTAAAGCTCCGCCAGAGAATGATCAAGTGCTACATATGGTCTATACTGTTGTATGTGGCAGAGATTTGGACCTTAAAAACAGCAACCATTAATCGTCTTGAAGCATTTGAAATGTGTCTACATAGACGTATGCTCCGAATCCCATGGGTAGCCAAGCAGACAAATGAAGCGGTTTTAAATAGAGCAAACGCCGTCCGCGAACTACTAATAACAGTTAAATTCCGAAAGCTGTCCTATCTAAGTCACATACTTAGGGGTGATCGTTACCGTATCCTTCAACTTATAATGAAGGGCAAGATAGAAGTCGGTAGAAGACAAGCCTCGTGGTTAAAGAATCTTAGAGAGTGGACCGGAATTCGAAGCGCAAAACAACTCTTTAGAATCGCCGAAGACAGAGCACAGCTCGCCATTGTGATTGCCCACATCAGGAGGACCTGATATGGCACCAAAAGAAAAAGGTGGAGGTGCCAAGACAATCAACTTTCAACCCAAATGACAATGAAATCGCAGGCCTTCATCTATGGTGCTGCCATCTACACGCAGCCTCCTTTCGCCTCCAACGAAAACTCCATAAGGTGATACTACTATGTAGTCTTTATACAATGCCAACGTATGTAGACTCCTATGGATGACGTAGAATAAATAAATAAGTAAATAAATAATGTAGAAATTAACAGGCTATATGGTATACTTTACCTATGCGGTTCCAAACTTTCGAAAATGACTTTGTATCTGTGAATAAAATCAGGAAAGGTGTTGACAAAACTTTGTAACCTAGGCAACGCATTTAACGCCAGTATTTCATTCCAGGCTCTGAGGGATAACCAGCTTGGAGCGGGATTAGGGACGACCTAAAATTAATTTAAAATTATTTGACGCATTACTCTTCCTCTTACACATCAATAAGTTTGGCCCTAACTATCGAATGTGTGTCACTGAAGTAATGGTCAAAAACTCGGGTTAAAATGATATTGGAAATTTTGTATCATAGTGGATCAGGATAATATAAGCTTTTGAAGGCACACAAATTATATTCATTCTTTTTGCAATTCTGTGTTTAGTCACAAAGACTTCTTTATTTTTCCAATTATACAAAAACTTTGTGGTGAAGCATCTTTACCAGATGATGCATTGAAAGAAAAATGTGAGGATAAATTCTACGAGGTATCATCGGTATTCTTGGTATCAAAACAGTTTCACCAGTTCCGCAACCAGTTAATATTGTACATTCAAATTTAAATTTCAATTTCTTAGTTAACTTTAAATGTTAATTCGTGCTACGGAATTCTGGAAGGCGTCAAAGAATTTAAAAATCACTTGGATAATGTACTGCCTCCTCTCTATAAACGACTGTTACAACCATAGACATAGACTAGACTGTGGGTCCCCGTGCTGAGAGTTGGCTCCCGATGAGAAAAAGAGGTCTTAAATGTAAACTCAGTTGAACTACTTCATTTCAAACTGTTATAAGCGCCGTCGAATTGGGGTGTATCGATGAACCGAACAGTCCGAACACGAATATAAGGAACGAGTATTGGATTAAGGAATTAAACTGAACTGAATGAAATGATTCGATAGGTATAATATCTTATTGAAAATTTGATACAAAATTTATAATTTTCTGAACACAGGAAGTATTTTTAATAATTTTTTAACATTATGCATTTAATAATATGACTGAAAAAGTTCATTTTTAGCATAAAAAGGGGTTTTTTAAGAACACATTTGCATATTTTATTGAAATTTTATATTTGGTCTTTAGTAACTAGAACTACAATAAAAAAATTCTGTGATTCGTTCTTCTAATTCAGTACAAACAGTTTGTTCGCGAACTAGCTCATCGATGTGACTAGTTCTTTAAATAGAACGAGGAGTACCCATCTCTAGTTTCTAATCCTCGACCGGCCGACCCCTCCACTCAGTTCTCCGCGTCCCTCTCGGGCGTAAGCCCCGTTCATTAAACAGAGCGCGAAACAACCTCTCGAGTGACTATCTCTTTCTCAACGGGAGCCAACTCTCGCATCTAGACCCGCAGTCTAATCTCCTATGTCTATGGTGTCAACTGAGTAGTAGATCTGGGATGATGCTTCAAATTTTGAAAAAATCAATTCATTTATTTGATTACTTGCTCTGCTCATTAGTATTATTTTCAACCATCATAATACCAGAACCTTCATTACGCTCAATTATTTATGGGCATCGTTCGGCGTCTACCCATATTTTGATAGTTTTTTTTGGAAATGTCAATATAACGTCAAAAGCATGTAGGCGGCATGATTTTTTCCGACATCTTCAACATTCATCATCATATTTCAGCCAATTTACACAAAATATTAATGAAGTTACACCTAAACCTTCCACATGAATCACTCCATCCATTAGTACAAGCCGTATGAAAATAAGTTTGGTAGTTTTTGAATTTATCGCGTTCAGACAGTCAGATGCGACGGGGACTTTGTTTTATATATACAGGGATTTTCACGAGGAGCGTTAATTAGACGTTTATGGCAAACCAGACAACAGATCAATCTAAAAATGTAATGGTATGCATAAATTAACATGATCTCCACGCCTAAAATATTTTAGTTGACGTGGCTTTGCCGCTTCTACTATAAAGTACGGTTACTTTGATTTTTCGAATAGAACGCGCATATACCCTGTATATAATATCATTTTATGATTTTTCATTACTTTAACAACAACTTCATGTACTATTTCCCTATACCTATTTGTTACCGTTTAGGAGATAAAAATTAATTTCGATTGTTTTTTCTGATAACGCTGATAATCTTAAACTCTCTGGTACTGAGACGATTAAATTCAATATGGAGTGAAGTGATACCATGGGAATTCTCACCTCCAAATCATATTTCTATTTGCCTCATACAGGGTGGTTAGGAAATGCAGATACTTTGTTCACATGAAAAAATGAGTGAAAGTCAAGTTTTTCAAATGGAACAGCCTGTATAATTTCACATTTTTAAACTATACATCCAATTTTAGATTGGCTTTGTTTAGATAATCATATTTCGATATCAAACAGTTTTCGAGATAAAATGTTTCAAACATAAACTAACGTGGTTTCCTCGTAAAAAAAAATCAAAATTAATTTATATCTCCTAAACAGTAACAGATAGATATAGGAAAATAGTACATAAAGTTGTTGGAAAAGTGATGAAAAATCGTAAAATGATATTATACACAGGGTGTTCTATGTGAAAAGTCAACGCCGCATCGTCTAAAATATTTTAGGAGTGTAAATATTAATTTATGCATACCATTACATTTTCAGATTGATCCGTTGTCTGGTTTGACAGAAACATCTAATTAACGCTTGTCGTGAAAAGCCCTGTATATGGAATAAATTTGTTAAAAAATAGATAGGTGGAGTAGTGTGTGGGTGTTTTTATTCGCAGACAATATGCAAATAAATTATTCACAATACTTTTACCTGCGTAGGTGAACCTCCGGCTAAAAAGTGTTGCCATTCTTGAGGGTTGACCTGTTTGAGGTCCATTAATATTCTTATGCATAACAAAAACGCAAAATGCATTTTATGTTTTTCGAAGAGACTTCTGCAAACGTTGGTGTACAAATTGAACGTGAAACAATCATTGATGGTCTTAACTCTCGTTTCTATAACTTCTGCAATCACAAAATTAAAAGATGTTTTTATTATTTAGGGAATGAAATTAGTATTTAATTATAAAACGGGTAAAAATAAAAAAAAATCGAATGCGGGGACTCCTGCCAAAATGTTGATATTTCTTATTTGAATGGTCAGATCATCGAAAGCTGCATGCAAAAATGAAATAATTGTTAAACAATTGATTTGTAGATTTTCCGTCGTAGGCAGGCTAAGTGCGCATGCGCGACCGACTGATATGTATTTAAAAGTAATCCATAGTATGACGAAGATCATTTTTATTTTCAACAGGACGGTGCTCCTCCGCATTATGCGGCGATTGTTCGTCAGTATTTAGACCAACGTTTTCCACGGCATTGGATTGGGAGAAGAGGCAGCATTAAATGGGCTCCACGATCGCCAGATTTATCGCCCCTCGATTTCTTTTTGTAGGGACATCTGAAAAATAAAATCTATAAAACACAACCAGCGTCGTTGCAAGATTTGCGTCACAGAATTGTTGACGAGTGCCGTCGAATTACTCCGGAAATTCTTCGGAATATGAGTGAACGTTTTGAACAAAATCTTTATTATTGTATGGAAGCGGGCGGTCATCAGTTTAAACATTTAATCAATTAAGTAGTAAGTAATCGACTAAAATAATTGGAATTTTAACATGTAGTTTTTTTCAAAGTATTGGAAGGAAATGTTAAATTTAAAGACTATTGTGAAGATAATTGTAAGAGCTTTTGAAAGACATCTTATTTGACCCCCAATGCCATTTAAAAATGTTGGGGTAATTCTTACGCTCGCTTGGGGTCCGACTTTAATAAAAAATAGACGGGTCTGAGCTTTTTTCTAAAATATTAACGAGGTTCCTGCAAATGGCTCTATTTCGTTTTTGGTTGGCCACCCTGTATGTATACTGTGTATTGTTTAAATTGTGTTTTACTTTAATTGAAGTTTTCACTTTAACAGGTACCCTACCTAATTATTTTGACATTCATTGTTCGGTTTAACAATACAAGTTTAAAGTCACAAAAGTCAGTTACTTTTTTTTTTGTTTATATTGTTTATAAAATAAGACTTATTTTATTTTTTACCTGATTTTTCGGTTTCAGACATGGTGGAAACAAAAATTTGTATAAACCATTCCAGAGAATACTGATACATCGGATCTACGTTTGACAAATCAGCAACACAGAAGAAGAGAATCTGTGCTCTATTTGCTACTGGAATATACAAAGCTCTGGTGTTGTCAATATCGATTTGAGTTATCTCTGCAGATTCCACTTTGTTCTAAAAAATATTTCTATGAAATATCATTTCTTCTCAAAGTTTGAAAATGGTTTTGAACTGTTTTAAATATTTTTGATTTTGTCTATAGTTTAAAACATATGTTAAATTAATAATTTCTTTTTTTTGCGTCTACAGTTCGTGGTTTACTACAATCTTCACACAAATCGTCTATTTTTCCCATGATCAATTTGTTATTTTCTGGATTTAATGAAAATGCTATAAAGTTTGGATTTTAAAAAAAAAATTTTCAACCTTTTTTCTTAAACAAGTTTTAATGCATATTTGAAAAAAATTATCATTATTAAATATAACCGTATTACAAAAACTTTATTTTGTTACTGGCGAAATTGGTAATTTTTTATTTCAGTACATTTTCTTATAGAAAATTATTCGGTGACCGTTACAAAATGTTTAGGATACATAATTGGTAACCAATTCGGCAATGGAAGTGGCGCTGGTATTGTGATAAAGTGGAGAACGTTGCAAGTGTGTCTTTTATTAGTAATTTATCTCTAGGTCATGTAACGCTACTAATTTATTTTAGGGAATATTGGTCGATATTAAAAATGATTAAAATGATTAACCAAAATAAATCTCTACCGACAGGGATCTTTTGACTTCTTAATTAAATTCAAATCGGGGGAACAGGTAGATCAAATTATAAAAAAATAAAATTACCTTGATATCCTCACTTTTGACTTTGGAAGCTTCTAAAGTGATGATAAAATCTAGATCTTCGATGGGCGAAATTTCTGATGAACTTAATTTAAATAGAATCCTATCTTGTATTTCTTTTAATTCGTGTTTCATTGTCGCTATGCTGACCACAATTTGACTTCTTTGTTCTTCTAAATCCGGTCTTTCTTGCATTACGACCAAAGCCAACAGTTGATCTTGTAAACCACTAAATCATTGTTATGTTACTCTTTGGACATGTTTTTAACTTCCCAGTGAAAGTTATAGTAATGGGTCCGATTTTGCGAATCGCGAATTTTGACATATCTCTATATTTCAAGGTCCCCAGAAAACAATAGTTTTTAAGTGGACGTCTGTGTGTGTATGTACGTAAGTATTGTATGAAAATTATGATGACAATATTTTTAATAATAATAATTACAACAACAAAACATATATGGTATTTTTTCATTCTTTCCACTGGGAAGTTAGTCGTGTGGACCTCTCGGTTCGCACCCAGACCACTGATATTTACTTTAAATTTTTATTCCCAAGCTGCCTCGTTGTCGCTAATTTAGTATTTTTAATGTGAGTTTTGTGAAGTTTTCGTATTGTTCGAAGAAATGAAATTATTGTTGGTCAGATTATTTTTAAAATAAAGAAAGTATAAAATATCTTACGTGGAGACGACAGTGAAGTTGACAATCAGTACTTTAATCGAAATTTCGGGGGTGTAATGCGGGTTCGGTAATTTCGTCGTAATGAACAATTTGAAATTTTCATCGTAAGGTACCACAACATCGCCCAGCTTAATCACCAAGGTGCCGCTCTGCAAGAATACTTGATGGAGGAGTAACGGATCGAGGGCAGGATCCAAATCAACTCCAACGTTTTCGATGAGCACAGGTTTTCCAAATCGAACGGAAGACTCCATCGTTCTCATTAGATCTTTATCGGCAAGTTTGCAAATTGACAAGCCTATATTTTTTCCCTGCAACAAAATAAAAAAAAAATTGTAAACTTTCTAAGTGTTGTGATGGTAAAATCCTGCCGGGGTGATTATGATAAAGAGATCAAACGTCTTGGCAACATCCTAATCTTAAATAAAAGGCCTTCTAATGTTGTTCAACATCTGTGGTGTGACCGACCTAATCGCAAGCATCATTCTTCTTCTTACGTATGGTAAATCTAGTGTTTTAGTTTTGTACACCATACTTTTCACATATCCTTCCAAGAAGAAGTCTAATAGCGTTAGATCGGGTGATCGTGCTCGTCTTTTTATCGATTTTTGCCTCGCTATCCACCGATTTGGTATAGTAGGAACTTTTTGTTGCTCCATGTTTGAATCTGACTATTTGCCACCAATTTCTTAATTAAAGTGATTTTCCCAAACGAAATAGTCTGGAAATTCGCTTTTAATCGGAAGTTAAACTATTTCCATGGATCTTTCGTTTAAAGTGAGACAGAAGCATGTATTGGCTTATTTATTTCAATTATCGACAAAAAAATCTTAATTTTCAAAATGAAATCAATATCGAGATATTTGTACTCCGATCCTTTCTGAGTTGACCCACCAAATCTGAGCTCTTAAAGTCTAATCCTTTCTGAGCGTAACTCGAATAAAAAATACACGACATCGAAAGCCCACCTTAAAATGTTGGTCGCGATTCGTAACAGTATGTTGTTAGTAAAGTAAACAATAAAATGAAATCTATGTTCTAAATATATGGCGAGTTCTCGGAGTCTGGCATGAATGAGAATGAAAAGAACTTCTCAAAATAACGCGATTATTAGATTTATTTAAAATAAATATAATTTTAATAATATTCTTTTGTTATTTTGCGTACCATATTTTTAACCCACTTGTTCGCCTGTCCCTGTGGGTCAATAAAAAGCGGCCACCTCCTGGAACAAGACACCAAAACGGCGTTTTCCGTTGATAAATAATCTCTGGGTAATCCATCCAGCTGCCAAAGGCGAATCTGTACTGGCTCTCCCAGTATACTAACTGGATTACAATTCTGAGTGAACGGTATTTTGTACTCGGTAATCTTCTGCATCCAACCATCGAACAATTTGCGCCTGCAACAAATATAACCTACTTTAATTAACGTATATATTTAATATATGTATACTTTAATGATTTGATATTACTTTTCAAGGCATATTACAAAAACAAGTGGTCGTCCAGTGGTCGAAAGATGACCATAATTTATACATACATGCATACATACATATAGTCACGCCTTTTTCCCGTAGGGGTAGGCAGAGACCACTTCCTTCCATTTGCTACAAACAATGTTAATCTGATCGAGATATGTTCGCCGAGGTCGACCTCGACCGACTTGTCCATTCACAGTCGCCTTATAAATTTGTTTCGTCAATCTTCCTTCATCCATCCTTTCTACGTGTCCAAACCATTTAAGCATTGCTTTATCTATCTTTGTAACCACATCTTCTTTTACACCACAGCGTTTTCTTATCTCACTATTCTTAACTTTATCCAACCGAGTCACTTCGGCTATACTTCTCAAACTACTTAGGTTAGGTTAGGTTTTATGTGAGTGGGGCGTGGTCGCCCCTCCACCGCGACCCTTAGTAGGTCTATTGTGGCTCACCCCTAGAGGCTACAGTTCACCGTACAATCCAGCCCTTTTTACGAAGTTCATGGTTGTATAGGGTGAGATTTTTTTAAAATCGGTAGGTTCTAGGTTAGTGTAACCAAATATGTTGAACCTTATTCTTCCCAGGCCGGGGCATGAACATAGTATATGTTCAGCAGTTTCGTCTTCCACGCAGCAGAACCGACAGTCCGTTTGTTGGTTCAGATCTATCTTTCTGAGGTGGTATCTCAGACGACAGTGTCCCGTAAGCAGTCCTGTTAGAATACGCAGGTCATTTCTGCTCCATTCTAGGATCTGCTTAGTTGTGTTTCTCGAGGGTTGTAACGGTAAAAACGCCTTCGAGTGGGTTAGCCCTGGTAAGTCGGACCAGTACGTGAGTATTTTCCTCTCCGCCCAGTCCGAAATAATTGTTTTGGCGGCACTTATGGTGACTCCAAAAACCGGTTCTGGTCCAGTGAACGCCCCCTGTTTTGCAAGGGTGTCGGCTTTTTCGTTTCCTTCCACCCCCTGGTGCCCAGGTACCCACAGTAGGGTCACCCTGTTGTTCGCACCAATGTACTCTAAGGATTCGATGCAATTCCATACAAGTTTAAAATTTATCTTGTTGGAGCTCAGTGCTTTTAAAGCGGCCTGGCTGTCTGATATTATATTTATGTTTTTGTTTGCTAGAGGTCTGTTGGTCAACTCTCTTGCACACAATTCGATAGCGAATATTTCAGCCTGAAAGATTGTGGCATACCTGCCAAGACTGGTAGATATTTCAATCTTTGGTTTCCTGCTGAAAACACCGGCCCCAACTCCATCTGGGGTTTTTGAGCCGTCTGTGTACATTACGTATTCAGTCTCTGGGAAGAGGATTTGTCCCCTCATCCATTCGTCTCTCTCCGGAAAGAGGACTTTGAACGACTTTCCTACGTGTATTTTTGTGGCTAGCAAGTCAGGAACCATCCCGAGAATTTGGTGGTTTTTTGTTTCACTCAGTATCCCGGAGTGATCTCCGAGTTGCTCTCCATTTATTTGCTTTTCCAAAGACAGGAATCTATAGGAAGCTATCCTGGCCTCCCTCTCTAAGAGAATATCTAGGGGAGGGAGATGTAGGAGGTGTTCCATCGCTGCCGTTGGTGTGCTGGACATAGCTCCAGTTATGGCCAGGTATGCCAGCCGCTGAAGGCCAGCAAGCTTTGCTCTAGCTGTCTGTTGTAACCCTTTGGTCCACCAGACTACTGAACCATACGTGACCATAGATATTATCATTGTTTGATAAATCCAGTAAATCTGTTTGGGGTTCATTCCCCAAGATTTGCCACATACTCTTCTGAGATTCCAGAGAGAAAACCTGGCTTTGTTTATTGTTTTTTCCAACTGGGCGTTCCAGGTGAGTCTTTTATCCAGAACTACACCCAGGTATTTATTTCACTTCCGTCGCAAATGGAATGCTCTCTCCGTATAGGACAGGCTGCCGAAGCTTATCTAGCTTTTTCCTTTTCGTAAAAGGAATAATTACAGTTTTTCGGGGGTTTACAGACATTTGTTCCCTCTCGCACCATCTGTATACTGTGTTAAGAGCTTCTTGAAGGACGTTTGAGATCGTCGCTTCAAATTTACCTCTAACTATTATAACCAGATCATCCGCATAGCATTGAAAATCTACTCCCTGCATGGAAAGCTCGCTCAGCAGAGAGTCGACTAGAAGTGACCACATTAGGGGGGAAAGTACCCCGCCTTGTGTACACCCCTTCGCCGCCATGAACCTAACCGACTCTCCATGCAGTGATGATATTATATATCTGTTTTCAATCATGTTTTTGATCCAGTTACAGATTTTACCGTCTATCCCTCTATCCCTAATTGATGTATAGAGTGACTGTGGTAAGGCGTTATTAAACGCTCCTTCTATATCTAGAAAAGCTGCCAGCGCAATTTCCTTATGTTTAAGGGAATGGCCGATCTTTCCTACTAGATTGTTTAGAGCTAAATCCGTAGATTTGCCTGTTTGGTAGGCATATTGGTGGGGGTTTAAGGGATGTTCCCTAAGATTCCCCTCTCTAATATGTCTATCAATAATTCTTTCCAGAGTTTTCATTAAGAATGAGGTAAGGCTGATCGGCCGGAAGGATTTGGGTAGGGAATGATTCACCGTACCCGTTTTACGTATGTATACAACTCTCGCCGTTGACCAGCCCAGCGAAATATAACTCCACGCCAAACTCGCTCTGAATAGTTTAACCAAAAGAGGTAGTAAAATTTCGCTGCCCTTCTGAATGAGGGCAGGGAAAACACCATCCTCCCCTGGAGACTTGAATGGGGAGAAATAATTCACCGCCCATTGTACAGATGTTGGGGTGACCACTTTTGAAACCTTTCTCCAATCCTCAACTCAAACTACTTATCTCCGCAGCATTAATTCTATTTTCAAACTCAACATTCACTACCATACATAAGGGTAGGAACCAACACACTTCTATGCACAGCCAGACGTGCCTTTTTTGACACTTTCTGGCTGTTCATAAAGCTATACAGTGCCCCATTTATCTGTTCTCCTGCCAACACCCTTCGCTCAATGTCACTGTTATATTTTCCATCTCTCGTAAACTTTGAACCTAAGTACACAAATTCATTTACTTGTTCCACTCTTTCTTCCCTAATCGAAACTTTACAGTTTGTTATGCTTTCTTCTCTTTCAAAAACCATTACTTTCGTTTTGTTTACATTTATTTTCATCCCTTTGATTTTCAGGGCATTATGCATAACATTAACCATCGCATGCAACTCCTCTTCAGATGACGCTAATATGACTTGATCATCGGCGTAAAGAAGGCATCTAACGATCAAATCATTCATTTTCAATCCATACGCACTCTCTTTCAAATCTTTTAAACAATCGTCTATGTATAAGTTAAACAGCCATGGCGAAGCCACACATCGCTGTCTCACACCTTTTTTGATGTTAAATCAGTCCGTGCAAGCTCCGTTTATCCTGACACAAGCAGTGGAATCATCATAAAGTGATTTCAGTGCTTATATTAAACTACCGCTCACCCCATTCATAGACAATGTCGACTAAAATTTCCTCCTAACCACTCTGTCATAGGCCTTTTTCAAGTCTATAAAAGCGCAATAGACCTTCTGCATTCTAGCCAAGAATTTTTCGACTATCGTAATGAAAAGTTGTTCGTTTTCCGGTCTACCATCATGACTTTGGTTTTACTGATATTTAGTTTTAAGCCGTACTCTTTGCTTATATTTCCCAGTCTTGTCATGATCATTTCCAGCTCGAGTTGATCTGTCGCCAATATGAGAGTATCATCGGCATATCTCATTAGATGACATGTAAGCCGCTTGTGGGAGAGTAGCATCTAATAATTTTTTGGTAACATCCACCCATCGATTTGGTGATCGGCCACGCCTTCTGTTTCTTTCAGGTTTTCGCTGTACAATAAGCCTTTCCATATGCTCACTCCGACTGATGTGTCCGAAAAATGTAAGAATTCGAGAGTACACGATACTGGACAAACGTTTTGACGGACGTATTTCTTGTAAAACCGAAGCATTTGTTCTATGTGCGGTCCAGGACATTCTCAACATTCGTCGCCACGCCCACATCTCAAATGCATCAATCCGACGACGATCTACTTCTTTGACAGTCCAAGATTCTGAAGCATATAGAAAGACCGAAGACTCACTAGATTGATTTTAGTTTGTTATGTGATATTCCGATCCCTCCATACTTTATTTAACTGTGTCATTGCTGACCTAGCAAGCTGAATCCCCCGGTATTTTCTATTAGGTCTCCAAGATAGACGAAACTAATGACAACTTACAGTGTCCAATAGTCCGAGTTTCAGGATAGTTATTATGTTCTCTATCAATGATCATTATTTTGGTTTTATTATAATTTATGTTAAGGCCGTAAAGAGCACTGACATCTTCAAGTCTCATCAGGAGTTCCAGAATTTCTCTCTGGGAGGCAGCTATCAAGGTTGTATCATCGGCAAACCTTAAGTTAGACAATTTTGTGCCGCCAATATTTACTCCACCCTGCCAGTCCTCTAGAACCTGTCTCATAATAAATTCGCTATAGATATTAAAAAGAAACGGCGAGAGAACACAGCCCTGTCTCACACCCTTGCATGTGGCACCTTCATCAGACAAGCATTTATCAACCCTAACCCGTGCAGAATTGCTGTATCATATAATTGTTGTATCAGATACACTAGATGGTCTGGGACACCCATTGACAACATAATAGACCAGAGCTTTTCCCATTTTACGTTATCAAAAGCTTTGCTATAATCGACAAAACATAAATACGTAGGAGTATAGAACTCTCTCGACTTCTCAATAATTTAACTAATATTCAGAATTTGTTCTCTAGTGCCTCTTCCCCTTGTGAATCCAGCTTGTTCAGGGGATATCTGACATAGAAGATAGTGTTCCAAATGGGATCGAAGAATATACAGGAAAACCTTGCTGGTAGTTAAAGAGTTAAATGTTAGGAAAGGGGAAACTTCTTCTAAAAGTAATTTCTCTGATGAATAATGACAATTATGTCATAGTGACATTAAGCGAAGGGTGTTAGCAGGAAAACAAATGAATAAGGCACTGCATAGCTTCATGAACAGCCAGAAAGTTTTAAAAAAGGCACGTTTGGCTGTGCATAGAGGAGTGTTAGTTCCTACACTTGTGTATGGTAGTGAATGTTGGGTTTGACAGAAGAAGCATGAAAATAGGATTATTGCTGCGGATTAATCCCGTGCAATAGCCTTGGATATATCTAAAGCCTTTGACCGCGTTTGGCACCAGTCATTGTTAAGTAAATTATCTGCCTACGGTCTCCCAACCAAACTGCGGCTATGGCTCTTGAGCTTCATGCAAGATCGCTCCTTACATGTGGCAGTTGACGGTATTTCTTCTGATGCGTTTAAAACTAATGCCGGGGTCCCCCAGGGTTCCATCCTGTCCCCCACCTTATTTCTTTTACACATCAACGACCTCTTGAAAACCACCACGAACCCCATTTACAGTTTCGCAGACGATAGCACACTTGTCTCAACTTTCACATCCTATCGATCACTTTCGGTGAATGATACAAATAGACTCAGACAGGAACAGGTTGATTCCATCAATACAGATTTTAAAGTAATCGTCGAGTGGAGAACCAACAATCTTGTTCAGGTCAACGCCCAAAAAACACAAAGCGCCACGTTTTCCAAGAAAGTGAATTCCTCAAATCCTCCCATCACAATGTCCGGAAATACCCTTGAACCAAGTCCCTCCATCTCGATTTTGGGAGTCACGGTGTCCAATAATATGTCTTGGCATGACCATGTTGCTAACATCGCAAAGTCGGCAAGCCAGGGGCTAGGTTTTCTGTGGAAAGCCAGAAAATTTTTTACTCCTGATCAACTGTTGACGACGTACAAGGCTCAAATCCGACTTCTAATGGAGTATTTCTCGCACATTTGGGGTTCAGCACCAAGGCATTCTCTTCGTCTTCTAGATTCCATTCAGAAAAGAGCCATTCGCTTGATAAACAGCTCAACTCTCACAGATACCCTTCACCCTCTAGAACATAGAAGAAGAGTTGCAGACCAGTCATTGCTCTACAGATATTTCCATGGCAGATGCTCCAGAGAAATAAAAACTCTTGTACCACCATTGACCATATTCGGCCGAAGAACTCGGCACGCTGATCAGTCTCACCCATTTACTTCCAAGATTGACACTACAAGGACCAATCTTCATCAAGAATCCTTCTTTTACAGGGCTGCTACGGAATGGAATAAACTTCCAAAATCAGTTTTTCCAGAGAACTATGACCTGCAACTTTTTAAAAAGCGTGTCCACAATCATATCCTTTCTATAATCCCTTCCCCTTCTAATAGTCGCAGTGCGGGCCGTCCGCGGCCCACACGATAGGTCTACCCTTTTTGCGACTATTTTCATAAAAAAAAAAGATGAGCTATACTCGTTACTGTTTGTTTTATATGCAAAGGTAACGCATGATATGTGACAGTAGATATAGTATCCAAAAGCGAATGATCGATAATGTCATTTAAATAAATAAAATTTCTTACCTGTACGAATCGGTAAACGGTGTTAAATAAGCAACACAACCGGAACAAATTAAAATATCTCCGGTTACGTTAATTACGTTAGCTTCGATGTTTTCTATGGTTTGAATCCACCTTATTTTCTCTTCGGCCAAACCGCTTATCAATCTCATGGCTCTATTCATCCTTTCTTCGCAAGCGCCTATATTTGCTTCCTTTTCTTCTTTAAACGCTATTTTGGCGGCGAGAGCTTCCTGCAACTTTTCCAAACCTTCTAGAGTTTCTTTCATTTTAGCTTTGGCTTCCGCTAAGGCTCGTTCCGTTTCTTCGAGATCGGTCTTAGCTTGTGCCAAGGCCGCTTTTTTGGGTGCCACCGATTTGTTTACAAAATAGAATTTGTACATCGCGTGGATCCACATGCACAACGAAGTACACGCTTTGGATATCTGAAATTAAAAGCAAATATTGATTTGTGCTTTTGGGGATTCTACAGCTAAACTATTCATCTTCTATGGATCCAAATTGGTAATTTAATAAATTTAGAAATAATTTTTAAAGAAAGGCCAGGTCAAGAGTACCAGCAACCGACGATCATACATGAATAAGCCTATGAAAGTAGAAGCGAAACACGTGCTGGTGAAAAGAAGTACCCCAACGTCCTACGGGAAAAAGGCGTGATTATATAATAAATAAAAAATTCATAAAACGGGGAAGGCAGTTATTTTGATCAGAAGCAGGGACAACTAAGATATATACTCGAAGATTCTATTACTTTTTTTTTTTATGAAAATAGTCGCAAAAAGGGTAGACCTGCGACTATTAGAAGGGGAAGGGATTATAAAAAGGAGATGATTGTGGACACGCTTTTTAAAAAGTTGCAGGTCATAGTTCTCTGGAAAAACTGATTTTGAAAGCTTATTCCATTCCGTAGCAGCCCTGTAAAAGAAGGATTCTTGATGAAGATTGGTCTCTGTAGTGTCAATCTTGAGAGTAAATGGGTGAAACTGATCAGCGTGCCAAATTCTTCGGCCGAATGTGGCCAATGGTAGTACAAGAGTTCTTATTTCTCTGGAGCATCTGCCATGGAAATATCTGTAGAGCAATGACTAGTCTGCAACTCTTCTTCTATGTTCTAGAAGGTGAAGGGTATCTGTGAGAGTTGAGCTGTTTATCAAGCGAATGGCTCTTTTCTGAATGGAATCTAGAAGACGAAGAGAATGCCTTGGTGCTGAACCCCAAATGTGCGAGCAATACTCCAGTAGAGGTCGGATTTGAGCCTTGTACGTCGTCAACAGTTGATCAGGAGTAAAACATTTTCTGGCTTTCCACAGAAAACCTAGCCTCTGGCTTGCCGACTTTGCGATGTTAGCAACATGGTCATGCCAAGACATATTATTGGACACCGTGACTCCCAAAATCGAGATGGAGGGACTTGGTTCAAGGTTATTTCCGGACATTGTGTGGGATGATTTGAGGAATTCACTTTCTTGGAAAACGTGGCACTTTGTGTTTTTTGGGCGTTGAACTGAACAAGATTGTTGATTCCCCACTCGACGATTGCTTTAAGATCTTTATTGATGGAATCAACCTGTTGCTGCCTGAGTCTATTTGTTCCTTTAGCGACTAAAGCTGTTGAAAAAATCGATGACACAGCTCAACAAAAAGAAATTTGTTTGTTGTTGCCATTGATATTTCTGCAGATTTCTATAATTTCAAGTACACGGTTTACAAATGTATTCATAAAAGTACTTAATTGGCTCTGCTTTTATGATTTTGGTGTATTTATAATATTAAAAATAATAAACAATTTACGCCGGCTTGGTTTCTGGTTAAAATTCGCGAATACATACATAACTTGATTGTGCAAGTGATTCCCCGCACTCCTCACTTTGTTATCATTATTTAACAAGATTGCAGGACGCATGACGCGCGTTTGGGTAAGTTGCTAATGTGAGAATGTGTAGTAGACGTCAAAGGTTTTATACGAAATAAAACGTGAAAATATTCAGCTTTCCAGTCTACAAAATATCCTATCTTGCACAATAAATACCCTTCTCGGCCTATTTATGCCTTAAAAGTTATTCGTATGCCCTCAGAAACTATGATGTTGCCAAACTCGCAGCATTTAATACAATCTACAAGTGGTTATAAATATGAAGGTGGAACATCAGCTCCACAGTTGTTTCTTAAAATGAGTTTAACGATTTAATACGAAATCTAAAGTTATCAAAACAAGCATCAGAACTTCTTGCATCAAGACTAAAAGAGAAGAATTTATTAGAACCAAAAGTAACAATTACAGACTACCGAAGAAGGAAAGTAAAATATTACCATTTTTTAGCGAAAATGAAGAACTTGTCTTGTGTAATAATATCGAAAAATTACTTTTAGACATGGGTTTAAAAAAACACAAATCTACTGATTGACAACTCTTTATTAAAAGCTCCAAAAACACTTAAAAACGCGTTTTATTTGAATATGGAGAGGTTAAAAGATGGAATATTCGATGGCCCTCAAATTCGGATATTAATGAAAGATGCAAACTTTATAAAAATTATGACTAATTCTGAAAGTGAAGCTTGGAGAAAATTTTTGTTGGTTATAGAACAATTCTAAGGTAACTATAAATCACCAAATTATAGAGAAATTGTGCAAAATATGTTGGAAACCTTCAAGATTTTAGGATAGTATTTGAGCGCACTTCCTCTACTGTCACATGAATATCTTCTTCTTCTTCTTATGGTGCCGTCTTCCGTCGAAGGTTGGCGATCATCATGATTATTTGCATTTTGTTGACTGCTGATCTGAAAAGATGATTTGATGAACAATTGAACCATTCTCTCAGGTTGCGGAGCCACGACATTCGTCTTCTTCCCACGCTGCGCTTCCCTGCAATCTTTCCCTGCATCACCACTTGTAGCATTGACAATTGTACTAGGGATGCTTACAAGCCTTTAATACGGTGGTTTCCCGTTGCCTTCCGTATCCTTATACCGTTGACATTGCTGTTCATCCGCCTTCGGGGCCGATTTCTCAACCCCAGGACAAAAGGGTGCCCTTGCCTCAGCTGTTCTTCCGCCCTCTAAGAAAGAGGCCGTTGACAGCTTGAGGGGGGATAGCTTATTCCGGCTATCGTTCGGTCGTCAGAGCCTCGTCAGTTATCTGGCAGGGTGCACCGGATAACCATAGTTATCGCACTTGCAGGTGAGGTTGACATTTGGGCTGGAGTTTCTTTTACCTTCGCCCCTTACACCCATGTATACATGAATATAATTTATGATAATCTGGGAAATTACAGTGAGCAGCAGTATATTAAGACTAAAAGTATGTAGGTACTTTATTTCGAGACAATGTTCACCTTAAATAGTGAAACATTAACGACTTCTTTCGCGAGTAAACCAATAAGAACTGCTGTCGTTAGCGCACATGTGTTTACATTAATCAAGGTTTGTATTTTAATATTAAACACATGTCAGTGTTAAATTTTGCGACACCACATTTTTGGGTAACAAGATAAAATTTTAAATGTGAAGCCGTCTAATAATTTCTATTCCTTTATGAAATGGATTGCAGACGTGCTTTAAATCAATAAGATCAAAAATATGACTCACAGATTACCGCGAAACTTGTGGGAAATAAATGCATATTATAGCAGTAAACGACTAACCTTTGCAATTTTTTGAGGCGTGAACAAAGGATCATCAACATATTTTCTCAGCTTTTCGATCATATCTTCAGTAATTGAGTCTTTATCGAAGTTCATCAAACCTAATAAAAATGCTTGAGGATCTGACAACATGTTCCTGCCCGGCTCCCAATAATCAAGAATTTTTTCGCCAGGCTTGAATCCCGGTATCTAAAACAAAACATGTTTTTGCTATAGGGGTGCAACCCATTAATTCTTTGATATTATATACAGGCTAGGCTGTCTCAATAGTGCGGTAAAGTTCTTATATTCCGTTATTATAATAGAAAAACAAAATAATCATTTCATGATATGCATAGTCCAAGATTATTTATAAATATACTTACAGTGGGGTGGTCCTAACTCTTTAAAGTTTTAATTTTTGTCGCGTTACCCCCCAGTTTAATGCCATTACATGAAAAAAAAATGACGCTAATATGACTTGATCATCGGCGTCAAGAAGGCATTTGACGATCAAATCATTCATTTTCAATCCATACGCACTCTCTTTTAAATCTTTTAAATACCCGTCTCTATGAATAAGTTAAACAGCCATAGCAAAGCCACACATCCCTGTATCACACCTTTTTCGATGTTAAACCAGTCCGTGTAAGCTTCGTTTATCCTGACACAAGCAGTGGAATCCTCATAAAGTGATTTCAGTGCTCGTATTAAACTATCGCTCACCCCATACATACACAATGTCGACCACAATTCATTTCTCACCACTCTGTCATAGGCCTTTTCCAAGTCCATAAAAGCGCAATAGACCTTCTGACTTCTAGCCAAGAATTTTTCGACTGTACCTCGTAATGAAAAGACCTGATCCATATATAGAACACCCTATATTGTTTATACTATGTGGGAAGATAGTAAATGACCATTTAATTTTTATTAACAATTTTATATACCTAACTTTAATGGTTTCTGAGATATTTTCCTGTTATAAACAAAATCCAATTTTTTAAATTTTATTAAGTAACTTTTTGACGTTTTACGTGTATTAGAAAAATGTATGTGACTATTTTATGGTACAAAAAAAAATAACACCAGTCGACTTACTTTATTCGGTTTAATATTTTTAACGATGCAAATCGCCTCAATGACATATATCACACCTGCTGGTGGTCTCTTCATCGATCTTACTTCCACAATGTCATTTTTATTTAACGCCTTTAAACTTGATTCGGCTTCCATAAGAGCTGGCAGTGCCTCATCTACCCAAAAAAAATTGTATTTCATTATTACATAAAAATTAAAATGGAATTCAGTGTAGATGGTGATTTTCCATTACGCCGACTTTCCATATCGCCGAGAAATTATAACGTTCCCATTCTGCCGAAAGAGGCTGTAATTTTGCTTGACCCCTAATTTTAAATGAGATATACGAGATCGATGATGAACCAGCATTTAATAGAATGAAGTCAGCGTATAGTCACCAAGTACTGTTGGTGTTAGGTTAGGTTAGGCTAATATCAACTCATTAATTAATTAAAAAACTGTCAGCAGGATTTTGAGCTTGATGTTAGGTCTGTTACAGCAAGAAATCCAAAAAAACCAATGGCGAAAAAATATCGGGGCAAAATCGAATTGTGGTCTCTAAACAAGAGTAAGATTTGCAGAGACAACGCAGTAGGAGCGTGCTGATGTTGGTCTTCTTTTTAGGTTAAATCAAGGAGGTATTACGCCTGTTGAGTATCTTGACTTGATTGAATACAGTAAACATAAACAATCGGTGTAACTTTTTATTTTAAAATAAAGTATTTTGGATCTATTTGTGCCGGCGAAGTGGGTACTGGTTTTAAAGTTTTCGGCGAGTTGGGAAGTCGGCGATATGGGATGTCGGCGAACTGGGAACAAATCGTTTAGATACCAAGGGAACATTAAAACACAGTGTTTAGTCCCCGTTTGACTCCTTGTCAACTCATGTTGTCACTAGTCATCCCTTAACTTGATTTTAATTTTAATGTTTCCATGACAACATGAGTTGACAAGGAGTCTCCTTGTCAACTCATGTTGTCAGTAGTCATCCCGCAACTTGATTTTAATTTTAATGTTTCCATGTTTTTAAAAAATGATAAAATGTACATGTCTTTTAAATGATGTAATTTAATTACAATTCTATAAAAAATTTGTTCATCTTGATATGTTCATTGTTGAGTTATAGTCATGTCCTCTTCATGTTTAGTCTTTAGTAAACAAATTTGTGACAAAAATTTCTTCTGATGATGGCTTGACGCCGAAAACGTTTGAGAATTGGCTTGTAATAATTAAAAGTTTTGGTGTACTATAGCCTTTTTTTAACTATTGATATCTTGTTTATCACAGTACACACAACCCCCCGTTTTTGTTATAGAAAATAGTCTTACCTAAATCTCTTTGAGCGTCTTCAGCTATTGCTTGAGTGCGATATGCCTTATCAACCGCAGCTTCCTCTTCTTTTTCCACCACGGACTTTGTCTCCTCAGCTATTGCCTACGTTTTAAAAAATATTTAAATCGACGTGAAAAAAAAAAAGGTTTTTGAAACGAAGTTCCTTAACGCGTCTTTCGGGTAGTGCTATTTGGTAGGAATAGTCACGTAACGAAATGGGACGGTGGTTCAGTGGTAGAATGCTCGCCAGCCACGCTGGCGGCCCGGGTTCGATTCCCAGCCGATGCATTCTTTTTGTGCTTTTACCATTTAATACATAATTTTTTTAAATTGTCTTACGTTATTCGCGAACTACATTTTAAAATTGTTTGGCATATCAAAACGGAGACAGATAATTTTCTTGGCAAATGGAATAGTTTACTGACGGAAAAATTAATGTCACTGTTCCAAAGAGCGTGGCGTGCTTTGTATGACAAACAGAACAGTGACATTAATTTTCTCGTCAGTAATTTTATTCCTATATTAAGAATTATTTTTTACTATTTAAATTGATTAACTACAAAAGCGTGTTTTTTAGTTTTTTTAAATTATAATTTATTATCATATAACCTCAACACAGGGCTGTACAGACACGTGGAAATGTTGTGAAAACGCATTTGTTATTTGTGTTTTTGTGTTAGATCATACGTAAATATTGTTTTATTATTGCAATTTAGTTTTGAAAAATGGAAACTGCAGCAAATGTGTGTAATATAGATTTGGAAAAGTAAGTTGATAAAATTGTATAACTTGATACAAGTATTTACTGATTTCATTCGTTTATTGTACATGTTATTCGAGTGTTTACTATTTATTTTACTATTTAAATTATAGGGAGAAAATAGTGAAATCATGTGTTCAGAGTCCGAAAGGGTAAGAAAAGCGCAAACGTCAGAGTGCAAATAAAATACCGAAAACCAATGTTCAACGCCAACAACAATTCCGTCAGAATAAAAAAAAAGTAAAACGTTGAATTCAAATCTTGCCAGGTATTATATATCTTTTGTATGAGAATCAGTCACAATTATATTTGTTTTCCTTTTTTTTTACAAAATAACTTGATTAAAATTTATAAATAGCGTAAGGAACTTCGTTCCTATCGGGTGTCCACTGACACCACACGGCTTTTTTTTTTAAATAATTTTTAAAATGAAAAAATGTGTTGTTAGCACCCCTACGATGTGGGATGAGAAGGGGGTGGAATGTAAAAACTATTAAAAATGGCTGATATTAGTGTCGAATTCATAATCTTCGGGAATTATAGGTTTGATAGTGACATTCCTAGCTATGTAAGCATCCATAGAAAAGGGGTGGGAGAGGGATGAAATATAAAAACTGTTAAAAACGCCGATATTAGTGTCAAATTCATTGTTTCTGTGGTGGCTAAGTTTGATGGTAACATTACCCCTACCTTACCCCTACGATAGGGGTGAGAAAGGGATGGAATTTAAAAATTATTAAATACGGCTGATATTAGTGTCGAATTCATAGGTTTTGGGGTGGCTGAATTTGATAGTAACATTCCTAATTTTGTTAGCAACCCTACGTAAGGGGGGGTAGAGGATGAAATATAAAAACTATTAAAAACGGCTGATATTAGTATCGAATTCATAGGTTTTTGGGTGGCTAAATTTGATAGCAAAATTTCTACGGAAGGGGTGGGTAAGAAATGAAATATAAAAAATATTCAAAACGCCGATATTAGTGTCGAAGTCGTAGTTTTCAAGGTCGCTGAGTTTGATTGTGATATCTCCAATGTTGTAAGCACCCCTACGAAAAGAGTGGAAAGGGGATGGAATATAAAATCTTTTAAAAACGACGTTATAAGTGTCGAATTTATAGTTTTTGGGGTCGCTGAGTTTGATAGTGATATTCCCAAAGCAGGCAAGCTATCTTTTGGGCAGGACAACGTCTGCCGGGTCCGCTAGAAATGCTAATAATACAATTGACAATTAATACTATTTGACAGTTTTTAAAAAATAATGTAAGAATTTATATATCGAAATGTAATTACCGTGTCTGCAGCAATTTTCGTGATCATAATATCTGCATCTTTAGCTGCAATTTCCAATAACGGTTTCATTTCTTTGAGTTGTATTTGCAATACTTTCACCTCTTCTGCAGTACTTTGTAGTTTGTTGAGGCCTACAATGATCAATACACAAATAAGGTTTCTACAAGTCGGCCCATGTAAGGAATTCCCATTTACCTAGAGATTTTTTTTCTTACCTGTCTTGAGCCTTCCTACGCCTTGCGTAAGAGACCCCTTTTTCTTGTTCATAAGTTCTGTATAGCTGGACAAAAGTTCCAAGTAGGATGTCGGTGTGACATAGTTGTTACGAGACAGTTCGATCTTAAAACGTTCACTAGCTTCAACAACGCTGGCATGCATGTACTGAAATACGACCACGATTCCTCTAAGAATATCTTCTGATACATTGAAATCTTCTACTTCTTTTAAAAATCGCAGAGCCACCGACTGATGAAAGACAAAATTATATTTGTAAAGAAACGGATAATTAGGAATGAACGATTTGACAGCGAAGGAATATTTTGTCGTTGAAATTGATGTTTCGAACTTTTTTGCTTACTTGCAAAGCCGAATCTGGCCACGGGCTAAACCAATCGATGGTACAATTATTTACTAGGGCTGGAAACTGTCGCAGTCTTGCTCTAAATATTTCACCAATCGGACTTAAAATAAAAAATCGTGGATTAAAAACTGACGACAAACATACGTATTTATGTAATAACACGTTTGTTTTGTATTTTGAGAAAATTTTGTCTTTGTAGCTGTCCTTATTTACCTCATGCTAATGACGTTATGCAGATTTGCTCGAACTTCTTTTTGATAAACCGAAAACAAATTCGATTTAGTGGCAGTCAACCCCAATTCTTGAACAATGCCCTTCATATTCTGATAAATTTTGTCCAACTCATCTGGTTGGTAAATATTAGGTACATCTCCAGAGTTCAAAATGTTATTTAGGTCTTCGAGAAATGATTCTGATTTGATCTAAAATCAAATACACTTACCAAAATCGAAAAAATATATATTTTGTTAAGATGAAAAAGAATTTTATTGTAATGAGTGTATTACACAGGCCAACAAAAAAACTTTTTTAACTTTAATAGCAGATCTTTATAGATTTTTTGTGCTGAATCTAGATTGTAGATTGTAGGGGGAAAACATGAAGGCTATGCAACTTCTCAAGCACCTCGACCTATCAGATATTTTGTGCACGACCCTTAATCTATTCGAGGCCCGGGATTCCGAGACTCCCAGCAAAGCTTATCAGTTTCCTTGTGGCTAAGTTTTCAGAAACTTAAGCCTCTTGCAGAAAAGCGCTGGGCATTCGTGTTTTGCAGTTTCAGCGAAGTTCTCGCAGTAGCGGCAACTATCACTCTCTGTTTTGCCCATCTTTTTAAGGTGATACCTCAGGTGCTGAATCTAAATCTGGCCTTAGTTTTTTTGTATCACCCATAGTTTTACAGCAATATGCTTTGTATTATATAGTATAAACCCTATGTAAACCCCTATACGATATATGGAGAAATTATTAAAACACTGTTATATATATCATAAGCATGGTTTGTATTTACAGCGGCTACTTAACACAGTGATATAATGTGCATATATAGGTTTTACTTGTCAACTGGAATTGGTCTATACTTTCTCTTTCTTTTTTCTTTGAAGCTTTTTGTGTAGCTTTTTCTACGATGAGTCACTTCTCGGTGAAGTAACCAACAGTAGTCACCCATCATGTTGGTGTTTCAGCGGCCCTGGTAGCGCTTTTTCCATCACTTTAACGTCCTGGTGAAAACGCTCACCTTGCTCCTCACTATTATCTCCCAAATCGTCCGGGAAGTAATCAAGGTGTCTGTTTAAAAAGTGAATGAGCAAATCGGTAGAGGTCGACCTCGGAGAACATATCTCGATCATATCAACATTGTTTTGAAAAAAGGCCAGGTCAAAAGTACCAACAACCGAAGAGCATGTATGAGAGCACTGATGAAAGTAAAGGAAGCAAAAGATGTGTGTACGAACCGTAGCAAGTGAAAGGAAGTGGTCTCTGCCTACCCCTATCTGAAAAAGGCGTGACTTTATGTATGTATGTATGTAAAAACTATAGGAATAGGGTATTTTCAGTAAAAAAGTTTTTTCATCGTTGGCCTGTGTTATTAATGCATTTTTATTTACATCAATTTTATGAAAAGATGACCTTATTAGTCTCGATACAGTGGGACTTACTAATACCATAAAAAAAATTAACGAGTTTTTACTTCGAGGTGTAAATTTTGTACAACGGGTTCCAAAAATCAAGGTCCCTTAAACAGGTTTAAAATTAGGTGGATGCGAATGTAGGGGATATCAGATTTGCTGTTAACCGCCTGCACCATAATTTTAAAAGTAAAAATTTTATAAATTTGATTGAAAAGAAAGTAGTAGGTTTTTATAAAAAAAATGTTTTTCAAATATATAAATTTTAAAATTAGTTCAACGATAAAATAGGCAAGATTTGGACAAAGATTTGGATAAAGCACCACTAGCTAGCATTAATTATGCAATAGTATTAATCAGGAAATTGGTTCAATTTTAAAAAATAAACACAGTTTTTGGTATTACAGTAAAATTTTCAGCATTTTTTTGTTACCTGTGTATCAGAAAATAGAAAAACTGTTTCTCGTCTGGCTAATCCGGCATTCAACATTAAATTCTTTATGTCGTCTTTCCAGTCATTTTGTCCATAGGATTTTGTTAGTTCTATTTGAAAGCAGCTAAATTCCGCCATAAAAGTTGAAAGTCTCGTAAGACTTTGTCGACCTGTATTTATTGTTCTAATAAAGTCTCATTAAAGTTTGAAACTGAACAAAGTTAAAATATTTTAAAACACTGTTATAGTTTCATTTTCAAGCAATAATAATATTCAGATTTGTTCGTATGTAGTTCTTAGATAACAAAATTTTCGCAATTTAAAATGTTTAGGAAACACAAACTTTTTTCATCGTACAAATATATGTCAACTTTAATTGGATTTTAAAAAGTAAATACCTAATTAGTAAGCAATAAATACATCTTAATATCAGTGTTCAGTGATTTTCCTTTGATGATATAATTAAACAAGAGTTAGAGAATGCAATTCAAATCAAGTTTTTAACGGAGCAATGAATGTAGCAAGTGAAAATCTAAATGTTGTATGTTTATAATCTGCATTTACCCCATCAGCATTAATTGCAGTTTGGCACCACCATGGCATATTTAAAATTGAATTAATAATTCATTTTGAGCTAATACAGTCCATTTTTGTGTAAAAAGATGTTAAAGACCTTGGCCAGTATAAAAAATATACATGTAAGAAGCCATCAGTCTCTGAAGCATATCCCGTACATGCTTGATGCTATTAAAGTCTGGCGGTAATATCTCATCAAACCAATCTCTTACATTTGTCGCGAAATGTACCCTTGCATCATCCTGCTTGTAACGGAAATCAGGGCCTACAGCAAAGGCAAATAAAAGTGCCTTACACAAAAACGGGAGCATTTCGATGGTAAAAAAATTTTACGGGTTGCACACTGGGAGTGCCGGTAGAAGTGAAAAATTAAGTATTAACGCGCGTGAAAATATTATTTTTAATCTGAAAAATTTTGTCTCCAGATTTCCATAGTTTATGAATAATGCATTATTTTTATTAACGCTTTATTATAAATCATATATTAAACATCAGTACCAGATTTGAATGTTTTCGATTTCTTTCTTCCGCTTTTTGCTTGATCTTCTTTCAATATGGCGCTTTTCTTCCTACCTCGACTTTTTTGTTTTCGGCTACCTCGTTTTCGGTTTTGTCGCTTTTGGCTACGTCGTCTACGGCTTCTGCTTCTATTTTTTCTTCGTCTTCGAGCCTCCGTTATCGGCTAACCAAAACCTAATTTAATCCTTCCCCCGTTCTCTTTGATCAAACCAGCTTTCAGTCCAGTTTTTAATGCTTTTTCAACACAAATTAATGCATTTTTTAACGGCTTCTTGCACTGATAAATTATTTGATCTAAAATTTTGTCGGGGGGAGAACCATTAGAGTCATTAAGACACGCTATGGTGTCCATAACATCTGCTAAAAACGACACCTCTCCTTGGACCATTTTAATGCAGCAAAAGCAGAACTTAATCGATAAACTAATGAAAAGCACTTAAATTTTGAATTTAGCTACTAAATTAATTTGTCAAAATGACATAAAAAATGTACTTGAATTTGTCAGTTTGTTGAATAAGGTTGCCAAGTTACCAGTCAAGAAAAGTCGCATTTTATATTGCTCCAGTGAAATACAACCGTCTTACGAATTTTCGATCAGGCCACGTGTCCTGACGCGAGTTTAACATTTTTTACCCATTACAAAAAAAGTTCACAGCGTGCCATAAGAAGTTATCACTTCAAAAATTATTTCAGTCCACATCATAACTTGTAGACTACCATATGAATGAACATCTTGTCATGTTTTAGTCTCTCTTATCAACCAACCTCTTTTTAGACTCTCACTCTTCTTGAATCAGGATAGAAACAAAACCTAGTTTTATCTGTGAATGACACAGTATTCCATTTTTGTAAAACATGTTGTTTTAATTGTAATCCACTATTTCCACGACGCACCATAGGAAATCTCAAGAAACGTGCAGGCCAGTATCATGTAGTCTATTTTTCAAAGTTTAGCCACATACATTAATGTTGTGGGTATTTAATAAGACAATAAGCATTGCGTTGATAATATAATTTAAAAATAACGCTCTTGTATGTCAAATTTAAAACACATATTGAAAGTTAAGTTGAATGTTCAGACCTTGCTTTCCTCCAACTTAACCAATTAAGCTCAAATAAAAAAGATTATTCCAGCGAGTGTTCTTAGACCAAAACGAACCATGTACCTGATTTAGAACTGGAGATATAGAGAAAAAAAGCTATGAAAACATAAAAAATGTACAGGAGAAAATCGCGTTGAGTATAACTTTAGAAGGTGATTTATAATCTTCTTTTTCTTCTTTAATGGCTCTACATATTTTGGTGAGTCTTGGCCGCGTTTACTATTCTCCTCCACTCTTGTCGGTCTTGCGCAGTTATCTCCCATTGTTGTACTTCCAGTTTGTGAAGTCACTTGTTACTGCATCTTTTCCCCTTTTTCTAGGACGGCCAACCAACCTCCTACCTTCAAGCCTATACCAATTTGCAGTCTTTCATCGTGTGATCTTAGGACATGTCCTGCCTATCTTATGCGATTGGCCTTGATGTGGCTCATTATATTCTCTTTTTCATAGAGTGTCTGTCGTTCTTGATTCTGTCGTCTTTTTCATTTTCCTGTTATTTTATCTCTATAAGGCCCAAAAATAGTCCTCAGGATCTTCCGTTATAGTACCAGCAATCTAGTAGCATCACGTTTATTTAGGATCCATGTCTCACTCCCATAAGTTATTGTGGGGTAAATTATAGTTCTGTAAACTTTTACTTTCGCTTCTCTTAAAACTCTTTTAGATTTTAACAGCGTCGCCAGGGATTTTAAATCATCGATAACAAATCTGTGTATCAATACCTTTCATTTAAAAAAAATTAAGCAAATCGGTTGGATAGAACGGCCGGACGGAATCGTAATAGATTTCATTAATTTTGATACAGCACTTGCACGATTAAAAATATGTTTTTAAAATTCATGTTTATACCTGATCCGCCCATACCAAGCAGCAAAGCGTTACCCATGGGCTGTCTGATGATTCTGGATATTCTTGAAACGTGCATCATTGCATCCAAAAAAAGTACCAGTTTCATCGGTTTGGTACTTTGAAGATTATAGTCCTCCAGATAAAACTGTAGAGCTTCTGATAATTTTTCAAAATCAGATATCTGCACGTAAGGTCCTGAATGACAAAAATAACAAAACAATGGTAAATGGTTTTTCGTGTTGTTCGGCAGTCGTAAGTTAGAGATAATTCTCAAAGTTTCGCCATCGCAAGTGGATGGCATCTTCGGGAGATGTAGTTTTGTCGGCTATTCTAATGCTGACGGTTTGTGACATTTGTATGTCACGATCGCAGGTCATATACGTTTAGGTTTTTACCTTAAATTCGTTAAGTGACAAACATCAAAACTATTTTCAAACCATCTAAAAAGATCGAGAACCATCTAAAATCTGCCAAGGATAAGAGAGTCCCACTAAGTTCTGTAGGTGTTTATCGTATTTCATGCGATTGTGGAAGTGTCTACATTGGAATAACTAAACGGTCCATTAACACCAGGATCAAAGAACACAAAGCCAACTGCCGTCCTGGACATACAGAAAAATCTGCTGCACATAATAATGATAATCACAGAATCAAATTCGAGGACACATCTGCATTTTACCCGAGGCTCTATAGAGAAGCGATTAAAATACATAAACACCAACAGAATTTTAAAAGATATAAGAAAGCACTTAGAATCAATAGGACATGGGTACTTAAAAATACAACGCTGATTCCTTACAAACATAAGGAGATTTAATCTCCGGAACGTGACCTGAACAGCCCAAAACGTATATAACCTGCGATTGTGACATACAGATGTCAAAAACCGTCAGCCATAGAAAAACCGACAAAACTACATCTCCCGAAGATGCCATCCACTAGCGATTGTGAAACGTTGAGAAATATCTCTAACTTACGACGGCAAAACAACCCGGAAAACCTCTTACCACTAAACGATGGCCGCAAAAGCCTTTCACAATTTTTAACAATACAATGTTAGCAGGATGTGAACAATAGGGTGGGTCGAAAAAAACTTTAAATTTTTTTTTAGTTACCATAAAAATATCGTCCAAGATGACGAAAAAAAAATTCTGGTAAAGTTTGAGCTCTTAATATTAATATTTAGTGGTCGCTCATCGTAATTTTTGATTTCCTATTTAAATAACACTTGAAAAATTATTTTTTTAATTAGAATTTTATTGCGATCAAATGAATTATCGGCCAGTGGAATTGAATACATATACTTGTAGGGAATTTTTTAAGGAATGATGAATTTTTTTAAGTAACTACTTAGGTGAATAAAATTTTTTTTCAAAAATTAAGTAGATATAGAAAAAAATCGGTTTTCCAACGATTATTGATATTTCGTTATAAATTTTATTGATTTACCGAAAAACAAACGATAAACTTCACGTTAAATATAATGTTTTATGTTTTTGAGTTATTATTTTGCGATTTTGTAAAAGTCATCATTTACAATTTGAGGTTGAACTTTAAACTCGAATAACTTTTAAACGAGTCGAGTAAAAAAAAATCATATTTGATCATTTTTGTAGATCGTTTAATTCGCTACAAGTATATACATTTGATTCTAATGGCCCATAATTCGTTTGCGCGCAATAAAATTCTAATTAAAAAAACAATTTTTCCCGTGTTATTTAAATGAAAAATAAAAAATCACGATGAGCGACCCCTAAATATTAATATTAAGAACCCAAACTTTACCAGAATTTTTTGTTTCGTCATCTTGGACGATATTTTCATTGTAACTAAAGAAAAAAAACCAAAAGTTTTTTTTGACCCACCCTAGTGAACAAATTAAATAAGTTTAATAGATTAGAATTGAATAAACAAAAAAAAAGGCAATTCTGTCAGTATCCAACTTGAAAGTAAACGGTGTAACAGGTAAGAGTAGTGGCAGTGGTAGTGATATTGATAGCGTACATGTTGGATTAAACTACCTGTTCCTATAGAGGGATCTATAAAATCACCAAAAACTATATCAACTGTACCCAACATTGCGTCAGGGTCTAAATCATACTGAGATGTAATTTGAGATTTCAATAATAAATCAAACCAGGTCCTGTCTTCATCGTTAATTAAACGATCTTGAAATATTCGACAATTCTCGTGATACCAAAGTCGTAGCAGATCATCTACGTTCTAGAAAAACAATGTGCGATTCGTATATTTTTCTCCTTGATGACCAGAACTTAATTATTTAATAAAAATAATTTTTATAGCATTAAGTAAAAAAAAATTGTAACAAAGGATATTATTAAATGCTTCTTTAATAGTATATTGTGCAACTAGTGCGATAAGTTGGCGATTGATCACGAGAGCGAAGTTGAACGCACGAGAGAAGCGAGTGAGCAATCGACAACATCGCACGGGTTGCACATACTATTTTTTATTGCGAATGCGGAATAAACGCGAGCATAAAACAGGGGCCCAGACCAAAAATATTAACTGAAATATAAATATAAACTTTGCAATGTCAACTTGACAGTTGTGCGTTCGGCTGTTAACCGAAAGGTTGGTGGTTCGAATTTGAGTGCGACAAAGATAGTTTGCGTATGCTAAGTATAATTTGCGTGCGCCAAGTAACACTCAAATGACGTAAGCGTGCGCCAAGTAAACTTGTCGCACTCAAATAAGCAAAACAGCTATTTTTCAACTGCAGCTTGCTCTAAGATACTACTTATCCCGCATGAGTAATAAAAAGTTATTTTTTCACGTACCTTAAGGGTCTCCGATTCAAACATTAATATTCCTTGAAAAATTTTACTGAGATCTCTTAAGTTAAAAGTATAATGAGTTTTGGCCGGAGTAGGAAGCAATTCGTGCAGAATAGTTGTAAAAACAATTAAAGTTGACATCAACATCGGTTCGAAATATTCTGCAAACTCATCCGATGCTCTGTCCAACCAAAATTTTAAAATTGTACCAAATATTTTGATCTGCAAAAAAATCATTTTAACTGATTGTGCCGATGTTTCCATTCAGAAAGAGATCCTGGCAGTCGTCCAACAACTGATGTGGATTTAAGACGTAAATGCATATTATTTTTTCTTTTATACCTACCTGAAAACACTATATTTGCATGACTATTTAGCGTACCGAAAGCGGTAATTTTCCGTGCGCTCGCACGGAATAATTTTTACGGTGCACTAGTGTCATCAGCTGCCTACCTGCATGTCAAAATAAAATAATATGTTATTGACAGTTCTCTGGAAATCGCAAATTTTTCTGTTTATTTTCTTAGCAACAGGGTTCCATTATACCTACCTGAAAACACTATATTTGCATGACTATTTAGCGTACCGAAAGCGGTAATTTTCCGTGCGCTCGCACGGAATAATTTTTACGGTGCACTAGTGTCATCAGCTGCCTACCTGCATGTCAAAAGAAAATAATATGTTATTGACAGTTCTCTGGAAATCGCAAATTTTTCTGTTTATTTTCTTAGCAACAGGGTTCCATTATACCTACCTGAAAACACTATATTTGCATGACTATTTAGCGTACCGAAAGCGGTAATTTTCCGTGCGCTCGCACGGAATAATTTTTACGGTGCACTAGTGTCATCAGCTGCCTACCTGCATGTCAAAATAAAATAATATGTTATTGACAGTTCTCTGGAAATCGCAAATTTTTCTGTTTATTTTCTTAGCAACAGGGTTCCATTATACCTACCTGAAAACACTATATTTGCATGACTATTTAGCGTACCGAAAGCGGTAATTTTCCGTGCGCTCGCACGGAATAATTTTTACGGTGCACTAGTGTCATCAGCTGCCTACCTGCATGTCAAAATAAAATAATATGTTATTGACAGTTCTCTGGAAATCGCAAATTTTTCTGTTTATTTTCTTAGCAACAGGGTTCCATTATACCTACCTGAAAACACTATATTTGCATGACTATTTAGCGTACCGAAAGCGGTAATTTTCCGTGCGCTCGCACGGAATAATTTTTACGGTGCACTAGTGTCATCAGCTGCCTACCTGCATGTCAAAAGAAAATAATATGTTATTGACAGTTCTCTGGAAATCGCAAATTTTTCTGTTTATTTTCTTAGCAACAGGGTGAATAACGCTTGTTTTTTGACAATTTTTTGATATTTTTAGTGATAATATCTTAACAATTTGTGGTTTTCAGGTAGATATAATGAAAAGTATCGTTCATTTCACGTACATAAATGCTTTTTCCGTGCTTGCACGACTTGTCGCGCGCGCACGGAAAAAGCCTATTTTTCGACTCCTAATGAAATACTATTACTGTATTTTTATCTAAAAATAAAGAAAAATCATGTATTGTGTGATTTATTATTATGTAAAGGTAAAAACCATTAATTTGTCCGTACCTTACTATCGTCTTCCATCTCCAAAAATGTTAAATAATGAAAATGTCTCAATAATCGGGCAGTTACAGGATTTCTACCGCCTCCAGGGGGGCCCATAGAAGCCACAAAGTTTGTATCAATAATTGTCCTGAAGTCTCCAATGTTCTTTCTATCGTACCAACCTTTGAAATAAAATGTAAATGCTTGCTGGTCAAAACAATATTAAACACAAACTGCCAAGAGGCAGCTAACATTTATAAAATTATTAATTTTTTAAATATGATTTTGGTATGGCTTTAGATGCAAATTCAAAAATTTGTAAACACTCGGTTGTACATTATTTCATCAAAAATTATTTTTATTCTTTATAGTTTAATTATCGAAAATCGTATTAACAATAAACGCAGTTTGCTCTAAATCGGAGCTTCTTGAAATTTTTTCATTCACGACCTTATTCATGATTGTGATTTTTTACGCAACCCAAAAAATATAAAATAAAGATATATAAATATTTTGTGATGATAGATATAAAGGGTGATTCATTAAGAATATCCAATCTCTGAAGTTTAGATTCTAGACCTTAAAATATGATAATTTTGCTCAACATGCCTTATACAAATATTACTAGTTTTCGAGATACCAGGCGTTTAAGTTTTGCAATAATTTTTCATGTTTTTACAATTTTTTTTTAAAAATTGGCAATTTTACGTTTTTTGGCATGAAGATTGCCAATTTGGACTATAATTTTTATAAATAACGCTACATTTGGTTGTGTTTAGTAGATTAGATTAGCTGATACAAATACAGCTGGGTGGGTGGTGCCCTTCCTTGCTAGCTCGACCGCCTTACAGTTGCCTGGAATGTCCCTGTGTCCAGGTACCCAGACAATGTAAACTCTAAACTTAGTTGCTAGCTTATTCAGGGTGGCACGGCATTGCACCGCTGCCCTAGAGGTTAAGTAGACTAAGTTCAGTGATTTGATAGCAGCCTGGCTGTCTCAAAGAATGGATATCTCGCTGAACTTTTGTTCGTTGCGGAGTATCCAGACAGCTGCCTCGGTAATGGCTGTCATTTCAGCTTGATACACACTACAGTAATCAGGCAAACGAAGGCTAAGTGCAGGGGTCTTTTGAGAAGACATCGCAACCTACTCTCCCCTCTAGTTTAGAGCTGTCAGTATAAAATACTGTGCCCTAAGGTTTAACTAGATTCTCGGCCCAATCTTCTCTGGATGGGATAGGTCTCCTTCGAACATAGAGGTAGGTTTAGTGTAATCAGTGTTTTTTGTATTCTCTTAGGATTCTAGAGTGACCATAGTGCGTTTCGGTCCATGGGGTCACAGCATTGCGTCTTAGAGCCGCACTAGCTGCGCGTTCTTTCCCAAACAGATATACTGGTAGTAGATGTAGAATCGTTTCAAGGGCTTTTGTTGGGGTGGTCCATAAACAGCCTGTGATCAGCAGACATGCCAATCTCTGGACTTTTCCTACCTTTGCACGGTTGACTCCTTTTTCTAGGGCTAGCCACCGCCACCATACTAACGATCCATACAATAGAATCGGTTTTTTGTTTTATTTTTTTGTTATTGTTACACATTAAGAGAATAAAATTTTTTATAAAATAAAAAATTCATTGAACTTTTTGCAAGCAAATAACTCGATAATCGATCGAGTTACATGTATCAATCAGGAGTTACTTTTTCTGTAGAATTTAACGCTTTTTAATGTATTAAAAAAATATATAGTCAATAGGATTATCGAGTAAAATATTTATGAACATTTTATCGTGTTACCTCCGAAATCCATCCATTGCCTGATCAACTCAATCGGTGGTTGAGCTCCATAAACTTCTAACGCGGGCATATTAAAATCATCTATAAAAAATATTTGTCTTTTAAGAACTGGTGGACCAAAAACACCCTTTCTTCTTCTGTCTAGCTTAGAGTCTATTAGATCCTGTGAAAACATGAAATAATTCAGTGAGCAAACAAAGACCGATTTACCTTAGAATCTAGTTTTATTTTTTATGTACTTAATATTTTACAACTTTTTTTATTCTACTCTAGTAAAAAATTGGGTAAAAAATTAATTTTCTGTATTGAATGTCTGCAATGTGAGCAAAACGAAAGTAATGGTTTTTGAAAGAGAAGAAAGCATGACAAACTGTGGAGTTTCGATAGAGGGAGAAAGAGTGGAACAAGTAAATGAATTTGTGTACTTGGGTTCAAAGTTTACTAGAAATGGAAAGTATGACAGTGACATTGAGCGAAGGGTGTTGGCAGGAAAACAAATGAATGGGGCACTGTATAGCTTTATGAATAGCCAGAAAGTGTCAAAAAAGGCACGTCTTGCGGTGCATAGAGGTGTGTTAGTTCCTACACTTATGTATGGTAGTGAATGTTGGGTTTGGCAGAAGAAGTAGGACGGGAAATCGCCACAATTGCCGATTCAAATTCGAGAGTTTGCTGGCATTTTCGGTGACCAACTGGTGGGTCCTTTTTTTCTACCAGGCAATTTGACAGGCAAAATGTATTTGCAATTACTAGAAGACGTTATTAACACTGCCTTGACTGATATGTATTTAAAAATAATCCACAGTATGAAGAAGATCATTTTTATTTTTAATAGGACGGTGCTCCTCCGCATTATGCGGCGATTTTTCGTCAGTATTTAGACCAACGTTTTCCACGGCATTGGATTGAGAGAAGAGGCAGCAATGAATGGCCTTCACGATCGCCAGATTTATCGCCCCTCGATTTCTTTTTGTGGGGACATCTGAAAAGTAAAATCTATAAAACACAACTAGCGTCGTTGGAAGATTTGCGTCAAAGAATCGTTGACGAATGCCGTCGAGTTACTCCGGAAATTCTTTGGAATGTGCGTAAACGTTTTAAACAAAATCTTTTAATTGGATGGAAGCGGGCGGTCATCAGTTTGAACATTTAATCAATTAAGTAGTAAGTAAGCAACTAAAATAATTGGAATTTTAACATGTAATAAGCATTGTAAGGAAAAGTAAAATTTAAAGACAATTGTAAAGAGAATTGTCATAGTTTTTAAAAGTCATCTTATTCGACCCCCTATGCCATTTAAAAAATTTGGGGTAATTCTTACCCTCGACAGGTCTAAGCGTTTTTCTAAAATGTAGACGAGGTTTCTGCAAATAGCTCTGTTTCGTTATATGTTGGTCACCCTGTGTAAGTGTAAAAGGTATGTTGGAAGGGCTAAAATTTTTAAATGTCATTTAAATCATGGAAGAAGATTGTCTGACGTTTATTTACAAAATAACAATGAACCACCTACCAAAGTATCTATCAAAATATTTAACTAAAAGAGCTGTTATGTTGCAATACAACCTAAAAAGTGAAAAAATTACTTTGTGGATAAATTTCACACCGTCGTATTGCAAAAATACCTTTTTGTAGAAAGTTTAAGACGAAATTGCTCACGCCCGCCATTAACCGCTCTGTCAGTCTCCCGACACATCCAATAAATAAGTGACGACATATCTCTCATATACTTTCTTTTACATTGTATTAGGCACTTTCTGTGAACATTTGTCGTTGATTATACCGTTCGACGGACGATAATTTAATGTTAGTATTTCACTTTATTTAAAAACTAAATAATTTATGGTAATACATAATTAAAATATTTTGTTACTTTTAATGTAAATTATGTCGGAAAGTCACCAAAATCATAATATTTTCAAAATAAAAAAAATTTCCCAGCTATTTTTTTCATTTGAAAAAAGTTAATAACTTTCCGACAATTAACTGTAATTATTAAAATTGTCCCCAAAATTTTGCTGCAAAGTAATGTAAATTAACAGCGTGAGAAGAAAAATTAGATTTTTTAATATGGCGGGCATGTCAATATCGTCTTAAGAAGGTACAATAACCTGTCAATCCAAGTTAAAAAAGCTACAAGTGTAAGAAATTTCAAAAAAAACTTAAAAAAAAGTACTTTAAAGTATAAGAAATGTAAAACAACTATTTATATTTCATCCATAATTATTATTTATAGTATGTTTGGCGACAAAAAGCAGTGGTTCGGGTCAATGAAAAACTAAGCGATGAATGCCAGATTCGGCGTGGAGTGAGACAGGAATGTATACTGTCTACACTGTTGTTTAACCTATATTCTGATAAAATATTTAAACAGGCGTTGCATGACCAGGATTGCGGAATTAAAATTAACGGCGAACTGATCAATACCATTCGCTATGCCGATGACACCGCAATCTTATGTGATGATCTCCAGGAACTTTAACGTCTTTTAGACTTGGTCAACGTGATGGAACAAGAAAATGGGTCTAAACATAAATGTCACTGAAACTAAGTTTATGGTTTTCAGCCGTCAGCCGTATAATGATGCTGCACTGCAAATGAATTGTCAAAACATTGAAAGGATTTCATGTTTCAAATATCTTGGTTGTTACATTACAAAGCATCTCGACCCGGATAAAGAAGTCAAGTGCAATATCGAGTCAGCTCGCTCTTCTGCAATAATAATCAAGAATGATCAAGTGCTACATATGGTCTATACTGTTCCATGTGGCAGAGATTTGGACCTTAATAACAGCAACCATTAATCGTCTTGAAGCATTTAAAATGTGGCTACATAGACGTATGCTTCTAATCCCATGGGTAGCCAAGCAGACAAATGAAGCGGTTTTAAATAGAGCAAACGCCGTCCGTGAACTATTAATAACAGTTAAATGCCTAAAGCTGTCCTATCTAGGTCACATACTCAGGGGTGATCGTTACCGAATGCTTCAACTTATAATGAAGGGCAAGATAGAAGGCCTTAGAGGAGTCGGTAGAAGACAAGTCTCGTGGTTAAGGAATCTTAGAGAGTGGACCGGAATTCGAAGCGCAGAACAACTCTTTAGAATCGCCGAAGACAGAGCACACCTCGCCATTGTGATTGCCAACATCAGAAGGACCTGATATGGCACCAAAAGAAGAAAAAGAAGTATGTCTGGAACCACTCTCTTAATAATTTAAAACTTAATCTGTTTGTCTAACACGGTTGCAAGATGTTCAATTAAAGGATTACCTGCGTTTGGTTGGAAGTGGTTCTTGCTGAAAAACTGATGAAATCGCAAATGAATTTCTTATGCATTTGTTTGCTCAATTTTCCTATGACTGTTAGGGTTTTTCCAGTTCCAGTTGGTCCAACGGCCAGAACATTGTCTTCGTTAAGTAAAATCATCCCGATGAGCTCTGCGTTTCTAACGTTGTTAACTGTCGGCACTTCAATATCTTGAATATATAAAAATGTAAATCAAAGGAAACTTTTTACCGTTTCTAAAACGGTGATAGATTTATCACAGTAACCACCTCTAATCTGTTGAACGTGCATGTAAAAATATTTCATTGGTAAAAAAAAAAATCAATTTACTTACTCAAAAATTAAAAAATAAACTGACTGGTATTGATAATATTGATAATTTTAAACGACAAAAATAACTTATAAAAACGCATTGTTTTTGGCAACTGTCATTTGTCATCAGTACTTTTTTTTTTTCATTTTTATTAGTAAAAACTCATTTTTTTGGGTCGGACGCAAGAGTAACTGTCGCCACGCCAACAGCCGATTTAATTAAATTAGATGTTTCACATCAAAAATACATAAGACGGAGGAAAATAACAATCCAATTATGCCATACTTTTTGTGACAAGTAGTTTAAATAAATAAAACTAACATTGTTTCATATCTTACCGGAATATTTCATATCTTTAGTTATCTTATATTCTTCCATATTTTCCATCCAGCTTCTCCATGTAGGAGGGTTGGGATCTCCATCGCTGGTAGAGTCAGTGAATCCTCCATCATGCAATCTAAATTGTTACAATTTTCAATGGCATATTTTTAATAAAAAATTATTAAAATCATACAAGATTTAAAGATTTGAAAGAGAGCGCGTATGGATTGAAAATGAATAATTTGATCGTCAAATGCCTTTTTTACGCCGATGATTAAGTCATATGAACAAGAATTGCAGGCGATCGCTCCTTACATGTGGCAGTTGACGGTATTTCTTCTGATGCGTTTAAAACTAATGCCGGGGTCCCCCAGGGTTCCATCCTGTCCCCCACCTTATTTCTTTTACACATCAACGACCTCTTGAAAACCACCACAAACCCCATTTACAGTTTCGCAGACGATAGCACACTTGTCTCAACTTTCACATCCTATCGATCACTTTCGGTGAATGATACAAATAGACTCAGGCAGGGACTGGTTGATTCCATCAATAGAGATCTTATAGCAATCGTCGAGTGGGGAACCAACAATCTTGTTCAGTTCAACGCCCAAAAAACACAAAGTGCCACGTTTTTCAAGAAAGTGAATTCCTCAAATCATCCCATCACAATGTCCGGAAATACCCTTGAACCAAGTCCCTCCATCTCGATTTTGGGAGTCACGGTGTCCAATAATATGTCTTGGCATGACCATGTTGCTAACATCGCAAAGTCGGCAAGCCAGAGGCTAGGTTTTCTGTGGAAAGCCAAAAAGTTTTTTACTCCTGATCAACTGTTGACGACGTACAAGGCTCAAATCCGACCTCTACTGGAGTATTGCTCGCACATTTGGGGTTCAGCACCAAGGCATTCTCTTCGTCTTCTAGATTCCATTCAGAAAAGAGCCATTCGCTTGATAAACAGCTCAACTCTCACAGATACCCTTCACCCTCTAGAACATAGAAGAAGAGTTGCAAACCAGTCATTGCTCTACAGATATTTCCATGGCAGATGCTCCAGAGAAATAAAAACTCTTGTACCACTATTGGCCACATTCGGCCGAAGAACTCGGCACGCTGATCAATCTCACCCATTTACTCTCAAGATTGACACTACAAGGACTAATCTTCATCAAGAATCCTTCTTTTACAGGGCTGCTACGGAATGGAATAAGCTTCCAAAATCAGTTTTTCCAGAGAACTATGACCTGCAACTTTTTAAAAAGCGTGTCCACAATCCTCTCCTTTCTATAATCTCTTCCCCTTCTAATAGTCGCAGTGCGGGCCGTCCGCGGCCCACACGATAGGTGTGCGACTATTTTCATAAAAAAAAAAATGTTATGCATGTTGGCCTGAAAATCAAAGGAATGAACATAAATGTAAGCAAAACGAAAGTAATGGTTGTTAAAAGAGAAGTAAGCCTGACAAACTGTAAGGTTTTGATTAAGGGAGGGATTAAGAGTGGACATTGAGCGAAGGATGTTGGCAGGAAAACAAATAAATGTGGCACTGCATACCTTTATGAACAGCCAGAAAATGTTAAAAAAGTCACGTCTGGCTGTGCATAAAGGAGTGTTGGTTCCTACGGTTATGTATGGTAATGAATGTTGGGTTTGGCATAAAAAGCATAAAAATAGGAATAATGATGCGGAGATAAGTAGTCTGGGAAGTATAGCCGGAGTGACTTGGTTGGATAAAGTGAACAATAGTGAGATAAGGAAATACTGTGGTGTAAAAGAAGATGTGGAGACAAAGATAGATAAAGGAATGCTTAGATGGTTTGGATACGTAGAAAGGATGGATGTAGGAAGATTGACGAAAAAAATTTATAAGGCGAGTGTGAATGGACAAGTCGATAGAGATCGACCTCGGCGAACATATCTCAATCAGATCAACATTGTTTTGAATAAAGGCCAGGTCAAGAGTACCAACAACAGACGAGCATGTATGAAAGCACTGATGAAAGTAAAGGAAGCAAAAGATGTGTGTAACAACCATAGCAAGTGGAAGGAAGTGGTATCTGCTTACCTCTACGGAAAAAAGGCGTGACTATGTATGTAGATTTTTAAAAACAAAACTGAACTGCATGAAATGAAATCATTTTACCACGATCCCACTGCTTGTGCCAGAATAAGATTTAAAAGAGAGTGCGTAGGGATTGAAAATGAATGATTTGATCGTCAAATGCCTTTTTACGTCGATGATCAAGTCATATTAGCATCATCTAAGAAGGAGTTGCAAGTGCTGGTTAATATTATGCATAATGCCCTAAAAATTAAAGGGATGAAAGTAATTGTAAGACGAAAGTAATAATTGTTGAAAGAGAAGAAAGCATGACAAACTGCGAGATGCTAATTAAAGGAGAGAGTGGAACAAGTAAATGAGTTTGTATACTTGGGTTGTATACTTGGGTTCAAAGTTTACGAGAAACGTAAAGTTTGACTGTGATATTGAGCGATGGGTGTTGACAGGAAAACAAATGAATGGGGCCCTGTATGATTTTACAAACAGAACGTGTCACAAAAGGCATAAAGGAGTGCTGGTCCCTACACTTATTTATGGTAGTGAATGTTGGGTTTGGCAGAAGCATGAACGTATCATTAACGCTGCAAAGATGAGTAGTCTAAATTATAGCCAGTGTGGCTCTGATGGATAAAGTGAAAAATAGTAAGTTAAGAAAACGCTGTGGTGAAAAAGAAGATGTGTTAACATAGATAGTTAAAGGAATGTTTAAATGGTTTGGAAACGTAGAGAGGATGGATGAAAGAAGATTGACGATAGAAATTTATAATGCCAGTGTGAATGGGCCGGTCGGTGAAGGTCGACCTTGGCGAACGTAACTCGAAATTTTTTTAAAGAAAGGCCAGGTCAAGAGTGCCAGCAACTGACGAGCATTTATGAAAGCGCTGATGAAAGAAAAAGAAGCGAAAGACGTTTGTAAGAACCGTAGCGGAAGTGGAACGAAGTGGTATCTGCCTACCCATACGAGAAAAAGGCGAGACTATATTTATGTATGTATAAGGCGTTGAGAAACCTGAACATCTTTATACCGAGTATGTTTGTCCAACTCTCGGAGAGAGATTATTGGACTTACCTGTAATCGTAAATGATCGATGTTGCAGGAGGTATCGGTTGGTCCTTTCTGCTACTTATTCGTTGCCTGATCCATTGATCGAATTTCACTCTGCCATTATTATCGCAAGTACATCCAATACTCCAAACCACAGAAAAAACCACCCATGGCACCAGAAGACCATCTAAAGTATGATGGTGTATCAAAACCATATTAATGTTAACATTTGCAATAGATCAACTTACTTATTAGTTGCAAAAACTGCGGCGGAGGCGGTGGCTTATTATCTTTTCCTGTTAACGGTCCCAATCTAAAATCCATCAGCCTGAGAAAGCAGGTTAAAATAGCGGAATCGATCGAAGTTAAAATTTCTTTCAAACTATTTCGTACGAAACGTACTGCAGGCAGTGCATAATAATTTATTAATTTTCTTAAATCGTCCTCGAATGGTTTTGCTAACTGAAAGTTTGAAAAAATAATCAGTATACCAACTAAACGAAAGCACTAAAATCACTAAAAAATAGTTTAAAAGTAATAAATCGAACCATTAAGAAAGAAAACAAATGCGAGTTTTTTTACGAGGTTTTAAGTGACTATTAACGATCAAAGAAAAATTACCAACCTATCGTTGAATTTATCGATTTTGTTTAAATAAACGTTATCTTTTAAACAATCCATAAACAGTTTTTGCATTTTGGATATAATCGGATATACTTGCATTAGGTCTTTGTATAAAGAATACATAGTAGTATCACGCCCGTGTGTCGAGTGTAGTAGACGATTACTAACGCCACCTGCCAGAAACCTAAGGAAAATATTAATTTTTCAACCCGTGAGGTAGTGACCCCTTCATGGTTTTTATTCAAACTTGCTGTTATTGATGTTAATGTAATCGAGACAGAAACGGATTTAGGGGTTGAACATATTAACTTTCAGTTTTGGTTCCAAAATTCGATAAACGGTATTCCTCAAAAATATTTAAACACAATCGAAAACTTGTTTTGTGAAATATCAATTTCCTCCAAAAAAAAAATGTCCCTGCTGTTCTATTAACGTCGCCGTCTAATTAAAAAAATATGAACTTATTGACCTTCAAGTCAGTTTTTTCTTTCATACTGTTATATCGAAAAATATGGAAGTGTTGCTCGCACCTTTGGGGTTAAGCACCAAATCATTCTCTTCGTCTTCTAGATTCCATTCAAAAAAGGGCCATTCGGTTGATAAACAGCTCAACTCTCACAGATACCCTTCACCCACTAGAACATAGAAGAAGAGTTACAGACCAGGCATTACTCTACAGATATTTTCATGGCAGATGCTCCAGAGAAATAAAACTCTTATACCACCACTGGCCACATTCGGCCAAAGAACTCGGCACGCTGATCAGTCACACCCATTTACTCTCAATATTGACACTACAAGGACCAATCTCCATCAAGAATCCCTCTTTTACAGGGCTGCTAAGGAATGAAACAAGCTTCCAAAATCAGTTTTTCCAGAGAACTATGACCTGCAACTTTTCAAAAAGCGGGTCCACAAACACGATAGGTCTACCCTTTTTGCGATTATTTTCAGTAAAAAAAAATAATCTTAATTCGTTCTGCAATGGAATATACCATTTTGAAAGTATTTAAAAAAATTAAGAGTAAAAAATAATTTTTAAAAACAAGCTTTTATTTTAAGGCGCTAAATAGAATAAAATAAACTTTTCTTTTAAAAACTTTTACTATATACTTAAAACTTCATTACACAATTTATTATGTAATAAAAGCTTGTCGCGAGATTTACCCTATGTAGATAATCAAATAAATTAAATTGACTAGATTGATTGCACATATATTTTCAAAAGAATAGGTACGTTAAATGTAAATGCGGTATTATTAATCCTTTTTTCGTTTCGAAGAAATTAATTTTTTTTTTTATTAACAAAGTACGTTCTCCATTGGTGTAATGGTTCTTGGATTTTTTTATATTGCTGTTTGTTTAGCTAGTAATGAATGCATGCGTTACTTTATGGACGCACTGTATTAATCTATACATATAAAATGCTTTGTCCTGAATGACAGACTAAACCGCTAATCATAGAGACCTGAAACTTGGAGGGTGTGTTCTATGTATGACATTGGCATTCGATAAGAAAGGATGTTCCAAATTTCTGCCACTAAGGTGGTAAAAAACGGGGGCAAAGTTTGTATGGCACAATGTGATTTCTTGGTCCAATCTACTTCAAATTTTGCATTAACATTATTTAGAGAAAATGATGGAAGACGTGTTTCGTATTTTATTGAAACTTATCGCCTAACGGGGTTTAAAGGGGGTAATAAGTTATTTTGGTGGTGATTTGCATCGAAGTTGATATCAATACTCCTTAGTGATTTTGATTTCAATTACATTTTATTTTGACACATATTTGAAAATTCAATCCGATTTTATTCAAAAAACGTTGAACTCACATAAAAGTTTGGTGCTATGCAATACTCTTTAAAATTGGAATGTCAAATATAAAAGAATATTTAAATCGGATTAGAATTCGAAATTTCAATTTTATTTGTTCTTGGATATTTAAATAAAAAACTTTCCTTATACCTTGACTGCACACTCCGCGTTTAAACTCCCTCTCGATTTGATACAAACCGAAACCCCACTCTGCAATATACCCAAACAAAGTAATATGGTAGAAGTACCCCGCAAAACGAAATTAATTGTTTGGGATGAGAGTACTATGGCTCATAAAGGGGGTCGCGAAACCCTAAAAAGATCTTTACAAGATATAAGAAATAAATAATGGTCAAATAGGAGGAGTTACTGTATTGTTAGCAGGCGATTTTCGGCAGACTTTACCAGTAGTGCCCAGAGGAACGCGAGCGGACGAAGTTAAAGCGTGCATGAAGCGGTCTCATTTGTGGCCTTCAGTGACAAAGCTGAGCGTTACCAAAAATATGAGAGTCCATCTTGGGGGAGATGTTACTGCCGGACAGTTCTCAGACCTGTTGCTTAAAATAGAAAATGGTGATTTTCCGGAACTGGGTAATAATATAATTAGGTAGATTAGTTACAATTGTTTCCACTGTAGAAGAGCTTACAGCTAAAATTTACCCAAACATTAACATTAATAATATTTACGATAAACCTGCAGAATAGTTATTCGAGCATGCCATCTTAACACCAAAAAACGAACAAGCCTCAGTCATAAATGAAATACTTTTGAGATCTTTTGAAGTGGTCGAATATCAATATAAATCCGTCGACTCAGTGATAAACACCGATGATGCCATTCATTATCCGGTCGAGTTCCTGAATACACTAAAGCCTCCCGGTCTCCCAACTCACATATTAAAATTGAGAGTTGGCGCGCCAATTATGTTGCATCGCAATGTAACCGAGGCAACTATACTGACAGGTTGTTCTCGAGAAGAGTCTGTATTTATTCCTATGATTCCCCCAACACCATCAAATTATCCCATCGAATTCAAGAGAGTGCAGTTTCCCATAAAAGTCTGCATCGCCATAACTATAAACAAGTTCAAGGTCAAACTCTTTAGGTAGCGAGAGTTGACTTGAGAGAAAACTGCTTCTCACACGGCCAGTTGTACGTGGCATACTCCAGAGTGAGCGCACAGAGTAGCCTGGTGATTTTAGCACCCGAAGGAAAAACAAAAAGTATTGTCTACAAAGAAATTCTGCAAAAAATTTCATTTTATTTTCATGTTTATTTAACCTTTAAATCCCTACACTATAATAAAGATTTTTATCTATTATAAATATTCAAACATTATAACATAATAATTTATATGTTATAACAAAATTAATAACGTAAAAAAACCAATTAAAAATCCTATTGGAATTATGATGCATTGTAGATGTTGCGAAAGAATATAGAAATTTCGAAAGCTTGACTAAATAACAAATAATTATTCCACTTTTCAGTTGGCTAGTGGAGAAGTCGAGAAGATAAAAGCAAGAAGTTATTGCAACAGTTTTTAAACATACAGTGTTACGAAAGAAGCATATTTATTACTTTTGTTACTGTAAAGGACTGATTTCCAATAATGCATTTACCAGTAGAAGATAGTTAGTTAATTTTTTTGTTATTAAAATATCCTGTAAAAGAATTGGTTTTAATTATAGATGAAGGGGAAAGGTAAGTAAAAAAAAAATCTTACTTCGGGTAATTTTTTAAGCCAACAATTTATGAAAGGTTCGAGTCCAAGTACCGCTGGTTCCAAATACACCATACCACATCTGGATACTGTAGCAGGTGAAGCGACCGCTAAATCGGCCACTTCGAATATCATCGTCATAGTATCTCGTAGTTTGATGATTTCTCCACTACTTAAACATAGTTTTTTATTGTCATCTAGCACTGTGTTCATATTTTCAATCCAAACCGCGTCTACTGGTCCGTCGAAAATGTACCATCGCTTATCTTTATTGGGGGCATTGATACCAACGCGCACAAGGCAAGGTAGGATACCGTCAGTCCTAAAAGTTATTTATTTAGTAAACACAAAACAAAACACAATGCACAACTTCAAAGCAGTTATTCCAGATATTCAGCATGGCTAACGTACATCAGCGTGCACAACATTTTTGTAGAATAAGTGATATAATTTACACATCGTTCCATAACTATAAAATGAAATTTCCTGACACACTTCCCTGCAACTCAAACATTCGATTTTGGCGGCATTATTAATTAAAATGCATTCATGCCGATGTAATTAGTATTTTTTCAGTTTAATGTATATTTGGTTATGTTTACAAGCTATTCGTTTTACATTAAACTTTTAAGTTGCTTATTATTCTTAAAAAACAGTTCGATTCTCGGCCGATGCATTTTTCATATGCTTTTACCATTTAATACATAATACATAACTAAAAAGCGAAAAATAAATTATAGTTTAAAAAAACTAAAAAACACGCTTTTAGAGTTAATCCAACCAAAAAGTAAAAAATAATTCTTAACATAGGAATAAAATTAATGTCACTGTCAAAAATAAAATAATGTCAATCAATGTCACTGCTTTGTATTACATCTTTAAACTAACTGCGATTTGGAATGAAAGCACCCCACGCTTTTAGAACAGTGACATTAATTTTCTCGTCAGTAATTTTATTCATATCTTAAGAATTATTTTTTACTATTCAGTTTGATTAACTCTAAAAGCGTGTTTTTTAGTTTTTTTAAACTATAATTTATTGTGTTAGATCATACCTGAATATTGTTTTATTATTGAAATTAAGTTTCAAAAAAATGGAAACTGCAGCCAATGCGTGTAATAAAGATTTAGAAAAGTAAGTAAGTTAATAAAATTGTGTAACTTGATTCAAGTATTAACTGTTTACATTTTTTTATTGTACATGTGATTTGAGTGTTTACTATTTATTTTACTATTTAAATTATAGGGAGATTATAGTGAAATCATGTGTTCTGTCTCCACTCCCAAAGTTCAGGGTAAGTGCCTTTGTTAGACCTTTTACTTTTACAGGTATGGACTATTTCGGTCCAATGAATGTCACCATTGGAAGGCGTCACGAGAAACAATACGGTGTGTTATTCACCTGTTTAAGTGTTCGTGCAGTTCACTTGGAGATTGCAAATTCTCTTACCACTGACTTCACCATCATGGCCATTAGACGGATGATCGGACGAAGAGGTTGTCCTCAGAAAATATTTGCTGACAACGGCACAAATCTGAAAGGAGTTGAGAGAAAAATGAAGAAAGCATTGTTGGAAATGAATGAAAAACAGATTTTAACTGAAATGACTACTAGCGGAATCGAATGGGTAAGGATACCACCTTTAACACCGCACATGGGGGGCTGCTGGGAGAGAATGGTGAGATCCGTGAAAATGGCTCTAGCAGTCTCTTAAAGAGAGATCTCCGAAAGAGGAAGTTTTATCCACTCTCCTTATCGAAGCAGAAAATATAGTATATAGTAGGCCCTTGGTCCATGTTCCGATAGATTCCGCAGATGGTGAAGCTTAAACGCCAAACCATTTTCTCATAGGGACTTCAAGTGCTTATCCACTTCCTATCGGAAAAAGATCTGGTGACAATAAAGCAATGGCAGAAATCTCAATATCTTTCAGATTGCTTCTGGAAACGGTGGATCAGGAAATATCTTCCCTCACTCACGAGGAGGACGAAGTGGCACGAGAAGAGAAAAAATCTAGCAATTGGAGACGTTGTCATAATAGTAGATAGTGACTTTCTTAGGAACTGCTGGCTGAAAGGAGTAGTCGAAACTGTTTTTGCATGGAAAGATAGTCAAGTCAGGAGCGCCGATGTTAAGACAAAGCTGGGAACATACCGAAGACCCGTCGTAAAGTTATGTCCTTTAGATTTTAAAAGAAATACTATATTTATCTCTATATTTATTTTGGGGGGAGAGAATGTTACAGTTATTATTTATTAATATTATTTGTGTTTACCTATATAATCTGATTTATATATATATATATATATATATATATATATATATATATATATATAAATATATATATATATATATATATATATATATATATATATATATACAATTGCTAAGGGGATAGTGAATGTAAAAAATAACCAAACCAGAGTTGTCATATAAAGTTGAGTAAATTACTTAAAAGGCATATAAAAGTCCCTTATTCAAAAGCAGTGAATAGCACGAGGTTAATAGTACAGCTTCATGTTCAGAGTACAATAGAGTATGGTAAGCGCAAACGTCAGAATGCAAATAAAATACCGAAAACTAATGCTCAACGCCAACAATTCCGGCAGAATTAAAATAAATCGAGCGAGTCTTACAGTAGCCGCATATAATGGGTAACATTAATAAGCAATTTTACAATTATATTCTGAAAAAAATGGGTCAGGTATTATTTGAAATGATTTTACATAACAAACAATAATTCTTTCTAATAAAAATTGTATTTTATTTAATTGACGCTAGGAGTGACAGAAATCAACCTCAGAATTTAAAAAAGCTAAATACTGAAATATTTTATTCGAATAATTATTTATTATTGCTTACTGAATTTTTTTATCAACGATCTGCACTTTATTAAGACTTATTATCAACAGTAAATATTTATTTATATATTTTATACATATAACAGCAAACTTTATACACAACACTGTAACTTAAGTACACACTTTGGAAGGTAAAAACGAGCGACCTAGATGGTCCCCATAAAATTTAAAAGGTAGTTTTGCATTGTATAAATATTTAATAATAAAGATTTAAAAATAAAAGTAAATTAAAAAAACTAGTTTTACTTTAAGGTAAGTAAGGCTAACGGTCACAATGTTTTTTATTTACCTAATAAATTTAAATCAATAATTGCATTGAAAAAATGATATCGTGTTTTGCAAATAATTCTTTTTTGTTATAAATTTAAATATTACGATAAATATATTGATTTAGCACAATTGTATGTCATCATAATGGTTTCATTCCATTCAAAGTAAACATTTCCTATTGATTATAAATTGAATTTAATTTTGGTGTGTAAAATAATTTATTTAAAGTATCTTTATTAAATTAAATAAATATTACAATAAAATAAACACTACGCAAGCATCTAAAAATGTTGATTAAATATACAGTGTGACTACATAAGTTGGCTACGTATAGATAACTTTTTTATTATTAGTTTTATCAAAAAAATGTATTCCTTATAAAAAGTTCTGCTTGTTCTAAAACCCAAAATTCACCATCAGATATCAAGATATTGTATCAGTCGTATACGAGATGTGTCAAAAAAACAACTTTGATTAATAGTACCTTTTCGACCATATTGAAAATTTTTGTTAAGAAAAGATGTTAAGGATTTAAAATAATTTTCAAATATTCAATATTTTTATTATAATAAATTTTTTCTTAACATTTTCAATGTCATAAAAAAAACAGTGGCAAAGATTCTAAAAAAGAACAAATTTCCCCCATACAAACCGCAATTCATTCACACGCTTAGACCAGGATATTATAAAAAACGATTTAAATGCTGTTGTGACATTCAGGAATACTTAAAAGATAACAGATTTATATCAAGACAAATTATTTTTAGCGATGAAGCCAACATTCTCATCGAATAGGACAGTTTCCAGCCAAAACTGAATTGAAATATCGTGACCAGTATTCATTTCAAACAAACGTTTGGTGCGAAATTAATAAAATGAAATAATTGGATACTTTTTTTTTCGAATAACCTTGAATGCGGATCAATATTTGTGCTTTTTAATCGATAAAATAAGTCATTTTCCTGACAACTTTTCCCTAACTGAACGTCAGCAGGATGGTGCCCCACGTCACAGCAGATGTACGTCACTACATCGAAATTATTTTTAATAGAAGAGTAATTCAACTATAAAACAAAAATACCAACCAGAGAAGATTGGTTGAAGAAAACACCATTGACCAGCCCAGGAGTAAAACGATGGTAAACTGATGGATCAGGTACCAGGGACGATACGGGGCAGGTGTGTTTGGAGCATCCTGCAAATACAGGGAAAGCATACCACTAGGGAAAAACGCCTCGGTATTTCAGGCTGAGATCTATGCTATACTCAGGTGCACTACGCACCTGACAGAAAACAGAGTGACCAACAGTGAGATTGATATTCTCACTGACAGTCGCGCGGATATTGGGGCCCTCGTAAGTAACACCACAACATCATTGGTGATGTGGAGGATATGTGGAAGCAAATTAAGAATAAATATTTTTATTAGTACTTATTATAACATAAATTATAAAATTTATTATTCGTTTATAAAATAGTTAAAATATTACAAATTAGTGAGTAAGCATTTAAAAAGTCATCAGCGTTTAATAAAAATTAGATATGTTTTTTTAAAAGTAGTAGATTTCTAAAAATAAATGTTTACGAAAATTTATTTTATCAAATTATTAAATGTAATGATTAAACTTTCAATTTCATTGCAAAGAAATTGTAAAAAAAAATGTTATTGCAAGTAAACAATATTAAATATTTGAAAATTATTATTATTAAATTATTATCTTTTTTTATTAAAATTTTTCGATATGGTTTAAAAGGTACTTTACTGTTAATCAAAAATCGTTTTCTTGACAAATCTCGTATACGACTGATACAACTATATATCTTATGGTTCAATTTTGGGTTTTAAAACAAGCAGAACTTTTTATAAGGAATACATTTTGGTAATTATACAGTTGAACTTACACCTCTCCGATAAGTTTTTAAAGTTTTAACGCAAAAAAGTACCCTATATATGTACACTTTCTTGTTCAGGATGGCAAACTAAAATTTCCAGAAAATCGGTGTAAGTTCAACTGTATTGTAATTATTATAATTACCTACATTTTTTTGATAAAACTTATATTAAAAAAGTTTTCCATTTGTAGCCAACTTACGTAGACACACTGTATATAAAATTTATAAATAAGTATTACCAATAGTAATCTCGTGCATCTCTAAGCGTTTAACAATTACCTATTATTACTTTATTTATACTAAAGAAACAACAACGCTTTTTAGCTATTATTATTATTTAAAATAGCAATGAAAGAACAAAAAAATTAATTTAAATTTAAAAATAATTATTATTTAAATATTTTTAATAACTTTCTTATTTGAAATAATTTTGCATATTGTAAATGTTGAATGAGCATAGCATTTTAATAGTCTGTATTTGTAATAATTTACCATTCATGAGTTTGCAGATCAAATTCTCCATAAAGTTGTCCCATCGTAATTGACTTTGGATTGAGAACGTAAGTGGCAACCGGTTGAAATGGATATCCGCTAGGCTGGGGTTGACCTTTAAGGCTGGTCATTGCATCTTTTAGTATTTTGTAACACTAAAACAAAATTGATTTGATTGATTGATTTTTTAGGAACCAAACTACAACACTAAATAAAATCTAATTTATGTTGTTTATTTTTTTTGATCTTTTAAACGTTATTTTTGAGAATAACTTTTTTGTTTTATCTATTTTCCAGTTATTACCATAATTATTTTGTTTGTATAAACACGTATGGACACGTAGAAAGGATGGATGAAGGAAGATTGACAAAAGAAATTTATAAGGCGAGTGTGAATGGACGGAAGTCGGTAGAGATCGACCTCGGCGAACATATCTCGATCAGATCAACATTGTTTTGAAGAAAGGCAAGAACCGTAGCAAGTGGAAGGAAGTGGTCTCTACCTACCCCTACGAGAAAAAGGCGTGACTTTATGTATGTAAGTATGTAAACACGACATATTTATAAAACATTACTGTCAACAATTGATAGCTAGTAATACAAAAATATTTTAAAAAAGAAACCACTTTATTTTAAAACTATATTACTAAGGTTTACTGCAGACATATTAAGTGCGTAAAAAATGGAAGTTAAATGCTAAAATTATATTTACTGCAAAAACAAATCACAGCAAGTATTTTAAACAGTAATTTTCAAACCCAACCCAAGCATAATTAAAATCGTTCACTTAGCTATTTCATAAAACTAAAATTACACCAAACAAATAGAGCGCTCTCGCCATTTTTAAATGGCGAATGCGCCCAAGAAATTCCCGCACCAAAAATTAAATAAAAATATATACCCTGTGGAACAGCCAAATGCGACAGTCTTCACTACTAAATTTTTAAATGGAAATTGAGCGGAGTAATACATTATTTAAAATGTGCCTTTATTTTCTTTATTCAAAAATGTCTATTCAAATCTATGCAAAAATTAAATCATCTTACTGACGAAATTAGACACACTAAAAACATACTATTATTATCGTTTCTTAATAATCAGAAAGTAAGGCAAAACCATTGCAGTGTTCTTTAAAAAAAAGTAACCATGGCAATGTTAGGATGTTAATAAGACGTTCATGGAGAGTATTTTGAACACCCACATTAAGAATCAAACGAGTTGAGTTGAGGTTATAATGTCGTCATTCAGATGATTTTATTTTATTAATGATGATTGTTGCAATAAATTTAAAATATAAAAATAATCAAATCTTTATATAGACCAGTCCTAAGCAAAATACAAACAACGGATATAAAATATTTAAGAAGGGTTAGAGAAGTATCTTAAAAAAATAAAACGTAAAGCTTACGCTAGAATTCACAGAAAAGAGACAACTATTTTAGTGGAAATATTCAAACCGAATGGACGAAAATAGACTGGAAAACAGAACATGGAAAATTAAAGTCAAAGTACAAAAAGTAAAATCTGCATATAGGGTATGAGCAAAAATTTTTCAAGAAACATCAAAATCGAAAAAAAATACGATAAAAAATAATGAAAAAATTTATGGAGTTTTTTTAAGTAGCATATAACACTATGTTTAAATTTCACAAATATCTGTCTATAATTTTTTAACCATTGTAACTGTCACTCGAAGGGTTTTAATAAAGGGATGACATTTTTTCGTAACTGGTTGTCATTTTATGATATAAAACTGACTGGTTTTGGGATTTTTGGAACGAAGTTCCTTAACGCGGCTTCCGGGTAGTACGATTTAGTAGAAATCGTCACGTAACGAAACGCATCGGTGGTGCGGTGGTAGAATGCTCACCTGCCACTCGGGCGGCCCGGGTTCGATTTCCGGCCGATACATTCTTTTTGTGCTTTTAGCATTTAATACATATTTATTTAGTGAGTAAAAAAATCAAACTAAAAAGCGAAAAATAAATTATAGTTTAAAAAAACTAAAAAACACGCATAAAAAGTTAATCAAACCAAAAAGAAAAAATTAATTCTTAATATAGAAATAAAATTACTAACGAAAAAATTAATGTCACTGCCAAAAAAAAATTAATGTCAATTAATGTCACTGCTTTGTATGACATTTTTAAACTAACTCTGCGTTTCGGAATAAAAGCACACCACGCTTTTAAAAAAGTGACATTAATTTTCTCGTTAATAATTTTATTCCTATGTTAAGAATTATTTTTTACTTTTTAGTTTAATTAACTCTAAGAGCCTGTTTTTTAGTTTTTTTAAACTATAATTTATTGTGTTAGATCATACGTGAATATTGTTTTATTATTGAAATTAAGTTTAAAAAAAATGGAAACTGCAGCCAATGCGTGTAATAAAGATTTAGAAAAGTAAGTAAGTTAATAAGTTAATTTGCCTTGAAAAAATAATATAAAATAAAAATTGAAATATACAGATTTCTTTTCGAATTACATTCGGAGTCGAAGAAAAAACGTACGGGGGTCCCCCAACCGCGCACAATTTTTTATAATTATGTAAATGATTTAAAATAATGAATTTATTCTATTTGGCTGTACTACATTGGAAAAAATGTTTTCTTTGATGACAAAACAAAAAACATTTACCCACTGTATTTAGCACGTTTTTGTCTCTGCAAAAAGGAAAAAAATAAATAAAAAAGGATACCGTGTCGACACATATAAATTATCGCGCAAACGTGCAAATCAAAATTCAAGTTCAAGTTTATCCGTCTCACTCAGTTTAAAAACGCACATCCAACGGACGGAAACTCACTTCAACTTTCAAAAATGTTGCATAAACACGTGTTCGCGAGAAGTCTACGCAATTTTTTTTATATCGACGAGTCAGAATTTATAATGAACGATACCGCTGAAATTGACAATTTTTGTATGAAGGGTTCGCGCACATTTTCGGTTTGCATGTACTTTTTGCACTCGTTTTATATTCCAGTGATAATTTTGGCCGGAATTTTGGGCAACTTTGTGTCTTGCTTGGTTCTATTTTCCACCCAATTGAGATTGAGAAGTTCCAGTTATTATCTCGCCACCTTGTCGATATCCGATTCTGCTTATCTTTTGTGCGTGTTTATCATGTATTGTTCTTCAAACAAAATTCTCGATTGGTACGATAAAAATGTATTATGTCAAATAATAATTTATCTGACGTACGTTTTTTCCTTTTTGAGCGTTTGGCTAATAGTAGCATTCACCTTTGAAAGATTAATAGCCGTTAAATATCCGTTAAAGAAACCGTACGTCTGCACCATCGCTCGAGCAAAAAAAATCGTAGCAACTTTGGTATTTGTCGGTTGTGTCCTCCACCTTTTTGCTTTTTGGATAACAGAAGTCATCGAAAATCAGTGCCAGTTAAAGCCAAATTACAAAAAATTTATAATGATTTTTAATTACATCGATACCATCGCCACCCTAATCTTTCCAGTCATCTTGATTGTTGGAATGAACGTTTCGATGGCCAAAAGTTTGTGAAAATTGTGTATAAAGACCGGACTGGAGGACCATAATCCCACAGATTTTAACCTCTGTCAGGCCAGCTCTTCTCAAGTAAGTTTTAACAGACTAATGCTAATTGTTTGATGATTGATTAAAGTAATTATTATTTCAAAGCAATGATGATACACTGTTTTTGTCAATTATAATAAAAAAAAAGTACTTTATTAGAAAAAAATTAACTGACAAGCTTTATTTGACCAGATAAGTCTGGTATACCCCTTTTAAGGGAATAAGGGATTAAAATTTTATCAATTTTACTATATATTGATGTAATCTTCAGAAATTTCTTGATATGCGGGTCTAAAAACTTCCGAAAGTATCCTGCATACCAGTTTTACTGCATGGTCTCGATTCATATCAATTACAAAAATTAGTAAGTTAAATAAGTTTCTTTTGGTGTAAACGACTTTTTAAGAAAAATATCCTATTTCTTTCTTAGAATTATATTTGTATGAGGATAAATATAATCCGAGGAATTATAGGAAAATTTTTATGTTAAATAATTCAAACAATAACTTAAGTTTATACCTATAGTTAACACAGTTCAGGTCTAAGTGGAGTATATTTATTAATAAATCATCCAAGCCAATATCATCACAATTATAATGTCATTCATCCTCTGATTCTTTCTCTTCATTATTTTTATTATGACTAAAGATTTCTTTGACCTAGTACCAGTAATCCGTGCTAAACTGTATTATGTACAGAAAAAAAAATCATTTTACATGACACGGGATTAATATTATAATAATTATAGAGGAGTAGTTTTACAAAAATTATTTACTTCAAATCAAATTTATTAAACTTAATGTTTTTTGTAATTACTTTACGCAATGAATATTATTGCTTTTTAATATTTATTAATTAAATTAAACATATTTGAACTTAAGCATACTAAAAAATATTTTTTTTTTATGAAAATAGTCGCAAAAAAGGTAGACCTATCGTGTGGGCCGCGGACGGCCCGCACTGCGACTATTAGAAGGGGAAGGGATTATAGAAAGGAAATGATTGTGGACACGCTTTTTAAAAAGTTGCAGGTCATAGTTCTCTGGAAAAACTGATTTTGGAAGCTTATTCCATTCCGTAGCAGCCCTGTAAAAGAAGGATTCTTGATGAAGATTAGTCCTTGTAGTGTCAATCTTGAGAGTAAATGGGTGAGATTGATCAGCGTGCCGAGTTCTTCGGCCGAATGTGGCCAATAGTGGTACAAGAGTTTTTATTTCTCTGGAGCATCTGCCATGGAAATATCTGTAGAGCAATGACTGGTCTGCAACTCTTCTTCTATGTTCTAGAGGGTGAAAGGTATATGTGAGAGTTGAGCTGTTTATCAAGCGAATGGCTCTTTTCTGAATGGAATCTATAAGACGAAAAAAATGCCTTGGTGTTGAACCCCAAATGTGCGAGCAATACTCCAGTAGAGGTCGGATTTGAGCCTTGTACGTCGTCAATATTTCATCAGGAGTAAAAAACTTTCTGGCTTTCCACAGAAAACCTAGCCTAAAATTACCGACTTTTTCGATTCCGTGATGACGGAGCTTTAAGTGGTCCCCGCCTAAATTATTTTGGTTAATTTTTTGTTTAATTAACAATTTTTAAATGATTGAAATTTAAATTAGCAAAATAAATTTAACTAAAAAAATCATAAATTAGATATTATACAAGCAGGATTTAGAAAAGGATGGAGATGTATAAATCAGGTCTTTTCATTACGAAGTGTAGTCGGAAAATTCTTAGCTAAAAGTCAGAAGGTCTATTGCGCTTTCATGGACTTGGAAAAGGCCTATGACAGAGTGGTGAAGAGCGAATTGTGGTCGACATTGTCTATGTATGGGGTAAACGGTAGTTTCATACGAGTACTGAAATCACTTTACGAGGATTCCACTGCTCGTGTCACGATAAACGAAGCTTGCACAGAATGGTTTAATATCGAAAAGGGTGTGAGACAGGAATGTGTGGCTTCGCCATGGCTGTTTAACTTATACATAGACGATTGTTTAAAATATTTAAAAGAGAGTGCGTATGGATTGAAAATGAATGATTTGATCGTCAAATGCCTTCTTTACGCCGATAATCAAGTCATATTAACGTCATCTGAAGAAAAGTTGTGATGGGTAATGTTATGCATGATGCCCTGAAAATCAAAGGAATAAAAATAAATGTAAACAAAACGAAAGTAATGGTTTTTGAAAGAAAAGAAAACATGACAAACTGTAAAGTTCTGATAAAGGTAAAAAGAGTAACAAGTAAATGAATTTGTGTACTTGGGTTCAAAGTTTACAAGAGATGGAAAGTATGACAGTGACATTGAGCGAAAGGTGTTGGCAGGAAATCAAATGAATGGGACACTGCATAGCTTTATGAGCAGCCAGAAAGTATTAAAAAAGGCACGTCTGGCAGTGCATAAAGGTGTTTTGGTTCCTACACTTATGTATGGTAGTGAATGGTTGGGTTTGGCAGAAGAAGCATAAAAATGGGATAAATGCTGCGGAGATAAGTAGTCTGCGAAGTACAGCTGGACTAACTCGGTTGGATAGAGTAAAAAATAGTGAGATAAGAGAACGCTATGGTGCAATAGTATATTTCATTACGAGTCGAGAAAATAGACTTTTTTCGTGCGCGTGCGACAAGTATCCGTGGAAGGCGCAGCCGAACACGAAAAGTTGTGCAAGCACGGAAAAAGCATTTATGGAGTGTAATGAATGATATTTTTTATTATATCTACCTGAAAACCACAAATTGTTAAGATTTTATCACTAAAAATATCAAAAAATTGTCAAAAAACAAACGGTATTTACCCCGTTGCTAAAAAAATAAAAACAAATTGCGATTTCTAGAGAACTGTTAATAACATTATTTTATTTTGACATGCAGGTAGGCAGCTGATGACACTAGTGCATCGTAAAATTTTCCGTGCGGGCGCAGTTCTTCGTCCTTTAATTTTTCAAGGAAATTTTTGAATTGTCGATGATGTTTTGCATTGGTGCGAATATATTTTTCAATGTGTAACACTGTTTTCATAACATCGGGATATTTTAAATATTTTGTAACGAAATGCTCTCGGTGAATTATGATACAAATTGTTTCCTCTAGAGCACAATGTGGACTGTCCGTTGCAACTAATGTTTGCAAATTCAAAATCGGTCTGAAGTCTGTCGATTACAGACTATTACGCCACTGTTTATGTTCGTTCGCGCAGTTTTAGATAAGTTATATCACTCTTAACTTGGACGAAAATGAAATTTGTTGCAACGTTGCACTTAGTCTTTCATATTTGTAGTCATTAATTTAAAAGACAATTTTAAAACACAAACGAAACGATAATAATTTTTTAAAACATAATTACAAATATGATAAGAGAATTTGAGTACATTTATCGAGAGCCACAAATAAACCTTCAAAGAGCCGCATGTGGCTCGCGAGACGCAGGTTGCCCCCGCCCCCTGTTATATAACCATTTTAGTTATTGACTCGAAGTTGTTAATATTAAAACTAATGCGGAATTAATTAATTTGGAAAGAAAGCGAAATAAAGGGATAGTATACAAAAAAAATACAGTGCGTTCAAACATGAATCCTTGTTAAAAAAAAAATTAACATTTTTAAAAAATCTGCGTACATACATATAGTCAACCCTTTTTCCCGTATGAGTAGACAGAGACCACTTCCTTCCACTTCCGCTACGGTTCTTACACACATCTTTTGCTCCCTCTACTTTCATCCGTGCTCTCATACATGCTCGTCGGTTGTTGGTACTCTTGACCTGACCTTTCTACAAAACAATGTTGATATGATCGAGATATGTTCGCCGAGGTCGACCTCTACCGACTTCCGTTCATTCACACTCGCCTTATAAATTTTTTTCGTCATTTTTCCTTCATCCATCCTTCCTTCGTGTCCAAACCATCTAAGCATTCCTTTATCTATCTTTGTAACCACATCTTCTTTTACAGCACAGCGTTATCTTACCTCATTATTTTTTACTTTATCCAACTGAGTCACTCTGGCTATACTTCTCAGACTACTCATCTCCACAGCATTAATCCTATTTTCATGCTTCTTTTACCAAACTTAACATTCACTACCATACATAAGGGTAGGAACCAACACACCTCTATGCACAGCCAGACGTGCCTTTTTTGACACTTTTTGGCTCTTCATAAAGCTATGCAGTGCCCCATTCATTTGTTTTCCTGCCAACACCCTTCGCTCAATGTCACTGTCATACTTTCCATCTCTCGTGAACTTTGAACACAAGTACACAAATTTATTTACTTGTTCCACTCTTTCTCCCTCAATTGAAACTTTACAGTTTGTCATGCTTTCTTCTCTTTCAAAAACCATTACTTTCGTTTTGCTTACATTTATTTTTATCCCTTTGATTTTTAGGGCATCATGCATAACATTAACAATCGCCTGCAACTCCTTTTTGAGATGACGATAATATGACTTGATCATCGGCAAAAAGAAGGCATTTGACGAGCAAATCATTCATTCTCAATGCATACGCACTCTCTTTCAAATCTTTCAAACAATCGTCTATGTAAAAGTTAAACAGCCATGGCAAACCACACATCCCTGTCTCACACCCTTTACGATGTTAAACCATTCCGTGTACGCTCCGTTTATCCTGACACATGCAGAGGAATCCTCGTAAAGTGATGTCAGTGCTCATATTAAACTACCCCTCACCCCATACATAGACAATGTCGACCACAATTCACTCAAAAAAAATCCGGCAATAATTAAAAAGATTTTAAAACAAAATCAAAGGAATAATGCAAACTTTGCAAGAAAAAAGATTAACATAATTACAAATAAACTGCTTTGCAGTTGGATTATTACAGCTGTCAAACTTACACTCTTCGTAATTATTATGCAATAAGTTGGCGATATTCAACTCGAATATTTTAAAGTATTTTCACTGATCATTTTGCTTATGCAAAGATGTACTTTTTTCATTGGTTAAAATTTCGATAACGCATTCTAGTTACCTCATAGGTAGTTTGATAAAACTATGGTTTCCTAACATCAGGCTATAAAAACATTTTTCTGTTGAGGAAATGGCACATCTTAAATCGCTCAAGAATGCCTACTTTCTCGGAGCAACTTCAGATCCCAAAATACGCTAATCTAGTGCAACGAAGTTTCCCAAACCGAAAACGCTCCGGGAAAATTTTTGCCGGCCTAACTAGTGAATCTCTGAATTTTGTTATAACAATAAACAAACAGTGATTGTCAAAGAAACGATTTCATAGGCAAGAAGATGAAAATCAAAAATTGTTATGCATTTATAAAAATTCCTTAATTTAATGTTGATTGCGATTTCAAAAAATATAGTAAGTATATCTCGTAGTAAAAGCACATTCCTAAACTTTAATGCTTGTTGGCCAAGGCTTAACGCCTCGGTCAACAATTTACATTGTCGTCCGAGAATGTATTGCTTTCACTACTAGATACACAATGTACTATTATTTTAAAGTTGTTTTAAAATGCAATGCTAGTTCAACACAGGCGGTACAAATTTTAAAAAATTAAAGCAAAGCTCCATATTTTAATGAATATATTAGCTGTTCACTTAAAAAAAATTCCCAATCGGTGGATCGGCACACATGACCCAGTAAGGTGACACCTTTGCATTATTTGTAATGGGCTTATTTAAAAAAAGAGTGTACTTAACGCCTCTTGTAAATTTAGACGATCTTAAAGATGGATCAAAACATAAAATTAAAGCACTTTATGCTGCTGCTGGTTTTTTTTAGAAATGTAATATATTGTGAACTTATGCGTCAAGCCGAATGTCAATTTGAACAACAAGAACAACATTTTAAATATTTTTCCTAAAACTTGGGGTTTAAGTGTTTACTTTAAACTGCTGCTTTATTATTTTATGGCTGATGTTAAATAAAGTATTAATATATATTCTTCTTCTTACAGTGTCTTGCTTTCTCAAGCGTTGACGACTCCTTTATTGACTACTTCTTTGTATCTATCTCTATTTTGAGCTGCGTGGAGAAGTTCCTCAACAGTTAAACCTGTCCATTGTCGGAGATTTCGAAGCCAGGATAGCTTTTTGCGGCCTATCAATTTTTTCCCCTAAATCTTGCCATTCAGAATAAGCCGAAGCAGACTATAACGTGGTCCACACATCACATGTCCCAAGTATTCCAGTTTGCGGCGCTTGTTGGTAGTTAAGAGCTCTCTATCGTGCCCTATTCTGATGAGTACATTCTCGTGGTACATTCTCGTGGTAATTCGGCTTGTCCACGGAATTTTGAGCATCCTTTTGTACAGCCACATCTCGAATACACCAATACAGTCAATAATTTTTTGGTGAAGCGTCCATGTTTCGCAAGAGTACAACAGAATAGACCATACATAACACTTGGTAAACCTTTCCCGCAGATGAATGTTAAGTTGCTTGGCACAGAGTAGCGGCTTGAGATTCAGAGATGCTCTTCTAGCTATCTTTATTCTAGCCTTGATTTCTTCGTCTGGATCCATCGACTGATTGATTCAGCTTACAAGATATTTAAAGTGCTGAACTCTTTCTATATTCTCGCTATCAAGTGTTATTCTTCTTACTTATTTCTTTAATATATATTTATTTATTCTTAATAAACCCCAACACAAATTATAATACCTAATGAAAAGGTTATTGTGCGTAGATTTATATTTCTAAATTAATTATGCTGTGTCCTTTAAATGTTAAAAGTTAGATTTGCCTGCGGTCAAACCGAAAGGGGCTGAATATGCTTCTTTTAGAGGATTTAGGTCTGTATAAAACGTTTAAAATTTACCATTTAAATGTAATGAAAAACTTATATATAACATTGGTTAAAGTACGAGTTAGAAGAAACGTATTCGAATACTTTATAAGATAATTAGTTTCAATATATAACTATAAAAAATACTTAAGTGCAACCTTGTTTGAACAAAACACCGTAACACCTTCGGGTATATTAAGGTTTATGATTATATATATATATATATATATATATATATATATATATATATATATATATATAACTATAAAATTGAAAAAAAAAAATTATGCTGTAAATAGGGAATAGCGAAATTATTGGTGTAAGTGTGACACTAGCAGTGTGTGTTGTTTCATCTACTTCGGATCACAGCAATTATGCGTCTGGGCATGCTTCTAATTAAATTTTGGATAAAATCTTAAAGAATTTGTTTCCATGCTGTGAAAACTGTATTTTCAAGTTTTTCAGGTTTCTTGGTGCAGGTATTTGACGTATTTTTCATTAGGTGATCCCATAAATGCTCGATCGGATTCAGATCCAGGCTTTTTGGTGGCCCCTGCATAACTGGTATCGAAACTTGATTGAAATAATCGAGTACCTCCCCAGGTATGTGAAGTCGAGCGCTGTCTTGCATAAACGGGAGATTTGGATGATTTCGAGGTGACCTGGCAACTCTGTTCTCTCTAGTAAGCAAGGGCGCGGTGGCTGGTCTCATATTGTTTAATCCAGCTTCATTTAACCGTCTTCTAACTGTTTTAAAAGAAATTATGACATTGCTGACGGCTTCGAGAACTAGTAACTGACCTGTTTCTTAATGCGTATTGTCTCATAAAACGTTTATATGGGTTGTTATTGCATCGTTTTTGCCCTTGCCCTGGCTTTCTAGAATAATTTACTACTTTATTCAAGCGTCTTACTATAAAACTTATTGTCAATTGATTTTTGCCTAACAAATTAACAATATACCTTTAATAATATATTTCATCCAATAAAACAAACAGTATTCAAATACTCGATAAAATTTACTTATTTTAAAACATATCAACTGGTAATTAATGTTTTTCGTATTTTTTCCTTCTGAAGTTTTATCCCGGACAAACTTTATTTTGTTGGCGAATGGTTTATTGGGTATATAGGCCGTCGTAGGTCTGAGTTTCAAAGGAAGGAGAGAGAAATTATAATAATAGAATTGATATATTGAATTTCACCACAATATATAGTTGTTATTTTTTTTTAGAACATTTTATCCAGGCAAACCAAAGAAAATCAACATTCCCAGGACAAAAATATTCAAGAAGATACAATTACGATCGGTAAAAAGGATAAGAAAACTAAAAAAAACAAGCACCGAAGTAAGTAATTTTGTTTACATTTTTTTTTTACCCAATTCTCCGGTCAATTAATTAGTGTAAAAAGTTTAATTAATTAAATAGACGTCGATCGACATGTGTTATTTTTTTTTAATCACGAATGCACAAAATAACAATATTGAACAGAAATTAAATTCGCACTTTTAGTATTAATTTTAATGATGTAATAAGCAGTTATATAAGTCCATTCAAAAATGTCCACCTCGAATATTTTTCATGGAAAATCTTCCACCGGAAAACCCAGACCGATTTTCCTTTCGAGGAAGACATTTTTTTACCTGAATCATCCCCCTGAACGGGGGTCAAGAGGCACATCATTCATAAGATTTTTTAATTCTATTTACAAACGTGCCAACAAATTTTCATTCTGAACAATATTATTTCCCAAAATCTCAGCCCATAAATTCAACTTTACTGTAAATGCTGCTTGACGTAACCATTGAGAAAAAAGTGCATTCGTCGGAAAGAGAATGCCTTTCATTTAAAATTCTTGCAATTAACTTGAAAGCCATATCGGTTACTAAAGCGAATTATGACAATACCACTGATTCCATGACTCACACTTCTAATCAATTTAAAATCAAAACAAAAGTACCTGTAACACCCATTGCTTCATCAACAACTTTGATTGTAAGACACTGTTTGCATTTCCTTAGGGAATTTGGTCGTTTATTACTTCAAGTTTTTATTCGATCTATTTTATCATCATTTTAAACAAATTTTTCAAAACAGAACGGAAAATTTTTCTCATGAGAGAATTGAAGTACCTTTGAAACGAGTCTCACTTCACTTTAGTGTTATTCAAGATTTTTAAAAAGGTTGCCATCCCGCGATAACCGACCGCGTCTTGGGTTTCCCAGGACAAAAATGTTCCATAAAAATTATCTGAGGTGGACAGCTTTAAACGGGACAAATATGTGTGGCTGTTATTACTTCAAAATACTTTTCATTAACAGTGGTCATCCTTAAATAAGGAACAAAATGTATGTAACTAAAAATAAATAGTATAGCTCATTTCAACAATGTACGACGGTATCGGATTAGTCACCGAGTCATCGATTTAACGGGCGCAGAGTGTTGAGAGATCCATTAGTAAATTCTCTCATTTTTTTATTATTAATTTAAAAGGGAATGCAACAAAAATAAATTATCGGCACAAATGTAATAAATATCATCAAACTTATAGTCATCATAATCGGAATCACTGTCGTCGTTATTCTCATTCGGATTGTAAATTTATAACAGGATTAACTGCTTCGACGCGGTTTTCACGAACCCACCATTCCTCTATTAAATTTTTTCTATTTTGTGTCACATTTTTCCCAAATTTCAGTAGTGGCAGTATTAAATGCTTGTTGCCAGGTTTACAAAAATACCTTATCACTGTAACCATTGGATTTTGATAATAAGTTTTGCATATTTCCCAAATATACTGAATGAGATTAAATTGGCAATGATAAGGCACACGATGTCCATAACTGAGTATAATTTGATCCACTTTGTAAATTTTTTGTCTTTCGTGCCTTTTAGCTTTCGATAATAATTCCGACTTGAAGCAATGCTGTGGAAATTATTTTTGTTCGTTAACCATTGTTTTTAGGAGTTTGTTGGTTGCTTATTTAAAATTTTGAAATGGTATGGAGCATTATCTAATACAATGACAGATGGTTCATGTAACGATGGTAATAGTTTCTCTTTTAACCATTTTACAAACATCTCTGTACCCATGTTGTCATGATAATCAGCCGATTTTAATTTTAACGAAAATAAAAGATCCGCCCTATCAACGAAACCATGCTTTTTACCTGCATGCACAATAATGTTTTTTTTCCTTCACCTTCGGTGTGTTTTATAGACTTTATGTTATCGTCCTGCAAAATTTTTTTTGTTCTACTTTTAGCAAAAATCCAAGTTTCGTCCAGATAAACAAATGAAGAGCATTCCTGTTTACAGTGAATATAAATTTTTAAAAATTCAATTTTTTTGTGCACGACTCTAGCTTTTTCACACAAAGCGTTTCGGTTGTCTTCATTTTTAAACTTAAACCCTATATGTTTCAAAATTCTTCAATGTCTCGTTTTAAAAATTTCAAATAGATCTTTTTCTTTTACTTATTTTATTATTAAATCCAAAGAGACATGTTCTTTTTTTTCACGCATTTTGTACACAATGTCCTTGTTCATTCAATAGTAATGCATCTACATCTAAAACACGTCGTGGCATTTTCGCGGTCTATTAGGTATACATACACTACTTGAAATTACAATCGCTACTATACGATTTTAATGAAGGTACCCACTACAATTAAAGCTTAATAGCTTAGAGAATTAGTGAAATTTGTTTTGATTATAACAGTCATTAAGGACAGATTTGGTTGCAAAATTAACCATGCTAACAAATAAAAATATTGACCTTTAATTTTCAAACAAGAAGTTCCTTATAAAATAAAATTTAATACATAGGAAATTTGTTTAAAAATATTAGGGGAATTTACTTTCGTACGATAACGATAATCCGTTCGCATCGTATATTCGTAAAATATGCTATAATGCCATTACCTTAAATAAACAATTCAAAAAAATGTACCTCAACGAGGTTTGTTAATTTATTTTAATTCTTGAAAAAAAATTAAAACTTTTTGATTTAAATTTAAAATACTTTATTAGTATAACGAAAATTAAAATTATTTTTTTATAAAGTTGTTGTTATGTGCATAAAAAATTATCGCTTGCATTTACAATATTAAGATTTCATTTGTAAATGTATATAAATAAACTAGAGATTTTTTATGTATATCCTTATTCAGTATACACATTCTGTGTCACTGCCCGATGCTAGCGGTGTACAGGTATCACACCCGGGGCCGTATGATAATGGATCCAAGCGATCTAAATGAGACAGGGCCAACAGAAATCCTGAGGTTCGCCAAAATCAGCGGACTGGAATTCTGATGCCCTGAAGACACAGCGGTAGTCACAGAGGATCAAAAGATCTAGGTGACATAGGTGCCGATACCAATGGCCCAACCGCAACATTGTAATGTAATATATCTATCGAACAGACCTTGCGCCCAATTTGTGGGTTAATAGCAGCAATAGTGTTACAAATATGTTTAATTTGTGAAATGTCTCAAACCAGGCTTCGTCCTAAATTGCAGGCACTCAACTTCCGGTATGTTATAATTTTTTAAAAACGTTTTTTAATGATTTACTGGAGTTATACTTCTCTTGGCGCGTTTAGCTGAGTTGAAGCTGCGCACTGTTACGGTAAATCCGACAGAATGAAGTTGGCCATCGAATATAATTAAAAGTGTATATTTATATTACTAAGTCAACTTATATAAAAAATAGACTCACATAAAGACGTGCAGTATCCAACAGAACACTTTTTTATTTTTGAAATCGATAGAAAAGCCAGTTTTGTAAAACATTTCATTCCTATTGATACTTAATTGTTAATAGTTATATTATTTATTAATTTTTTTTTAAATTGTGCCATAAAATTTTTTTTATAAATAAAAATTATATAAAAACTTTAAAAGTGATTTCAAATATTTGGGGTTAATTTTTTGTAAGTATTATTCTTAATTATATTTTTAAGTTTATAAATTTTTTGATTAATAAAGTTGTACAATCTTTGTAAGTTTTTCTAATTTTCTTAATTAAAATCAGAGTTGAAAATAATATTGATCACTTATTTAAATAATAATTAATTGAATATTTTACAAGTAACATTTATTTTCAATAAATAATTAAAAAAAATTTCAATAAATAAACAAAAATTTTACAATTATATTTGTATTTCATTTATTTACAATTATTAATTCTAAATTATTGATAACTTGCAACTCTAAAATTTATTTATTCACTAAAATCTTTTAATCTCTATTTTTTGCATGAAATTTTTTAGGCATGGTTTCTAATTTAAGTGTTGCCTATATGTAATTTTTTTCATTTTAGTTTTTGCGATGCCAAAAAATAACACGAAAATAGAAAAAAATTAAATTAAATTAAAATTACACTTTCGGTACTGCGACTTTAAAAATTTTTTCTTACTTACTCCAAAAAAGTAAAACTTCCCAAAAAGTGCGTACATAAGTACACACACCAGTTTATTTTTATGTTACAATGATCAGATCGACGTTGTTTTAAAAAAAGGCCAGGTTAAGAGTACCAATAACCGACGAGCTTGTATGAGAGCACTGATGAAAGTAGGAAAAGCGAAAGGTGCGTGTAAGAACCGTAGCAAATGGAAAGAATTGGTCTCTGCCTAAAGGTAAAAGGCGAGACTATATGTATGTATGTATGTACAATGATAACGTTTTGTTATTGTTTCAGGAGGAAGTAATAACCGAGCTTCGTACAATCAGCAGAGCATTAACAGAATGTTGTCAATAATATCATCAGTATTTTTTGCATTGAACTTTCCCAGGTAAGCAATAATTTGTTTTTCTACAAACGTCAAAAAATGACAAGGTTCGCGCATTGACAACAATATGCGAAGTGACCATTTTTTTTCATTTTCATTCGTTAACATGACACCGTGCGCGAAGTAGTGTGCGAAATACTTACTTCGCACACTGCATGTAAACTATATGGGATTTTTATATTTTAACCTTTATGTTCCTCAATCAAGCAAAAATCCAAGAAATCATTTATTTATTAATGTATAACAATAATTAAGGCTTTCAAATTGTGAGAAAATTTAACACTACCTCATTTTGTTTATTATTTACAATGTTAACATTAATGGTGCAGCCAGTGCACGAACCAATATTTATTCCTAAACCAGATAACTCAGATTCAGCTCGTGATATCGTAGACTATCCATTTTTGATTTGCAAGCAACTGCCGTAGAGGTGACAGCACTTGATCCTGAAATTTCATAGCCTAAAATTTTATTTGATATTTGAATTTTATTATTGATAGAATCTTCCACGTATCTTTCGGACACAGTCGAAGATTTCCATCCTCCATGTCGTTTCAAAACACATATATCGGCCCCCGTATTAGCAAGGAGTGTAGTTGATGTTCTCCGAAAACAATGGCTGTGTAGGCATCAGGATTTAGTAATTTTAGGTGTTTTGCTATTAAGCTAGGCATCTTTCCAATACTATTTATTCCAACAACTTGGTTAAAACATCTCTTATTTTGATACTTCAAAAACAATCGGCGACTGGTAGCATAATTTGGACGAAGAGCCGCATATTTTCGGTAAATGTCAGTATAATCTAAATTTGAAACTGTAAAAATTCGTTGTATATTCGTTTTTGTATCGGGTACTTTAACAATCAAAATGGAATTTTTATCTTCTATGTCATCGACCATCATTTTAGTGAGTTCCTCACGGCGGCAAGCACCCGAAATACCCAGTATTAAAACAACCTAAAAGGAAATCAGTAATTTAAAAAACACATAAAACAATAATCAAAAATCTACCTTAACCAACAAATAGGTTTCATCATCTGCCTCTCTTATGAATTGTTCAACTTCCTCTCTAGTCAATACCTTAGATTTCTTAGGATGGTTTCCAACTGACAATTTTTTCAAATATGGAACCAACTTGGTAAATTTTTTAAAATCCACGTTTTCTTTAACATTGAGTGTTGCTTTTAACACAGAATATATAGCCCATAACGTGGAAGACTTCAGCTTCTTAGACTTCTCTGCAAAATATGCCAACAGCACATTTTTGGATATTTTTCTGGCTTTATTTGCTTCACACCACTCTTTAAATTGCTGATATGCATTTTCATACTGGCGCCTCGATTTCTCCGGTAAAAGATTTGAAATTACTGAATCGGCCGCATCAAGTTAGGTGGGGTACTGCTTACTTCATCGTCTATCGAAATTTCCATTATTTTACAGTTATAAATATCACGCACGAAATTGACGCGAATAAAAAGTCACTTCAAAATAATTATCAAGAACTGTCACTTTGAAATAATTGTCAACAAATGCCATTTTATTTCCATGGTTACAGTAATTACTTGATTTGGAAAAACAGTTTAAGCCAGTTCAATACTATTTTTCATATTAAGCTAAGCATGTTACTTATTTTAGAACAATATTTTTGACGTTTGTAGAAAAAATTTTGTTTGCATCTCGATCACCAAAGTAGCTTTTCGCGCACTAGATACAAAAATAACTATTTTAACAGTCAACAATAAATCGAAGCTCAATAAAGTCATTTTTTGTATAGATAGTGAAATGTACATAAAACTTTTTAGAATGCAATCATTTTATTATTATGGTCATTTTAAAATTACATACACTATACTTTAAACTTTTAAGCATTTTAAAATGTTAATTAGGTAAGGTTTTAAAACGGTTGGTTCAAAATTGTTGCAGCTTGTTTTTAAATACTTTAATTCCTTTTTATAATAATTTGCCAAAAATGGTTCAAAAATTTGTTATGACAATAATAATCTGAGAAATGGGAAATATTTTATTTTGTTTCATTCGGAGATAAATGAAACGATAAGTTTCATACTATCGCTGCGGATTAAATGCTGATTTAAATTATTTAACATAATTTTTTTCAATGCCGCAACTATTGGAGAAAATCTCACACAGATGCATGCTAATGCATAATCACGAGTTGTGGCAACAATGGTTTTTTTTGTTAATAATAGTATCGAAGTGGCCTACGCAATCACCAGATTAAATCCAATAGAGCATGTATAGGACATGCTTCAATGAAAAGTTTTGAGGGGTAGCAGAGATATTCAGAGCTGCCAACAATTATTTAATTCTTTGCAGGGAACATACCTTAAGAAGAATGGATAACTGTTATAAATAATCAAAAAGGACACACCACTTATTAATTTATATTTAAATTTGAAAACTCGTAAAAAAATTCATTTTTTCTAAAAACCCAAATATTCCCTTTAAATCAAATTCAAGACCATTTTTGTAGCCATAATGGTTGTCAAGATATTTAAAAAATTAAATAAAATAGTAAAATATTTAATTTTATATTCTTTTCGATAACAAAAATTTATTTTTTTTTTCTTTGGCAAGACTTCGTTTTATGATAAAAGAAAATTCCTGACAAAAAATTCATCCAAATCGAAAGAAGTCGATTCCAACTTTTGGTCGATTTGACATGGAATGACCCACATTCTTGTTAAAAAGAAATTTATTTTAAAAAAAAAATGGGCTGTGGTTTTTTATAAACTTTGTTAAAAATATATTGTTTTAATTAAAGAACTGCAAAACCTTGAATTGAATGAATATTTTCAGCTCAGAATAGAGTTTCCTTAGACTATTTTCATATATGAAGGTATTTATTTATTTAATCTTTGGGTTTTATGTACTACTAGACCTAAAGCCCATTGTATTATTAATTTTTTGTTTCAACTTTTAAGTACAAATGTTCGTCTAATTTTGTTTAATATTTTTTTCTTTCAGCTACATAGTTAGAATTTGTTATAACTTCGAGCTCATCATGGAAATCAATTTCTTCAGAAATTATTTCGACTGTCTTCAACAAATTGCAATGATCTTGTTTTATACGAATTTTAGCGTTAACTTTTTACTTTACACTGTCTGCGGAAGTGAATTCCGAATGTGTTTAAAGCAATGCGTGCGTAATATCTTTACAAAAATTATTAACTTGTTCAGCAGACCTTTTGAAACTACTATGTAAAAACAAAATTGTTCGTTCAAGCATACTTTTGCAACTTTAAATACTATTTTCTACGTCGACCTTTAAAAAAAAGAAAATTTTTTTTATTTTAGTACCCACATTTTTAAAAGTAATTCGTAATCATCCGAAAGATAAAGTGCATCTCAAATTTATTTTTTTTAATTTAATACGTTGCAGATACAAATGCTTCATTAAATTTATCAATGTTTCAAACAATTTCTTCTTAAAAAATAACCATATATAATATAGCAAATAGATGTATCAGGGACACTCAAATAACAAAAATTGAGTTGTCACCTTATGTGTCATAAATGTTCCCCAATGATTCCAATTGTATTCAATCCCGCATGAACACCCTTTTATCTTTAGCGTCTCCAAACTGCATTTGTTTAATATCAGTGTTTACGATTAGATAGTCTAACTTGCTATTAGGTAAAGTTTTATTAATTTCTAGAAACTTTTTACTCTTTAAAATCTACATGTTAACAAATACATTTCTTTACATAGTGATAATCCATAAAAGTGACGCTAAAATACATTTTGGATTGATGTGAATTTCAAAGACTTAAAGGTTAAGTGAGGTAAGAAATTGCAGTATGAGATTGTATTTGTCAAAAACTATCTTGGTACAAACGTACATCCATATAGTCACACACCTTTTTTCCGTAGATATAGGCGGAGACCACTTCTTTTCACTTGCTACTATTCTATCTTTGTTACCACATCTTCTTTCACACCACTCCCTTATTCCTCACTTTATTCATCGGACTACTTATCTCCGCAGCGTTGATCCTTCTTTCTTGCTTCTTCTGCCAAACTCAACATACATTACCATACATAAGAGTAGGAACCAACACTCCTCAATACTATATCAATACTATACTATCAATACTATATCAATTCAATCTAAATAAAATGACACAGCTTCAACAACTACAGAATAGAAGCATGAGGATTATTTTGAGCTGCAATCGCTATACCCCCATTTTAATAATGTTGAATACATTACATTGGCTACCAGTCTCTAAACGTCTTTACTTCCTAACAATGATATTTATTTATAAAATAATACATAATGAAGCACCTTCTTACTTTCGTGATTATGTTAATTTCAAATACGAGATTCACAATCATTTCACCCGTAATTTGAACAACATTAATGTGACGAGAGTAAAATTATCAAATACGAGAAATTCATTGTTTTATAAAGGTATGGTAGAGTACAATAACTTACCACATAATGTTAAATCTAGTGGATCTTGTGAAAACTTCAGACACAAATTGTTGATACATATAAGGGAACTAAATTAGAACTATTTTTTATCTGCAATGTTACTCTTATTATCCAGTTTACTGTTAAATCTTAAAGGATTAATAATTAAATTGTTATATACTTTTCTTTTTTACACTGTATGAATTATAACTGTTTTTATATTTCATTGTAATAATTTTTTATATTTAATTGTATTAATGTTATTCTTATTACTACAGATTAATAACCTATTTAACAGATCATTCATATAGGATGATTATATTGTTATTTATGTATACATATATTAGAGTTTTTTTTGTATATTAGGGAAACCTACTTAATAAATATTTCTTCTTTCAATGCACAACCAGACTTGCTTATTTTAACACGTTCTGGCTGCTCATAAAATTATGTGGGTCCCCATTTATTTGTTTCTCTGCCCACACCATTCTTTCAATATCACTTTCCTTATCTCGTAAACTTTGAACCACTCTTTTTCCTTCAATACCTTCCGTCTCAAGTAACCTTTGTATCCAAGTATATAAACTCATTCACTAAACTTGTTCCACTCTTTCTCTTTTAATTAGCAACTCGCAGTTCGTCATGCTTTCTTTTGTTTCAAAAACCATTTCTTTCGTCTTGCTTACATTTACTTTCATTCCTTTAATTTTTAGGGCATCATGCATAATATTAACCATCGCCAGCAACTTTTCCTCAGATGATGCTAATTTGACCTGATCCATATATCTCCTTTTTCTTCTAAACCCATATTTCTTATTAGTTTTAGTGTGGCTAACAATAATAAAAATAATAGAGAAATTATAGAAAAATGATATATTATTATTATATTATATAAAATTATAGAAAGAAAATAGAGATAAATTACTAATAAAAGGCACACTTGCAACGTCCTTCACTTCACCACAACGCCAGCGCCACTCCGATTTAAGCCGAAATTGTTAGCAATGGCTCGTTATTATTTTGAAACGATTACATTGAAATTGAAAATAATTAAAAAAAATATGTAAACGAATTCTTTTATTATTTTTTGCCAGTGATAGAATAAAAAAAATTGTTGGTACCAAATATGTTGCGTATTAATTTTACAAATTTTAGTTTTATTTGACAAAAATTATCAGGATACTGTGTGAGTTGAGTAAATATATATATATATATATATTTATATATTTAATTTGTAAAATAATTATTACTTGATAGAAAAAGGGGTATGGAGCAATTTCATAGAATAGTAGTAAGACATTTAATATTATTTAACCCTTATTGATTAACATTTTATATCGTCACTGCCCAGCGAAGACCACGCAGAGGTAAGAGCAGTGGTGGTAAACTCGCCGCCTAGATTACCTGCTCCACTAATCTGACTTGTAAATTGGTCGCAATGATTTAAGGGTTAATTTAATCCGTATAGGTAAATTGGTCGCCAGATTTTTATGTCGGAACCAAAAAGAAAAACAAATGGTGCACTTTACTTCGACTAGTTTATTATTCAAAAGCAACATTTATATAAGAGTACCTAAACATTAAATATACCAAATATATTATCGCAGTCTCAAAAAGACATGTTATATACATTATAAAATGAATAAGTTTTAACAATAAATATGTATGAATAATACTGTGGATCAATTGTAAGACCATATTTTTCATAAATCTTGCATTTTAGTAGGTATAAGCATGTTTTATAGCAGCCAGTTGTCTTACTTGGTAGCAAACAAAAAGCCAATGGAACATAATGGCCATTTTGGAGTCCGTGAATAGTAAAAAACTGTAAGAAGAACTTTGCGCAGAATGAGAACGTTCCGTCCATATACAGTATATCCATATCGGTCAAAATACGTATTTTGCTTTCACATGTAAACACAATGATATTTTTTCCATATTGTTAATAAACAAAAATGGTTCACCTTTATTGGTTAACAGCGTTTCGCCGTATGCGCTGCTGAGAACTCCATGCACTTTTTCTATGTTCTTAGGAATCGGACCTGGAAGGATTTTGCGGCGACTGTTATAGATATTTCTTCTAATGCAGCCAACATCAGTAGTTGTAGGAGACGGTGGCAAATTTTTTGCTAAAGCTTTAGAAATAATAATTTTTAAAGGCCTTTTACTAATATCTTCTCTTGCTTTCCTTTTGCATGCACTTGAAATAGCTTTTTTGCTCACTTCCTTTTCGAATGCTCCTTGATTGTGCGCATCTTCCCTCCTGGATATCAGGTTCTCCGTTCCAATAGTGTTAAGCCTTGCTTTACAATACAGCTTCCTTTGGCAACACCTCTATGATGTTTCTCCACTTTTCAAGACCTTGTCTTTGGAAAACGTAAAATTTTCGCACAAAATTAAATTTCTCCCACGTTCACTTTCAATAACCGACATTTATTATGATTCACTTCGCTCGAAGGTAGAAATAGCAATGAACGAAAGCAAATTGACAGGAAACTGTTTATTTTAGATTTGAGGTATATATGCACAATAACCATTCCGAACCTACCGATGCAGGTAGGTACTCAAGAAAACGCGGTGAGTGGGGCGTGGTCGCCCCTCCACTGCGATCATTAGTAGGTCTATTTTGGCTCACCCCTAGAGGTTACAGTTCACCGCACGATCCAGCCCTTCTCACGAAGTTCATGGTTGCATAGGATAAGATTTTTTTTAAATTGGTAGGTTCTAGGTTGGTATGACCAAATATGCTGAACCTTATTCTTTCCAGGTCGGGGCATAAACATATTATATGTTCACTAATTTCGTCTTCCACGCAGCAAAACCGACAGTCCGTTTGTTGATTCAGACCTATCCTTCCGAGGTGGTATCTTAGACGACAGTCCGTCCTGTAAGCAGTCCCGTTAGAATTCGCAGGTCATTTCTGCTCCATTCTAGGATCTGCTAAGTTGTGTTTCTCGAGGGTTTAGGTAGAAACGCCTTCGAGTGAGTTAACCCTGGTATATCGGACCAGTACGTAAATATTTTTCTCTCCGCCTAGTCCGAAATAATTATTTTGGCGGCACTTGTGGTGACTCCAAAAACCAAATACAAGAATCTGTAGGACACTATCTGGCCTCCCTCTCTAAGAGAATATCTGGGGCAGGAAGATTTAGGAGGTGTTCCATCGCTGCCGTTGGTGTGCTGGACATAGCTCTAGTTATGGCCAGGCATGCCAGCCGCTGAAGGCCAGCAAGTTTTGCTCTAGCTGTCTGTTGTAAACCTTTGGTTCACCATACTGCTGAAACATACGTGACCATGGATATTATCATTGTTTGATAAATCCAGTAAATCTGTTTGGGGTTAATTCCCCAAGATTTGCCACATATTCTTCTGAGATTCCAAAAAGAAAACCTTGCTTTGTTTATTGTTTTTTCCAGGTGGGCGTTCCAGGTGAGTCTTTTATTCAGAACTACACCCAGGTATTTCATATCCGTCCGGTAAAGCTTATCAAACGCAATAAGAAACGGGATAAGGAATTTTAATGTGGAATGAATTGTGGTCGACATTGTACGGGATGAGCGGTAGTTTGATAAGAGCATTAAAATCGCTTTACGAGCATTCCACTGGGAGTGTAAGCAAGACGAAAGTAAATGGTTCTGAGTTTTCGTCAATGTCTCCTTTATTTACTGTAAAAATAACACGCCGGTCCTAGTCTTCTTAGTCATCAAGTATATGATCTTTTTCAGCCAACCCAGTCTCATAATTTCGAGCACCAAAAAACTCTTACACAACTTAACAAATGTTGAAATATACATTATAAGTATTATTACCCGCAAAAAATGTCGCGCGTACTTCTTTGTACTCGTTAAGCAGGGCTGTTCAGCAATTGTCGTTTTTTGTAATTCGACTCTGTCGAATTTAGCTACTCGGGGTGCCTTTTAATAGTAATTTATTTTTACGATGTAACACATTAGTTAGATTATAAGAATGTTGTAATTTTACTTATATTTAAAAAATAAATACAGTATTAAATGTGTTCTGATGTAATTATTTAATAACGGACCTCCGACTTAACAATTAATTATCATTGTCTTACTTTTATTACAAAAATAGAGACTTTGGAATGGGATAAGAAATAGTCGACCGCTTGTTTTTGTGTTAAGAAACGGCTAATATTTCTAATTAAATCAGTGTGACAACCTAACAAATCAACTCAGAGACATAACTTATTGCCTAAAGATGGCGGTAGTGATATAATAGTATATTAAACAACAAGTTTATAAAAGCAAAGTTTAAAAGCTATACGAGTTTAGTAAAACTGCTCTTTTTACGAGGTTTGTTTATACTATTTTTTCGCATTTTGTGTTAAAAATAAACAAATAATCATAGATATGAAAGCATAGCAAAGATAGATATTTAAAAAAATTCATAGTAGGTATATAGCTGTGTAGAATTACCGTAAGCTAGTAACTTCACACGGTTTGTTTATTTACATAACAACAGACAACAAGTTTCATTATTGAGGGTCGAATTGAGATTAAGTTAAATATTAATTATAAAAATGAGTCTTGCTACTGCCAACACTTCAGATAATTGTTCTGAAGACATTTTGAATGCCACTCGAGAAGCGTCTTCGAGTTTACTTTCTTTAAAATCCAATGAAAAATACGAGAAGGTATATGAAATATTTTGTTATTGGAGGATGACAAAAAACGCACTGACAACCGATGAAAGTGTAATGCTAGCCTATTTTTTTGAGACGTTTTTATATATATTTTAGTGTTTTCATACAATGTCTTTCCCATTATTTTAGGCAAAAGCTCTCAAGGCATCCAGTTTATGGTCTACATATTCCATATTGAAAAGTACTATACAAATAAACGAAAATGTGGATATTTCACAATACAAAAATTTACTTGCTTTTTTAAACGTCAAAATGACACATACGAGGAAAAAAATCAAAAGTTTTAACTATGGAAAACGTTATTATGTTTTTGATAGATACTCCAGACGATAAGTTCTTATTAATGAAAGTGGTACTAATATTTGGTTTAAATGGGGCATGTCGGCGTGAATAATTATGCAGCTTGACTGTCAAAGATATCGAAGATACTGGGAACTTTACATGATACCAAAACCAAGAATAAACGTGTATTTACCGTAGGATCAAAGTGCAACAGATATGAAATGTATCATAAATATTCACAATTGAGACCCAAACAAGTAAAAAACAATAGATTTTTTATTTACTATAATCACTGTAAGTGCACAACACAACCAGTCGGCATCAACAGTTTTGCAAAAATTCCTTAAAAAGTTGCAGAATACTTAAAACTCCCAGATGCATCCAGTTACACTGGCCATTGCTTGAGGAGGACGTCTGCCACCTTCCTTGCTGTCAGAAGAGCTGACATTCAAACAATCAAAAGGTATGGAGGATGGCAGTCGACTAGTGTGGCTGAAGGGTATACCGAGGAAAGCATTGCCAATAAGTTGAAAATTTCAGAAAGTATATTTCATCAGCAAGAACTAGTGGCACCTCAAGATCATTTAGGAATGCAAATGAAGAATCATAATAGTTTTCGGGAAGAACAAATAGAATTGAATAAATTTGGTGTTTTGAAGTTTTCAAATTTGAATAATTGTACTTTTAATATATATAACAATGTTTCCAATAATAAATAAACAATTTTCTGTCAAACTGTGTTTTATTAACGGTGACAGTACTATGCAGAAAAGTGACAGTTATATGTGATAAAATGCCACTTTATTTAACGATTTTGAATTTAGCACATTATCAGTCAAAATGCGAAAAAAACATATTAATGGTAGTTAGCTTAAATGGAACATGGTAAACTTTTGAAAACCATATTAAAACATTTTAAAATACTTAAATTATTTAAATAATTAATAAGCGTTCATGTGAAATCACACATTTCAACAGTCTTTCGATAGAATGTGATAATGTTCACAAAAAAATAAATATGACTTATTCCATTTAAGAACATTGCTAAAAAATTTTGCTACATAAAATTTAAGAAAAAAAAAACCATTTTGTCACGAAAACATAATTAAGGTGTCCTTTAAAGATATTTTTCTTAAAACACCCCCTAAATTGAATAAGGTATGATTTTTGTTAAATTTTAAAGTAAAGTGTTGTTTTTAATTTCTAACTGCACAATTATTCATATCGTTGTTGTTCGATTAATATTCACTTAAATAAAAAACAATCATCGAGATGTAAGATAAATAAATAAATCCAGAACGTACCTGAGTTTTTCCCGAGCCAGTTGGTCCAACCAGCATCAATCCATGTCTCACCACTGTTGTCTCGTACAGTTGAATTACTTTTTTCACAAATTCTGAAAAAAAAACGCATGTTTTAACAGTGTAGTATACCGATTAACTTGTCCGAATCAAACGTGAACTGAGTAAATCTCGGGTTCCTTGTTGACGACTCATCTTCTTGTATCGAAAAAAGTAGTCGATACTAAAAACTTTTTGTGTTAAAAAAAAATTAACCTTCAAAAAAACTATAAACTCTAACTCAGGGATGTGTCTTTTTGACTTCGCAATTGAATTCAATTCAAAGGAACAGAGATTGATCAGTTCGCAGATATATTTATTCTTTTTTTCTAAATAATAAAAAAAACGAACCTAACTAAGAACACGTTAGGGCGGCAAATAATTTTACCTTAAAATCAACATTTTCCATTCTTTTCTGTCATGTGCTTCTCTCATCCAGTTTTTACCAGCTATGCTTCTTATGTCGTCGCTTCATCTCTTGGGAGATCGTCCCACTGAGCGTTTTGTTAGGCGTAGTCTCCAGCATTTTTGCCCATCTCTCGTCTGGTTGTCTAGATAGGTGTCCCGCCCAAGACCATTTAGAACTAGATATTTTCTCGATGATGTCAGTTACCTTCGTTTGTCGTCGGATATCCACGTTTCCAATGCAGTCTGGAAGACTGATTTCCATTATCGCTCTTTCCATAGCTCCCTGTGACTCACCCGTAGTCTGTTTGCACTTTGCACCGTCATCGTCATCGTCATCGTCTCCAAGCCGTATGTCATGACAGGCAAAACGCATTTATTAAAGACGTCTCTTTTTAGGCAGTTCGGAATTTTACTTTTGAATATATAGTTCAGTCTACCAGAAGCTGCCCAACCGAAAAAATTTCAGCTGTTTGATTATCTTTACCGAGTCTTATGGTATGACCCAAATATATATATATATATATATATATATATATATATATATATATATATATATATATATATATATATATACTCTTTGACGTTTTTGATTCTTTGTCTATTGACAGTTATTAGTTCTTCGTTTTCGTGTAAAATTTTTGTCTTGGACAAATTCATTTCCAGGCCTACTTTGGCAGATGCGTGATGAAGTTGTTCGAGCATTATTTGGAGTTCCTTTGACGTTGATCCAAGGATGACAACGTCATCGGCGAAGCGCAAATGGTTGAGCATCTTGCCGTCCACCCTAATACCTTTCTTTTTCCAATTTATCGTCTTAAAGATGTCTTTCAATGCCAGTGTGTGTGTTTTTGGGAAAATAGTATCTCCCTGTCTGACTCCTCTTTCCATTTTGATTTTCTTCGTTGTTGTTATTTCATCCAATTTGATACTCATCGTAGCTGTTTGGTATATGAATGATATTATACCAGAGTATATTCAATCCAATTGTATATATTTAATTTAGTACTCGTGAACGCTCAACGTGTTTAACCGGCTTCAATGTTGCTAGGTGCCTTTCACCTTTTTTTATATTTAGAAATAATCAACAATCAACAAGTTTATTACAAAAAAAAAGATGTGCATCTCGGGACGTCCGACAAAAGTGATAACTTAAAATCATATGCGTAAAAACTATTAAATATTGAATATATTTAACGTAACAAATACTTAGTTTATTATTAAAATTAAAATGATCATTTGGGTGAGGATTATGAATGAGTACAAAACTTTTGATAAATTAGTGACATAATTAAAATTTTTTAAGAAAGTGAACGAACAGCCTATTTATTTATTATAAAATATATCTTAGGTATAGAAATTAACATTCTTCAATAGATATAGTTGACTTGCTTTAATTTACATTATCATTATCTAAGCCTACAAAAATAACAATGGGCACGGCAGTGTATTTGGGTTCAAATCCCCGAGCAACTTTTATTTTCAACAAACATGACGTTTCACATATAATTTTTATATCTAAACTTGGACGTTTGAAGTAACAGTGCGTGGTGGCTGAATGGTAAAGCTATCTGTTTAGCACATCAGTGTATTCAGGTTCAAATTACCGATTATAAAACTTTTTTAATAATTGTTACGCTTTTGAGTACGCGACCACGCACCCGAAAAGTTCACAGCATGACATAGGAAGTTATAACTTTAAAAACTAATAAAGGAATTATTAAAAAAAATCATACCATCCACATCTTCTAAGCCAAGTGATAAGCAGGAAGTTCTAATAGATTCTTCCAAACTTCCATAGTCTACAGCTTCCTCCGCCATTCTAGGAAATAGATCAGACACTATACCTGGAATTTAAACATAGATAATGTGTATTGACATTATGGAACGGCATTCAAATGCATAAATAAAATCACTTAATCTGGCTTTTAACTGCGTCATTTTAATATTTTTTTGGATATAAAATTTTAGAAAAAAATTAAGATCCAATTTTTTATCAAACATTAAATCTTTGTACATTCTGATGTTATTTATCTCCGATTAAAAGTGGTTGAATTAATCAAATTTTCCACACACTAGGGTCTTCACCTACACTGTTTCATTTTAGAATAGATTGAGCGAGAATTTAAAAAAAACATCACGTTTAAAGAATTAATTACACGTGTGTATTAACAATAAAATAAATTATACACATCCGTCCTGCAGTTCCAATTTATTCTGCTACAAAAAAAAACGTACGTTGTACCTTTAGTAAAAAAATTATTATGTTGACAGAATTTCCTTTTTTTTGTTATTTTTTTAGATCAAATTTTAACCCTTATCACGCCCTTTTAATAAGTATGCCAGACTTGTCCGGCCATATAAAGTTTGTCAGCAATTTTTTTTAAATACGAAATTTTTTATCAAGTACACAGGAATAATCAAAACATGCAAAACAGCATAGACCTATAATCAGAGGAGACGGAACTATTTACTTTTAAACACGATCATACATCCCGACTTTCTGGGCGATTATATGATCTTGATACAGCCGACTGGAATGTGTTGTGCTGTGATATTGCCTGCTCTCCAGTTATGGCAAGAGATTTGTGATTGTTATTGAATCGTCCATAGTATTTGTTAATTATATTTGCAACAATATTGTGACCATAATGCTATCTCTTATTAATATTTTATGAATTATAATAACCTGAATAATACAACCCATTTTATGGAATGTTGAACCATTGAACTAGTTCATTCCGTTAGATCATAGAAATGTGTTGCTTAATAAGCGACAACGCCGCACGGTTTATCTGAATCCTTCCACCTGCAGAGATCCGTGCGTACTACGAAATCTACTATTATTAGTAGCGCTGTTGCCGAAGGTGTTGCAAGGTGTTGGAGTATTATTGGTAATTTTCAGCATATTATTGGTAAAATTCAGTGAAATTTAGTGGAAGAAATGATTCGTCATTGCCAAGTGTGTAAAAAACCGGACTATTTAAGCCCCAGTGTTTATTTTCACAAGTAAATTAAAACATCTTATTGTTTACTATATTTTCATCCAGTGGTGTAGCGATGACGATTTCAATATCAAAATAAACAGGTATTATTTTGAGGCGTAAAAAACGAATCTGAAAACCAAACGATGTGGAGTTTTATTTATTCTGTAATCGTAAGAGTTGAAAAATACATAGGTATCATAGTGGACGAAAACTCGCCAGCGAGGCGCGGATGCGCGTGGCGTGAGCACGCGCGGCGCGCCTGCAGTGCCTGCACGACGATGTTCGAAAATTTATAACTTTGTTTCTTATGAATATTACCAACATTTTGATTACAGATATCAGTAGCTTAATGTTAAAGCTTTTAATTAAAAAAAATATATTGTTTTATCTCATGCAGAAGTTGCTTGGATATCAAATTGTTTATTGCAAAATTAATTTTTTATAAATAAATAACATTTCTTTAATCGCTCGATTACACTATCATATTCTTTTGCAAATGTTGTACTTACCAATAAATTTTGGTAAATAATTACTAATTAATCGCTATTTAAAAAAAAAACTAGCCAATTTGTTTATAACTTTTGTAAAAATTTTAGATTACATTACATATGTATAAATATTTATTGCCAAAAAAAAATAGAAAAATATGCTGATTTTTGGTGGCTCACTTCAGAAAACTTGACTCAAAAAAAACTAAACTAAGAGTAATTATTGTGCAGACAAAAAACATTGATCAGTAAATAATCAAGTTAATAATAAAATTGTTTTAAAAAATGAATATTTTACCACTAAAGAGTTTCAAATCGTCCTTTAGAAACTTTGGCACGTTAACATCCAGAAGTGCTCTTAACACGATTTGTCTCTCGTCCATAATCGGATGTTCTCGTTTTAAATTTCCCGCTACAGCGATTACAGTTTTCACAGCTCGCATACCGAAATCATAGTGATCTTGACTACTTAGCTGTTCCGAACTTAATTTAAACGTTGTTGTAATTTTGTTGGCCAAATTCTTGGCATTACTGAAAAGGAAAAAATCGTGCAAGGAAAAACTAAACGATGTCAAATATTTAAATGCGTTACTTAAATTGAAGAAACATTGTCTCTTATTTTATTTTCAAAATTATCTTTATATTTTGATTCCAAAACAAGTGGGAGTCGCGTCTTGGACCATTTTAATTGGTTATTAAATGTCTAATATCGGTATTAGGCTAGCTTCCATGCATACGGGAAACTTAATACTATTATGGTCCATTTGCCTGGCGTGTATAGCACGCTACCCGAACAATAACAATGAGATAAATTCCCAAAAACCATAACCGTCTCGATGTTAAATAACGAATAAAAATATTTCGTACAATATTATAATTTGCAGATATTGTAAATTACTTTTTCAACAAATTAGTAGTAAACTGTGTCTAGATCGGTAATTTTTTAGGAGCTGAGCAGCAAGAAAAAGAAAAGTAAACTTCTGACTTTTGAAATTTTGTGAAAAAAATGTTAAATTATTATCATTATGTTTACAAAAATAAATCTTATTATTAATTTGATGAGTAGTATGAAGATCTTGTCCAGAAGATACAATCAAAAGAGTAATAAAATTTGTTAACAAAAATGTTGCCAAATCTTTAAGAAAGTAATAAAAAACTTGGCGAAAAATGAAATTTACCAATAATAAAGAGAACAAAATTATAGAAAATTTTGCACGATCTAAATTTCTTTTGGGAGAAGCAGGATCAGCCATCCATTTGTAAGTTGACAGTACCCTAATCGATGGTAGAATGCGTCTACCACATTTCTTCATGATTGTTTAGACCTTGACTAGACCTTTTAGACTACATAGAATCATAAGTGTTGCATATGGCTAAACTCGTATTGAAGAGGAGATTTTAATAATGACTGAATATACAGGGTGATGTATTTAAAAAACCAAAGTGACTAATAATATCAGAGAAACGGCAAATCTGACAACATTTCAAATGTCAAATCTTGAATCCCCGTATCTCAAAATAGACTGAACCCAAATTTTGTACGATTCAAACTAGAAATTTACGAGATAATTGTCCGTTTCCAGACTTTTGGTCCACTCTATATATATATATATATAGCAGATCCTCAACCGTTTAGAAGATTAATCGATTCTTTAGAAAAAAGAATAGACTTGTGTATTCGTGAAAACAGACATTTTGAACGTTTACTTTAATTGAATTTTATTTTAAGTTCTTAATCTTTATTTTAATTTTCTTCTTGTAATTTTTTGTTTAATTTATAACTTTATCATTACTTTGTACCAGCATAGGTTATAACTTCATAATTTTCAAATCAAAATATTCCGAAAACGGTACACAATAACGAGTTTTACCAAGTTTACCTTTTTGGTGTAAAATTAAATGATGTTTAAGTTCACAAGTTATGTTCAATACTACTTGGTACGAACCGTATAACTAGCGCCCTTTATGAGAGTCAGATATAAAAACAAATTCATGGAATGTATCAGCTTCTAAAACATATTCGTATAAAATTTCATTACAATGTTTTCGGTAGTTTCGACAAAATCGTAATAAATGTGTATAATTTTTTTTTCTTCAACGCCCTTCATCTTGAATACGGATGGCGTTACGAAAATTTTTTACCAAGCAAACCCCAATTATTTTTCAGTTTCTACCTATCCTAGAGATGGGGTCACCACCTTTTTTTGAAACACCCTGTATAGTAAATCAAAACGATAATAAATTAAAAATTTCATTAATAACGTTTTATTTTCAAATGAGGCAACGTTTTATTTGAACGGGTATGTTAACCGGCAAAACACCCGATATAGATATTATGAAAATCCAAATTGGATGCCATACGCAAAGACCACAAAAAAATCAACGTATTGGCTGGTATTGTTAGAAATACAATTATTGGTCCATATTTTTTTGATGAAAATTTAACAGGAGAATTATATCTGGATTTTCTGCTAAATACAGTAATTCCTGATTCGACCCAGCTTTTCCCCAATATCCAAATTGCCAACACTTTAGATCGCAAAATATGTTTTCAACAGAATGGCGCACTGCCACATTTCACTATAGCTGTGCGCCAGTTTTTTAACAGACCATTACCATATGAATGGTTTAGAAGAAAGGGAACAGTGGAATGGCCCATTAGATCACAAGATCTTACACCAACTTTTTCATTTTTGTCCACCCTGTACCAATTTAAATTATTTTGTGATACATTTTTGGAATCAGCTTAGCAAGGGAAATCCGCAAATTAAAAAAAGGGGGTGTTTCATTGCCACCACCAAAAACTGGTGCTGACGTCTTCACTCAAAGGTTATTCAACCTGTATGATAAATTATTCTTTAAAAAAATAGTAAATAAAAATCAAAAATTTACCTGTTTCGGGATTTGTTCATATTACTATTTATTTGGCTAATAATGCGTTACTTTATGGACGAATTGTATTAAGATACTTGCTTCTAACCATTAGGATATGCCGAGCCGCCCTGAATGAGCTAGCAACCAAGTTTTAAGTTCCCATTGTCTGGGTACCCGGACACAGGGACATACTAGGCAACTGTAAGGTGGACGAGCTAGCAAGAGAGTGCACCACCCTCCCAGCCGTATCTGTCTCATCTTAGCAAGGAGCACCGACTCCTGCTCCTGCACAACAAAGTAGTTCAAAAAGCCAACTTGAGGTGGCAAAATGAACCCACATGCTCATCATCGAAACAAATTTGGCCTAAACTAGATCTACGTCGAACTAATGATGTTTTAGCTCTATCCAGGAAGTCCATTGGAAATGCGATCGCGGCCATAACAGAACATTGCAGGTGGATCCCGTGCACGGCGCATAAGGATCGCAAAGGTACGACACGACTTCTGTAGAAGCTGTCACGATGAGGAAGAGGAGGAAACAAAGGTTCTCTGCCACTGCCCTGTCCTAGGCAAAAAACGGCTTATACTAGGGCAACCGAACTTTGATGACTTATCTGATCTCAACTCGGTTAGCATTAAAGACCTTACACTTTTTATTAAAAGTTTCAACTAGTTCTCACGGTAGAGGGGGAAGGCACCGCCGTCCATCACGGTATCTCAAAGGGCCAAAAGGCCTAAGTGGGTTCCGTCCGAATCGCCGTTGTAACCTAACCTAACCATTGGGATAATTACGTCACTAGCAATGAAGATTTGTCCAGATTTGAGGACTGGTGCTGATATCATCACTCAAAGATTATTTACCCTGTATGATAGATTTTTTTAAAAAATAGTAAATTAAAATTAAAAATCGACCTGTTTTAGGATTTTTTCATATTAGGTACTATATTTTTAGTCGTTTGTTAATTCCAAATATAAGGTAACTTTCAAACCAGTTATAAATATCTGACTTCGAACCAAATTTCTTTTTTATTGACAACGAAAAAAAAAATTCTAACCTGAAACCGAAGGAAAATAGCGATATTTCTGCGATTAAAGTATAATCCGGTACCATCATCGAAACTGGTCTAAACAAAGCCTTAAGGTTGTCGGGTAATTCAGTTCGTCCTGCGTAGCCGGGATTCATTGTAATAAAAACCGCACACGATTGTCTTAACGATATTTCCGATCCTTCAAAGAAAAACGTCTCCAAACGTGCTTGCTGAGCTTTTTGAATCGTTGTTATTTGCTGAGCAACCTACAACAACATTACCAGATACAGGGTGTTAGTAAATAAGTACGACAAACTTTAGGGATTAATTCTGCATGAAAAAATAATGACAGTTTGCTATATAAACGTATGTTCGCAAATACTTCGTTTCAGAGAAACGGGGTGTAAAAGTTTTTCTTAAAAACTAACGATTTATTTATTGCTCTGAAACCGGTCGAGATATGCAAATGAAATTTGGTGGGTTAAAAGAGGTAGTTATTGCGCATTTTTTGACGTGCCATTAAGAATTTTATGTTTATCATTGGCACGCATACGGGTAATGATTTCAATTGTTTGAAAGAAAAAAATGGTACGTCACTAAGATATTTCTAATTAAAAATTATATTTGAATTTCTCAGTAAATTTATGACAAAAAATTTTCCTGCCTTTTTTTCGTATAGGGCGCCGTTATAAAACATCTTTCGTATTTTTTATTTCTTTAATACATTATCTTAGTAGCGACGCTAGTAGTCAACATTTTGTTTAATAGGAATATTTTAACGAAATGTCAAATTAGCGTTTCTTCATTTTTTAAGCTTTTAGTTTGGTATAACATTAATATTAACAGTATATCCAAATCGTTGGATAGGTATTAGCGTCATCTGAAGAGGAGTTGCAGGCGATGGTTAATGTTATGCATGGTCCCTAAAATTAAAGGGATGAAAATAAATGCAAGCAAAACAAAAGTAATGGTTTTTGAAAAAGAAGAAAGCATGACAAACTGTGAAGTTTCGATTAAGGAAGAAAGAGTGGAACAAGTAAATGTATTTGTGTACTTGGGTTCAAAGTTTACGAGAAATGGAAAATAGGACCTTGACATTGAGCAAAGGGTATTGGCAGGAAAGCAGATGAATGCTTAGATGGTTTGGACATGTAGAAAGGATGGTTGAATGAAGATTGACGAAGCAAATTTATAAGGCGAGTGTGAATAGACAAGTCGGTAGAGGTCGACCCCGGCGAACATATCTCGACCAGATCAACATTGTTTTGAAAAAAGGCCAGGTCAAGAGTACCAATAACTGACGAGGATACATGAGAGCCCTGATGAAAGTAGAGGAAGCAAAATATGTGTGTAAAAACCGTAGCAAGTGGAAGGAAGTGGTCTCTGCCTACCCCTACAGGAAAAAGGCATGACTATGTATATATGTATGTATGGATAGATAGGGGAGGTTCGGAACATTGGCCTGCTCGAACGCTTGATTTAAATCCTCTAGATTTTTTCATTTAGAGTTTTCTTAGATTGTAGATTGTAGGGTGGGTCGTGAAGGCCATGCTGCCTCTCAAGCACCTCGACCTATCAGATCTTTTTTTGTATAACCCTTAATCTATTCAAGGCCCGGGATTCCGAGACTTCGAGTAAAGTTTATCAGTTTCCTGGGGGCTAAGTTTCTGACATCGGAGGGCTTTAGGAAGGCCCCTTCCAGAAACTTGAGCTTCTTGCAGAAAAGCGCTGGGTATTCGCAAAGCAAATGTTCTTGAAATTTTCTTTAGTCATTAGTTTATTTCATTCCCATCGAAAATAATGAAGACTTGAGGAATCAAATTATAGCCAGCTGTGAGACAATAAGAAATTACACACAACGATCAATGAGGCGAAGAATTGAATCTTGTGTCACGTCTGAGGAAGGTCATCTTGAACATTTGTTGTAGCTTTGCGCCTATTTAAAATTTTATTAGTGTTATTTTCTGTTATAGTTCTGGGTTATTGTTATTGTATTAGATATTTCTTAATAATGTATTAAGGAAATGAAAAATACACGTTAGGATGTTTTATTTTTTTGCATAAAAAAGGCGCCCTATACGAAAAAAAAGGCAAGAAAGATTTTTTGTCACAAATTTACCAAGAAATTTAAACATGATTTTTAATATAAAATATATCAGTAGCGTACCATTTTTTCTTTAAAAAAATTGAGATCATTATCCGTATGCGCGCCAATGATCAACATAAAATTCTTAATTGCACCACAAAATTTACGCAATTACAACCTCTTAAAACTCACCAAATTTTATTAGCATATCTCGACCGGTTCCAGAGTAATAAATAAATCGTCAGTTTTTAAGAAAAACTTTAACACCCCGTATCTCTGAAAACGAAGCATTTGCGGACATACATTTATATAGCAAATTGTCATTATTTTAACATGCAATATTACCCGCTAAAGTTTATCGCACTTATTTACTGCATATATTTTTAGTATAGTACGTACTTTTAACAAAAATAGACAATGAGAGGACAGATTAAAATTAGTTAATAAGATATTTTAGCACATCGCTATAGCCACTTACCACAGAGAGCACTTCAATGTCGATCCTGTTGAATTCGTCAAAACAAGCCCAAGCTCCAGAGCTGGCCAATCCCTTAAAAAACTTTCCCATCGCCATGAAATCCAATTGATCCGAACAGTTGAAAACGACGCATTGTATGGCAAAAGCTTTGGCTAGATCTTTCGTCGTTTCCGTCTTGCCGGTACCTTTAATAATGAAAATGAAAAACTAAACAAAGTACTACCCCAAATTAACAGAGGTATTACTTTACTCAGTATTGTCAGCAAACTGTTTGCAAAGGTATTGAATAAAAGAGTGACGAATGAAACTGACGAAAAGGCCACTTTTTGACAGATAAATATACTCGTAACACATTGACGGACACGTACTAACATTTTTTTGACCATACCAAGTCACTTAAAAATATATTGTACACCGAAATATTTTTAACTTATATTTTTAGAAATGAGTAACCAGCTTGTGATCAATAATTTAAGTAAAAAAAATCTATGACGGTAGTGACCGTCACTGTCATACATACATACATATAGTCACGCCTTTTTCCTGTAGAGGTAGGCAGAGATCACTTCCTTCCACTTGCCACGGTTTTTACACAAATCTTTTACTACCTCTACTTTCATTAGTGCTCTCATACATGCTCGTCGGTTGTTGGTACTTTTGACCTGGCCTTTTTTCAAAACAATGTTGATATGATCGAGATATGTACGCCGAGGTCGACCTCTACCGACTTCTGTCCATTCACACTTATAAATTTGTTTCGTTAATCTTCCTGCATCCATCCTTTCTACGTGTCCAAACCATCTAAGCATTCCTTTATCTATCTTTGTAACCGCATCTTCTTTTACACCACAGCGTTCTCTTATCTCAGTATTCTTTACTTTATCCAACCGAGTTACTTCGGTTATACTTCTCATACTACTCATCTTCGCAGTATTAATCCTATTTTTGTGCTTCTTATGCCAAACCCAACATTCACTACCGCACATAAGTGTAGGAACCAACACTCCTCTATGCACAGCCAGACGTGCCTTTTTTAACACTTTTTGGCTGTTCATAAATCCATGCAGTGCCCCATTCATTTGTTTTTCTGCCAACACCCTTCGCTCAATGTCACTGTCATACTTTCCATCTTTTGTAAACTTTGAACCCAATTATACAAACTCATTTACTTGTTTTACTCTTTCTTCCTTAATCAGAACTTCACAGTTTGTCATGCTTTCTTTTCTTTTAAAAACCGTTACTTTTGTTTTGCTTACAATTATTTTCATCTCTTTGATTTTTTGGGTATCATGCATAACAATAACAATCGCCTGCAAATCCTCTTCAGATGACGCTAATATGACTTGATCATCGGCGTATAGGTTGACGATCAAATCATTCATTTTCAATCCATACGCACTTTTTTTCAAATCTTTTAAACAATCGTCCATGTATACACGCCCCATACATAGACAATGCCGACCACAATTCAGTCTTCACAACTCTGTCATAGGCCTTTTCAAGTCACTGTCCTACCCAAAAAATATATTATGTCTGATGGGACAAGACGGCGTTAACCGTTCAGCGTAATGTTAGGTGAAATGGGTTTATTATGCATTCAGAAATTAAAAAAAGCAATTTTTTAAAAAAACAAATTAGTTTCTTTCTATACGCTATCTTTCAAAGCATGGTCCAGGGCAGGTGGAGTGTGACTGGCATGTCTTACATCTCTAATGAGTTTCTGTCCTTTTTTTGTCTCTGGAATATTGATTACAACGTAGGTAATAAAACTTTCTATGACAGTTGTCTGGCCTTGGTATTTATAATTCTTGGAAGTGTTGGGATAATGTGCGAGTAGTAGAATGAGGTCTTAAATTGTCACTACGTTGGTGTATTGGCTTGAAAGGAAACGACCATTCTTTAAATTGTTATCAAGACCTAAGAGTATTCTAATAAGAGCTTCTCTGTATTTTATAAATCTTAGCTTTTTTCTGTCATTTTTGTGTACAAAAAATATTAATTCCAAACTGTTATATCCAAGAAATAAAAAATAATTTTTTTGTACCAGAAAATAGTTTTTATAGGACAAGAATAATAGGAAATGATTTGATCCAATCGATCAATCCTATACATAAATTTATTATATTCAATAACTTCAATTGGTTTTATATGTACCTAACCGTGACGATTTGTGGCCTCAGCCAAACTAGGATGATGAGCAGTTGTTAGGCAAATAACATCTTTCTTATCCTTCTACTTCGAGATGTAAACCTTTTCTAGAAGTCCATAAATGCTGTTCTTTTAGAAAACGTTTACTCACAACTACTTTTTGGTTTTCTCTTCTGTTAGAGCGTAAAATACCTGTTACGTGTGTTTAATTCTACAAGAATCTATTAGCAAGAAGAATCAAGATCGTCATTTTTATACCTCATTACTGGAGTAATGATATTCATCACTGTCGACTTCCTCATGAATTTTCAAAATACGTTTTTCCTCTTTTGTATTCATTGCATTTTCCAAAAATAAACACCCTGTATATTTTGTTGATATTTTACACACAAAAAAAACTAATTAAACGACACAAAAAATAGCTCAATATAAAAATTTCTACAATAACAGCACGTTTTACTCTCGTCCAGAGAGTCAACTGCTGTAAAAATGCATGTGGCAAACCTGACTCTCCCGCCATACACCCACGTCTGGATTACTTAGCTTTAGATGCCAAATCCATAGGTAACCAAACATGTCTTTTTAACTGTTTTTAATGTAAAATGTGCCAGTCTCGGCCGGTCTGTCCTACAAAGCGAATTATTATTTGACGACTGTAGCAGGTCTGTCCGCCAATGTGTTAAACTATGACGTCACATGTATGTTATTTTTTCGGCCGTTTTTAGGTTGAAACGTCAGGTGCACGTTAGCCATATGTTCTAAGGATGCACAATTGATAGAAATTGTTAAAAAGATAAATATAATTAATAATCAATCATAATCTACATTTATATATAGTCTACTTTTGTTTTATCATAATACTGCCCTCATTCCAGTGTCATCAAAATGTAATTTTAACTTGTAGTTAATTGTATAAATAAATAGTATACAGATACACACACAAATGGAGAAGATCTAAGAATACTCTCTTCTGAGCTAAAAATGAGCAAAATTTAGGTTTTGCAGTTGATAAATTAAAATAAGTTTTTTCAAACCACAAACTATTTTTTTTTAAACAATATTTTTATTAAATGTATAAAAAATAACCCATAATACTCAATTGGATAACCCAAATTAAAATTCAGTTTTATTCCAAAATAAGATAAATGTGGTGTCTACTCCTCGGTTATATAACAACTCTGCATCGTTTTAATAAAATAAGAATAACTCCAACTTAAAGATAGATCACAAAGTCAAAAATTAATACTTTTACTATGATACCTATAGCATATTTCACGATTATACAGTGGTTTCGAGTTATCATTAAAAACTCGATAACCAGTATTCAACCGTACATTTAACAAGTACAAAAGTAAATTCCGCTAATATTTTTAAACAAATTTCGTGGGTAACGAATTTTATTTTATGAGAGACTTCTTGTTTGGAAATAAAGGGTCAATAGGGTTTAAGTTTAAAAATGAGGACAACCGAAAGGCTTTGCGTGAAAAAGCTTAAATTATTCTCAGTGTAAACAAGAATGCTTTTCATTTGTTTATCTATACGAAACTTGGATTTTTGCTAAAACGGGAACAAAATGAATTTGGCAGGACGATAACGTAAAGTCTATAAAACACACCGACGGTAAAGAAAAAAGACACATTATTGTGCATGCAGGTGAAAAGCATGGTTTTGTTGATGGGGCGGATCTTTTATTTTCGTCAAAATCAAAATCGGCTGATTATCATGACAATATGGATACAGAGATGTTTGTGAAATGTTTGTGAAACTATTACCATTGTTACATGAACCATCTGTTATTGTATTAGATAATGCTCTGTACCATTCGGAAATTTTAAATAAGCAGCCGACAAACTCCTGGACGGTACAGAAAATAAAAGAATGGTTAAACGAATATATTTCATTTCCGCAGTATTGCTTCAAGACGGAATTATTATCGATAGCTAAAAGGCACGAAAGAGAAAAAATTTACAAAGTGGATTAAATTATACTCAGTTATGGACATCGTGTGCTAAGACTTTCGTCTTATCATTGCCAATTTAATCCCATTAAGTATATTTAGGGAATATGCAAAACTTATTATGACAATCACAATGGATCTAATGGTTACATTGATAAGGCTGTTTTGGACACCTGGCAACGAGCGCTTAATAGTGCGCTTAATACTGCCACTTCTAAAATTTGGGAAAAATGTGTCACAAAATGTGGAAAATTAATAGAGGAATGGTGGGTTCGTGAAAACCGCATCGAAGCAGTTAATCCTGTTATTATTTACAATCCGAATAAGGATAGCGACGACAGTGATTCCGATTATGATAACCAACATTACAAAAAAACTCATCGAGAGCAACATCAATGATTTCTGTTCACAATAAAGCAAAAAATAAAAATAAAATCTCTCAACAAAAGCATAATAATAAATAAAAAATGTTTGGGTTTAAATCTCAGGGGAATTTACTAATGTACCTCTCAACACAGTGCGCCCGTTAAGTCGATGCCTCGGTGACTAATCCGATGCCGTCGTATATTGGTGAAATGAGCTATATGTTTGGATACAATTTTAATTTATGAATTATTATAATTTGTTAATTTTAATTTATAATATTATTAAAATACAAACAATAATTATAATATATGATATGATTACATAATAAAATTGATACCGCGGACAGCCCATTGGCTTTGTGGCTTTTGACTTTATTAGTAGTTGTACTGAAAAGTATTATTATTATTATTATTATTATTACATTGGTAATATTTACCTGCAGGTCCTGCTGGTGCACCTCCGAACTTTAAATGAAGGGCTCCAGTTAGAGTAAGGTAACATCTATCGGTTAATGGAGTTATAACCAAACGTCCACTGTTACCCAAATATTCGTAGCCATACTGAAATTCTGCATTTACAGCCCTAACTTTCATTTGTTCTTCCACCCAATAATATCTTAAACGAAAATTGCAATGTCAACCTCTTAAAACGCATTTCCAGAGAGTTAAAATTTAACTACTTTAACTTAATTTATCCTACACAATCGGAAAATAAACATTAAACTTTTGATTCATTTAAAGAAAAAATACCGACAAACAGGTAAACGACAGATTTATTAAGTTGGACAGTTGCAAATCATGTAGGTATTTTAAAATATTGTTACAAATCCGGTCCTGTCGGCAACATAGAAATTGACCGCAACTAGGGTCTGTACCGACGACCAGCTTTGTCGGCCGCCGACGGGGTCTAGCAAGGTCGAGCAACCTCTCGAAGCCGCGTCGAAGGGTGAACAAACAGGTGGAATGATCTGGAATTATGATATCGAGGTATAAAAGGGGAAGAGATCATAACAAGTATCAGTATCGGTCTTAAAAGTGTTTATGAATTAATAAATGTAAATAGTTATATAGAGTTGTAAAAGTTGTATAGCTAAGTGAATATCTAAGTGGTTTATAAAAATAGAACTTATTGTATTGAAATAAACATTGTTTTGTTACTGGATCGAGAGTTTTAATCGCGGAACGAAAATTCGTAACAATATGAACGCAAGCGTTTTTTAAATGATTTTAATCACCTGGTAAAACACGCGCATGAATTTTCAATATTTATATATTAGGAAAGGGGTAATATGCAATTAAACTCCTGGACAAAATGAACGCAACAATTTAAAATTATCCCAAAAGTTAATTTATCTTTTTCTTTCGTCCGTTTTTCGAGTTTATCGAGTATTTAAATAGTAGGCTATGCATATTTTATCTCGTTGTTATTGACAGCTATCAAAACAATTTGTTTAAAATAACAGTTTTGAAGAATTTGTTACGAGATAAACAATTTTGTACGGTACCTGCGATAGATTTTCGTTAAAAGTAAGCTTAAAAATTGTTCCTTTTGTCAAAATAATACGCTTTGTGATAGAATGCAGTAAGAATGCCACGTGTTGAGATTTGCTACTATCGACCAACATAATGTGCCAGTTATAATATCTTTACTCATCCCACACGCTATTTTCATTGTAATATTTGCTTTTTAGAATTCACACCAATCAAATAGGTAAAGCTTTATATTGCTAGTTATATAATGGAATATCGTCACACCACGTCTCTTGCGGCATATAATATACGCTTGTTAAATTTCTTAGTAAACTAGTATGTACCTTTTACCTTTTTTAGTATTAACCTTTTTACAATATTATTATATTTTGCACAGCTATGCCCGGTCTAATAATAGTATATTATGATACCAATGCATCAAAACTTAAGGTTCATTACAATAATTAAGAACGTATATTATAAGGACAAGTGTCTCCGTTTTTTTTTTAATAAAAATAGTCGCAAAAAGGGGGAGGGATTATAGAAAGGAGATGATTTTGGACCTGCTTTTTGAAAAGTTACAGGTCATAGTTCTCTGGAAAAACTGATTTTGGAAGCTTGTTGCATTCCATAGCAGCCCTTTAAAAGAAGGATTTTTGATGAAGATTGGTCCTTGTAGTGTCAATCTTGAAATTAAATGGGGGAGACTGATCAACGTGCCGATTTCTTCGGCCGAATGTGGCCAGTGGTGGTGTAAGAGATTTAATTTCTCTGGAGCATCTGCCATGTAAATATCTGTAGAGTAATGTCTGGTCACTATTTGAGATAATCCATGACAGACAATATGGATTTCGACAACTTTGGTCTACTGGAGATTTGCTGGCTTATGTCACTCAGCTCTGGACAAACACTATTGAAAAGTTTGGTGAATCTCGTGCAATAGCCTTGGATATATCTAAAGCCTTTGACCGCGTTTGGCACCAGGCATTGTAAATTATCTGCTTACGGTCTCCCAACCAAACTGCGCCAATGGCTCTTGAGTTTCATGCAAGATCGCTCCTTACATGTGGCAGTTGACGGTATTTCTTTTGATGCGTTTAAAACTAATGCCGGGGTCCCCCAGGGTTCCATCCTATCTCCCACCTTATTTCTTTTACACATCAACGACCTCTTGAAAACCACCTCGAAACCCATTTACAGTTTCGCAGACGACAGCACACTTGTCTCAACTTTCACATCCTATCGATCACTTTCGGTGAATGATACAAATAGACTCAGGCAGAAACAGGTTGATTCCATCAATAGAGATCTTGAAGCAATCGTCGAGTGGGGAACCAACAATCTTGTTCAGTTCAACGCCCAAAAAACACAAAGTGCCACGTTTTCCAATAAAGTGAATTCCTCAAATCATCCCATCACAATGTCCGGAAATACCCTTGAACCAAGCCCCTCCATCTCGATTTTGGGAGTCAAGGTGTCTAATAATATGTCTTGGCATGACCATGTTGCTAACATCGCAAAGTCGGCAAGCCAGAGGCTAGGTTTTCTGTGGAAAGCTAGAAAGTTTTTTACTCCTGATCAACTGTTGACGACGTACAAGGCGTAAATCCGACCTCTACTGGAGTATTGCTCGCACATTTGGGGTTCAGCACCAAGGCATTCTCTTCGTCTTCTAGATTCCATTCAAAAAAGAGCCATTCGTTTGATAAACAGCTCAACTCTCACAGATACCCTTCACCCTCTAGAACATAGAAGAAGAGTTGCAGACCAGTCATTGCTCTACAGATATTTCCATGGCAGATGCTCCAGAGAAATAAAAACTCTTGTACCACCATTGGCCACATTCGACCGAAGAACTCGGCACGCTGATCAGTCTCACCCATTTACTCTCAAGATTGACACTACAAGGACCAATCTTTATCAAGAATCCTTCTTTTACAGGGCTGCTACGGAATGGAATAAGCTTCCAAAATCAGTTTTTCCAGAGAACTATGACCTGCAACTTTTTAAAAAGCGTGTCCACAATCATTTCCTTTCTATAATCCCTTCCCCTTCTAATAGTCGCAGTGCGGGCCGTCCGCGGCCCACACGATAGGTCTACCCTTTTTGCGACTATTTTCATAAAAAAAAAATTACTATTAATAACTTTATTTATTGTACATAATAAGAAAGCTAAGTAAGTAATCCAAACAAATTTTTCCAATTAATAAGCTATTAAGCTTTAATTTAGCTTGTTTATTTATTTTGTGTTTTTATGATTACTAGCCCAAACCAATTCCACAACAATTAGTTTTCTAGAAAAGTAATTAGTAATCCTGGGTTATCATTGTAGTGGGTACCTACATTAGAATCGTGTAGTACTGATTGTAATTTTAAGTAGTGTATATATACCTAATAGACCGCGAAAATGCTGCGACGTGTTTTAGATGTAGATGAATTAATATTGAATGCACACGCTTATTTTAATGCGGAAAGGACAATGGAGGTCCGTTGCTACCAGTTTTATCTACGTAAGCGTGTGTGTGATGCGATGGGTATTGGTAAAACAAAATAAACTTTAATTTTAAAAAGTGTGAAAGATGGAAATAGTAAACATAAAGTTGAAAAATATAAACCCCGCCGACATCCAAAGACTGTTGACTTTCCCAAAGCTTAAATATTTGAAATCCGCAACGTTGTGTACAAAATGCGTGAAAAAAAGAGCATGTCTCTTTAGATTCAATATTAGAATAAGTAAAAGAAAAAAATGTAACTAAAATTTCTAGAACGAGTCATTGGAAAATTTTGAAAGAGTTTAAGTTTAAAAAGGAAGACAACCACAAGGCTTTATATGAAAAAGCTAGAGTCGTGCACAAAAGAATTGAATCTTTAAGAAATTATACTCACTGTAAACAAGAATGCTTTTCATTTGTTTATCTGAACGAAACTTGGATTTTTGCCAAAGGTGGAACAAAAAGAATTTGGCAGGACGATAACATAAAGTCTATAAAACACACTGACGGTGATGAAAAAAGACACATTATTTTGCATGACTCTCGCCTTATCATTGCCAATTTTATCCCATTAAGTATATTTGGGGAATATGCAAAACTTATTAAGACAATCACATTGGATCTAATGTTTGCAGTGATAAGGCTGATTATGATGACTATAAATTTGATGCATATTAAATTTGTACCTATAACTAATTTATTTTTGTTGCATTCCCTTTCAACATAATTAAATATGTGCCTATTTCTAACCAAAAAACTCATCGAGAACTCACAATGAAGCAAAAAATAAAAATAAAACCTCTCTACAAAAGCATAAAAATAAATAAGAAATATTCTGGTTAAAATCTAATGTACACAGTGCGCCCGTTAAGTCGACTAATCCGATACCGTCGTATATTGGTGAAATGAGCTATATGCAACTTATAGCGGCGGTGAGCACGTCTGTCCAATCGGGAAAGAGACTACGACACATGCAAGACATCAAACAATTTCTCTTCCAAGAAATGTGTTTACCCTCACCACAAAGGCCCCAAAAATAATTTAAATATTCTATAAATTAAAAAATATAACATTAACTTCTAAAAAATAACGTAAAAATTTAAACTCCAAAAGAAAACATTACAAATCCATACAAAACGTCCAAAACAATGACTCGTCTATAATTAATATGTTTTGTAAAAAAAACCCTTTTTTTCATTTTGCTTACCCATCATGGTTTCACAAAATTCCATATTTTACAGATTTAGCTATTGATTGGAACAACAAGGTGGTTGCGTTGTATTTTTAATTTTTGGAGTTTAAATTTTTAGTTTATTTTTGAGAAGTCAATAGGTTTATATCATTTAACCTTTTGTTTATTTATCAAGCGTCATTGTTTCTACAAAAGTATTAAAAATGCCGACGGATATTAAATTTGAATTGTATTCGATTCTCGTAAAATCCATGCATTTATACTACAAAGAATATGAAAAACCGTTAATATGGATGAAGCAAAATATCAACGAATCGGTTGTTAGCATATATGCACAGATTAACTAACGCACAGATGCGAAACCCGGCGAAAAATCAAAGGGTTCTCTAATTTATGTATGGATATTTAAATGGGTTTAATTGCATTGTTGCCACTATTTTCAGTGTCTTCAGTGTCGTCCGAACATCCCGAACACATACGAAAGCTCGTTAAATGCACACGAGGATATTTAAATTGGTTTGAATGTTTATCTCTCTCGCCGTAAGACTTTCTTCCTCAACTTTCGCATCTGTCCGGTACCTAATCTGTGATATATGTTGGGAATATCCAGAATTTATAAACCTTCGTCACTTTGGTGTATTCATTTAATTAATATTTATTAAAAATATTGTTTTTAAAACTAATTTTAATTCTGATTACCTTAGCTGGCTGATCCAATCAAAATCATTCACATTTTCGATGTTCAAATTCACCAAATTCTGTGTCACGTCTCTAGAATGCACTTCTATAACGATAAGAGCTGACAAAATTTCTCTTTGCACAAACGTCAATTTTCCTTTTACCAGACTTCGCAAAGCATCAAGATTAACCATCATAATGTCATTAAAAAATAACGAAAGCTGGTTTTCCATAATACCGTTTTCGACACCAGCTGTCCAGAATGATTGGCTGCAAGCTATTACAACTTGCCCGGGCCAATGTAGTACCTGTAAATCCGAATAAAATGTCTATAAAGGGACCAAAACACATCCCGATCCACCTCATTTATGACGTATTTATATTTACTCGCCACAGGTGCCATTACAAACAAATACACTCATTAAAGATGCCTAAGGGACACAAGGTTTTTTTCTCGTACATACATAAATTTTAATTGGTTTTTTTAAAGTAAAATACCGTTGAAATACCTGATTAGTTAGCAATGAACCTATCTTAATTTCAGAGTAATTTTATTTCTCTTTAACGATAAAATTAAACAAAAGTTTAAAAGTGCTCTTATTTCATTAAAATTCTTAGTAAAACAATGAATGTAACGCATGAAAAATTTAAAAAAAAAAAATTCTTTTAATCTTTGTTTCCTGCAGCACCAATAATTACAGTTTGGCACCGACTTGGCATACTTAAAATTAAATGAACAATTATCAGTTTTGCGGTAATAGGGTCCATTCTTGTATAAGAAGACATTGGCGTGAATGAACATTATGCACCTCTGGAGCATATCCAACACATCATCGATGAGATTTAGGTCTGGTAACTGTACTAGCTATGGTAGAATATCATCATAATCGAACCAATCTCCTATTGTTGCCGCAGTATGTTGCCTTGCAATGTTATCCTGCCAGGAACGCAAGTCAGAGCCTGTAGCAATGACAAATGGAAGGACAACATACATACATACAATTTAGAATCGATACATTTTTTTTCCTAATTATATTGAAAATATTGTTAAAAATGGTGAAAAAAAAATACTGTGAAAGTTAAAGCTCTTAATTATAATATTAACAGGTTCAATTTCCCATTTAAATAACATGGAAACAACGTTCTCTTGGATTTTGGAATTTTTTAACTCACGTCAGAGATAATATTTTAAAATGATCAAAACAGATTCTTATAGAAAATTTAATGCTCTACAAAAAAGGTGTCCTACAGTTTTTTAATATATTTATTTTTTCAAAAGTTATTTTACGTTAAAGTTTCATTTTTTATAACTTATTTATTAAAAAGTTTTTGATATTTTTTACATATCGTAAGTTACCAGCAAAAAACTAAAACTAAAGTTTTTTTAAAAAAGTGTCATTTTACTGCTTAAAATTAATCATTATACTTAAATAAAAAGATTTTCAACCTAAAAATTGATTGCTTATTATAATTAAAGCAATTTTATTTAATTTAACTAACGAATTACTTTATAAATCAAAACACATGACCTTTCTGGTCAAAACAAACTGTATCCTCCCTTCTCTATACATTCTACCAAAAATTACATGTGACGGTGTTCTTATCGCTTAAAAATTAGTCACCGGCAACCCAAACTTATAACAATAACTAGCTTTATATCCCCGTTGTCATAATACAGGACGACTTTTTCCTAATAAGAATATATGCTAACACCAGGTATACAAACTCATTCACTTGTTTCACTCTTTCTTCTTCAATCAGCACCTCGCAGTTTGGTATGCTATCTTCTTTTGCTAATTTCTGCTATTTTCTTTTTTAAAACCATCATTTTTATTTTGCTTACATTCAATTTCATCCCTTTAATTCTTAGGGCATACTTCATAATATTAACAATCGCCTGCAACTCCTCCTCAGATGATATTAATAGGATCTGATCATCGGCATAAAGAAGGCATTTGACGATCAAATCATTCATTTTCAATCCATACGCACTCTCTTTCAAATCTTTGTTTAAGTTAAACAGCTATGACGCAGCCAAACATTCTTGTCTAACACATTTTTCGATGTTGAACCAGTCCGTGTAAGCTTTATTTATCCTGACATAAGCAATGGAATTCTCGTGAAGTGATTTCAGTGCCAAGAATTTTTCGGCTATGCCTCGTAATCCCACTCGGAATCCCATATCTAATTAGTATTATTCGTCATAATTTTAATCAATACTTTGCATACAACAGCTTTGCATACCTTTTCTCATTCCTTGCCTTGTTTACAACCTTAATAATTGCCTTTTGCGTTCTTTGATTGGCTTTTGTTGCCAACCAATCCAACCAGGCTTTCTTTTTCTCCGACAAAGCTTTTTGAACCATTACATAGACATTCTTTAACTACAAACTTTCCTTTTTTTACATACACCTCACATGCTTCATTTAAACTGTTAAATTTCTTGATCAATTTACTTACATCTTCTTCTTGCAAATTCTCAACGATTATTTGCTCTAGTACACTCATTGATTTCTGCAAACGATGCCACCACCGCTTAAAGAGACCTCTTTTTCGGCTCATTACCGCATGCCCTAGTGTCCATCACTGTCTCACTTAATCTTTCCTTCACAATCACAAAATCAACTATACTTATCTAGCATTCCACTTGTCTTGTTTACAAGGGAGTTTTTTATTGTTAAACATGATGTTTGTTACCACAAGATTCCACTGCAAACATACTTTAAGCAGACTTTCTTCATTTTCATTGTCTCTGTCATCACTGTACATTTCCAGAACACTGTCATATCCATCACGCTTCACTTCTACCCAACCATTAAAATCGCTTAGCATTACTATTCTTTTATTCTAGTTACACTTATTCAGAATATTTGTTACACTATCCCAAAACTCCTGCCTCTCTTTTTGGTCCAAAGTGCCTTTCACATTATAGGTAATTTGTACTGGAACCAAAGAGCGGAAATCCGAATGCATCTTGTCTCCGATGTTGTTTAACTTGTATGTGGAAAGAGCATTCACGTAGTCAATTTCCGACAGTCCCATAGGCATTAAAGTAAACGAAATTTCCATAAACAATATACGATATGCGGATGATACCATGACATTGGCGGATAGTACAAATGATCTACAAACTCTACCAGATAAGGTCAATAAAGAAAGTCAAAGATTGGGTCTTAAAATTAACATCCGTAAAGCCAAATGTATGGCCATTAGTGGAAACAATACTTCAAATACCACAATATCCATAAATGGAGAGAGCTTTGAACAAGTCACTCAATTTAAATACTTGGGATGCATGATCAACCAAAAATGGGACCCAGATCAGGAAATAAAATGCAGAATCGAGCAAGCTCGAACAACGTTCTTAAGACTTAAAAAACAGATAAAACTTAAATTTCAGTCTCAGATATAGGATGGTAAAGTGCTACGTCTGGTCCGTTCTGTTGTACGGAGTCGAGGCATGGACGTTGAAAACAGCAATTATCAAGAAACTTGAGGCCTTCGAGATGTGGATCCTGCGACGAATGCTGAGAGTATCGTGGGTTTACCATGTGACGAACGAGGACATACTGAGAAGAGCTAGTTTAGTGGACCGTGAACTTTTCGGAAACATCAAAGAAAAAAACTGGCTAGCTTGGACACATACTACGTGGAGAATGTTATCATTTCCAACGTCTTATTCTCCAGGGTAAAATAGAAGGAGGAAAAAGAGGAGTAGGTAGAAGAAAATTATCCTGGCTACGAAACATACGACAATGGACAGAAATACGGGACTTCCAGACACTGCAAAATGCTGCAATTAATAGAATCATATAATGAAAGAAACGATGCACGCCTACGCGGGAATCTGCATGGCACTTTAAGAAGAAGAAGCCTTTCAAAAAAATGAGAACAGTTCGATTTTGAAAAATTATTTCAGCCATATTATAAATTGTAGACCAACACATGGACGAACACCCGGTACATGTTTGAGTATCTCTTGTCGACCAGATTCTCTCCAGACTCTCACTCTTCCTGAATCACGGTAGAGACAAAATTTAGCTTTATCTGTAAATAACACTACTACTCCATTATTGTAAGCTCCATTGTACATGTTGTACCCACCATTCACGATATCCACGACGAAACATAGGAACCTTAAATGAACATTTGGGGTGCAGGCCAGCATCATGTAGTCTATTCCTCGAAGTTTGGCCACACATTGTGGGTATTTGCTAAGGCCCCACAGAGTTCGCGTGCTGTTGCATAGACATTTTGGTGGGCTGATCCTACCATATCGATCATGTCGAGGCGTGTTGCACGTTCCTTCCATGTCTTTCAGTGACATCGCCAAATTGTTTATATCGATGCTATAATCGCGAAATCACGTTTCAAGAGACGTGCAATATCCTCATTGATATTCACAGCTGTAACCACGTTACACGTTCTAAATGCCGACGCTACATGATCTCCGTTGCTTTTAACAATCTTGTTTTAGAACAATGTTATTCAAGTTTATTAGAGTCCATTTTTAAATTTAAAACACTTGACCTAAAAAATTTGATGCTTTGTCACTGTTACCTTAAAAAAATAGTGCAATTGACAAATTAATTTTCATGGCATATCTTGATTTGTAGAGAACAATTTTGCAAATCGAATGATAGGTAATTTACTGTCCAAAATAAATAGATTAAAGGAAGTACATGGTGTTAAAAATGATATATTTTTATTGATCTTTTATCATTTATTTTGATTAACATTATATTCATCTATCTATCGAAGTCACTTTCATCACTGCTAACATCAATAATTATAATTGATGATATTTCTTCTCTATGGTGACTTCTCCAAAAACATTTAGAGGTAACAAAGGACCATTAATAATAATTTATGTTTCAAAACAATAAATTTCCAATTTATTTGATCACGCTGTATCAACGAAATCCTCTTTATTTATCTTCGCTAGTTTATTCTGTAATCTGTAATATCTCATTTACTCTACTTTTCAAGTTCAAGTTAAAATATCTCAGTAGCGTACCATTTTTTTTTTCAAACAATTGAGATCATTACCCGTATGCGCGCCGATGATGAACATCAAATTCTTAATTGCATGTCAAAAAATGCGGAATAATGACCTCTTAAAACCCACCATATTTCATTTGCATATCTCGACGGGTTTCAAAGCAATAAATAAATCGTCGATTTTTAAGAAAAACTGTAACACCCCGTATCTCTAAAAACGAAGCATTTGCAGTCATACGTTTATATAGCACACTGTCATTTATTTTTTCATGCAGAATCACCCCCTGAAGTTTGTCGCACTTATTAACTAACACACTTAGGGCCGGATTTAAAAGTCTGGAGGAGTTTTTATATTCCATCTTCCCTCCACCCCTTTTTTATAAGTTCGGATAAAGATAACTGTGATATTTCAAATGGAACACCCTGTATTTTTTTGGTCTGAAAAATATTAAATTCTATTATCTTTTATTTCATATTGGGGTTCCCTATACCTAACCTAAATAGTTTTTCTGATATTGGCTTTTTCAAATAGTAATTGTTATTTCAATGCATTCTTTGACTTAAGATAGCTTTGAAACATTTCTTCAACTTGTTGAAAAAATTCTTATTACCAGTTATTGTATTTTACGTTATTTAAAACTTTCACTGAATTATAAGCGTCGAAAATGAAAACTTATCCGCAAGAGCGGATAAATATGATTTTAGCGATTGATGAGTATTTAGAAAATTGCCTTTTGGCGTCGAGGGTGTATGCCCAAAAATATCCAGACCAAAATCATCCAAACAACTTGGTTCTCAAATGATAGCTACATGAATTTCGTAGGTCTTAAAGTGTAGCTTATAAAAATGCAAATAGACAAAAGCCTATCATTGGAAATGAGGAAAATGAATTTCTTATTATGGGATCAATCATAAAACCCTCAAAAGGACTGCTTTTCAAAGAGTGACGCCTCAAATATTATTAAGTGTTAAGCAGTCTTTCATAGAGAGAGTGGATCTTTGTATTTAACAGGATGGTCGTCATTTTGAGCATCTACTTTGAATTAAATACATTTGTGTTTCATATTTTGTTGTTGTTTCAGTTGAATAATAAAAAAAATTGTATAGTCTGTTAAATGAACTACTGTCAGAATATGAAAAGTAAATATTTTCGATGAAGTGAAGTATAACAACTGTCGAAGAGAATTCTGTGAGCAAATCAAATAAATGTCGTTTCAAAGCTATCTTGATTCAAAGAATGCATTGAAATAACAATTACTATTTGAAAAAGCCAATATCAGAAAAACTTTTTAGGTTAGGTATAGGGAATCCCAATATGAAATAAAAGATAATTGAATTTTATATTTTTCAGTCCAAAAAAATACAGTGTTTTTTATTTAAAATAAGAAAGTTATCGTTGTCCGAAATTATAAAAAAGTGCCAATGATTTTCGAACATTCTGTATAATATTGTGATACGGGTTTAATCTAAATCAATAGTTCAAAACCTCTTTTATGCTTGGTCAGAATTCAAAGGGATGATTTTTATACATTTCGATGTTATTTAGTTTTCAATTGTACCTAGCATTTTCATAAAAAAATCAATAACTCGAGAACGATTGTAGTTAGCTACATAGTATCCTTTGTGTAATCGTTTTATTTTTTCCTGAACTATTAACATTAAAAAAACACAACTTTGATATGTCACACTTTTTTGAGACTCCAAAATAATTTCATTTTGCAGCCTTAATCAATATACATATAATGAAATGGGAAAATTCCCGAAAAAATTATTCGTTTGGTTTACAGGGACCGTGTCGTATAGGGTGCCCCACCCTGTATATATATATATATATATATAGATTTAAAGTTTTTTTTAAAAAAGGCTTTCAAAACTTGTATTCGATACCCGCAAAACTCATTAAACCTGCAACATCATACGGCCGTCCAAAACGACATCGATTCGCAAGTCGCGAAGGCAACAGGTGGGTGATGTAATTATTAAAGTGCCTTCTTCTCGTGTGCGGAAATATAATAAACTACTATTGATGAGTAATACGATATTTGAACATAAAAATAAATATAAAACTGCTCACCCATTCCTTTCTAGATTTAAGAGGTAAATCGCAGAGAGATCTGCCAAGTTGACTTCTTACGGTATTTTTCATGGAATGTTCCACAACGACCAACCAGTTTTCTACATTTCCCGTTGGATACAACGGAGGATCCAAATCGACGCATTCTTCTTCTGCCGAAAACATCTGCGTTATTTGCAAGTCTTCCTCGAATGTTAACTAAAGGTTGTAAATCGTTGATAATAAATACGAATTTTATCATTCAAAATTTAAAAAAGGAAAGTAACTTTTGGAGTCACCCCGTATTAGATTAAATTTGTTTTTAGTATTTGTTAAACCGTTATAAAAAGGCAACTTATCATATCTGGTAAACAGTTTTTAAAAGATAAAAGATTTCAAATGTTTTTTTCCAATAGTTCGTTAGTAAAAATCACATATATGTAGGTTGCTAATGAGGACTTTTTGTCAATGCACGTGTAGTCAATTTTATAAAAAATTTTATACTTATTTAGAGAGCATATTTAACAAAATGCATTTGCATTTGCAAATTTTCATGATTCCATTGTTAAAATTCTCTCATATTTATAGTTCGCTAAAATGACAATTTTTAATTTAAAATTGTTAAAATTACATTCATACATATAGTCACGCCTTTTTACCGAAGAAGTAGTCAGAGACCGCTTCTTTTTACTTCCGCTACGGTTCTTACTCACGTCTTTCACTTCTTCTACTTTAATCAGCGCTTTCACACATGCTCGTCGGTTGCTAGTACTCTTCACCTGGTCTTTCTTCACAACAATTTCGATCTGATGGAGATACGTTCGGCTAGGTCGACCTCTACCGACTCATTCACACTCGCTTATAAATATGCTTCGTCAATATTCTTTCATCCATCCTCTTAAAGTGTTCAAACCATCTTTGTCTATCTTTGTTACTATATTTTCTTTCACACCACAGCGTTTCCGTATCACACTATACCTCACTTTATCCATCAATTATTCCAGCTATAATTCTCAGACTACTCATCTCCGCAGCATTGATCTTACTTTCATGTTTCTTCTGCCACAACATCCAACATTCACTATCATACACAAGTTGTAGGGGCCAGTCGTGCCTTTTTTTAAACGTTCTGGCTGCTGAGTTATGCAGAGCCCTATTTATTTGTTTCTTTTTCAACACCCTTCGCTTAGTATCACAGTCATACTTTCCGTCTCTCATAATCCTTGAACAAAGTATACAAACACATTCACTTGCTCCTCTCTTTCACTTTCAATCAGCACATCATAGTTTGTCATACTTTCTTATCTTTCAAATACCACTTTTGTCTTGCTTACATTTATTGTCATCACTTTGGCGAATATTGCATAATATTAACCATCGCCAGCAACTTCTCATCAGATGATGCTAATGACCTGATCATCAGCGTAAAGGAGGCATTTAAAGATTCAATCATTCATTCTCAATCCATACGCACTCTCTTTTTAATCTTTTAAATATACTGGGTATTTGTGTTTTACCAAAATTATTATTTTTTTATCCTTATTGTGATAATTCCAAGTAGTTGATACTTGCTGCAAAAAACGTTGAATTGGGTACGATAAAAATATTTTTAATATTTTTAAACAAATATTTTATAGCCCTATAAAAATGGGCTGTTTTTATGAATTTTCCAAATCATTTTATAAACGCATCACCGTCCTTTTTTCTTCGAAAATAATAAAAAAAATTGCTGTCGGTCTACATTTTTAAAATTAAAATACTTTTTGTGTTTTTTGGAAATTACTACTAAACCCAAAATTAAACATGCATTTTTAGCTGTTTTTGTAGTGATCCTCCTAGTGATGTGCTTGAATCCCACTTTTTTATGTGATATTTTATGATGCACTGTTAGCAATTTCATTTGAATACCCGGTATGTGAGTATTTATTACGCTTATGTTACTTTGATATTACCATTGCGATATTTTCGAAACATTTCTTGAGATGCGGTTGAACGGCCAACGGATTTCTAGCTTGTGAAAGAATTTCCAAAAGTTCATCATCACTAAGAAAGAACAATCGTGGAAATACCATACGTTTAACTTCCAAATATTCGGAGAGACCCTTCTGGACGATTTGAAGAATATGATTTGCATCCCTCAAGCTTTCCAACAACGATTTATTCCCGCAGTACTCAATTATCTGAAACGCAACAACATATTTGATCGTCAATTGTCGTTAAGTATCGCAAGATAAATCTTAAGAAAACCAAGTTAATGGTATTTACAAAGTTCCCCCAAAATCACAACCATGTAAACGTATCAGTAGCAGACATCTTAATAGAGAATGTGCAGTCATACAAATACCTGAGAGCCTGGATAGAACAGTCAGGTGACCATACAAGAGAAATAAGAACGAGAATAGAGATAGCCAGGTCAACATTTACGAAAATGAAAAAGTTGTTCACCAGTCGAGATATCAAGATTGGACTTAGGATGAGGATGCTGCGTTGTTACGTGTTTTCCGCGCTTTTTTATGTGGAGGGTTGGACTCTCAAGAAGAATCACACAGACAAACTACAAGCCATCGAGATGTGGTGCTACCGTAGAATGTGGCGTATTCCCTGGACAGAAAAGATCTCTAATATGGAAGTCCTAAATCGGATGAATAAGGAATGTGAAGTCATTAACACCATCAAAAAGAGAAAGCTTTAATATATAGGTCATATACTGAGAGGACCCAAATACGCACTTCTCCAGGTGATAGTTCAGGGAAAGATTGGTGGAAGGAGGAATATTGGAAGACGCCGTGTGTCTTGGCTTAAAAACCTAAGGGACTGGTTTAATTGTAGCAATGTTGAACTCTTCCGAGCTGCAGTCGATAAGGTCCGGATAGCTGTGATGATAACAAACCTCCGATAGGAGATGCAGTATAAGAAGAAGATCGCAAAATAAATTTTGAAGCCATATTAATGAAACATACAAAATATTCTGGTGACTTGATCGAATACCTCGTCACTGTGTTACATTCTCAATGCCGTCGCACTAGCTGCGACAGACCAGCCTCCTAATGTATGCTGCTATAATTAACGTGATACACACTGTGTAATAACATTACCCTACATTTCCAGAATAAGAATATGAAGAGGTACATTTGAAAGCCTATTGAAAAAATTTTTATTTGAAAACAATAGGAAGCGATAAGTGTATTATATTTTTTCTAGTTTTTGTTTAGTTGTACTTATTCATATCAAATGAAATATTTTTTTTTGTCGAGTTTAAGTTAATTGCTGATGTAGAGACATAAACATTCATTCAGTAAAGTCTTTTCTGACTGAATTGAACTTCACCCATTGTTTTTACAAAATAAAGTTTTTTTAAATATAATTTTGTGTATATTTTTAAAAATAATAAAAACATATATAATTGTTAATATTTCTGAAAATTTAATTATATTGTTTTAGTGGGATTTTTGTGATAGTATACCGTATACTAATTCTTGGTTCAGTGCGTGAACCTATTATTAGAGGGGAGAGAACTATTTACTTTTAAACACGATCATACATCCCACCTTTCTGGTCGACTGTATCATCTTGATACGGCCGACTGGAATGTGTTGTGCTGTGATGTTGCCTGCTCACCAGTTATAGCAAGAGATTTGTGATTGTTATTGAATCGTCCATAGTATTTGCTGCTTATATTTGCAACAATATTGTGACCATAACGCTATCTCTTATTAATATTTTATGAATAATGCCTGAATAATACAACCCATTTTGTGGAATGTTAAACCATTGAATTATCTTATTCCGTTAGATCATCGAAATGTGTTGCTCAATAAGTAACAACTCCGCACGGCTTTTCTGAGTGGTACCACGTGCAGAGATTTGTGGTATTTTTTTTAAACTGTATGGAGATTTAAGAAAATATCCTGAACAAATAAGGACGGTTTTAAATTTCTATTACAAATTTTTCAGTATCTAAACTCATTTTTTACAACATCAAATACAAATAAATTATACTATATTCCGAGCGAGCGTCCAAAATGGCGGCTGACTGGCGACTGAGTGAGGGATGTGCAGTTTACACGTGTACGTTATAGTGGTAACGTCGCCAGACCGCCAGAGTATCCAGAAGCCTCGTAGGGAGCTGTATTAGCGACGTTGCCAAACTGTAGCCAATTAAGTTAGGTACCATACATTTCAATATTAACTGCTTGCATACGTAGCTGGCGACGTCGCCATGGCGTCTTAATGAGGTAGAGCTGTAAATTTAAATTGCGTCATTACCTGCGGACATTCAACAGCACTGCGCATTATTCTCTTCCAAGTTCTTTCCATTGAATTGTACTTCTTACTTTCGACAGGTAATTGTTTTGTAATATCCTCGCTCGTAAAAATGGGCTCTAGGTACATCCACTGCCTGAAAATTTATGAATTTTTTTTGTAATTACAATCATTTAAACAAAATTACAACCTTTTTTAAAATTTTACCACAACATACCGCACATTATTTGAATAACCTTTTTGCTTTAAAACTATTTTCCATTTCTCAAAGCAATTTTTTTATCTAACTTTTGTGTAAAAATAGATGGCCTGGCAGACGTTAATTTTAATTAAAAAAAAAAAATTGTTTTATTCAAAAAGTCACTGACTTATCAAACCGCCCTCGTATGTATATTTTTGACAGATTTTTTTATTTTGAAAAAATACCTGTATCACAAATGCAAAAGAATTTGTTAACCATAAACGGATGAACCAAGCAATGTTGCATAAAAATAAATGAAGACGAATATGCTGCTGTCAACTTAACATACAGTAAATTAATCTTGACTGCTGGGAAGAAAACTACCTGTCTACATTAAAAAAAAAGGTTTTATCAGTAAGTTATAAAACCATGGGCCTTTAATTATGTTGCTGTACTAATGACATCAATTATACTCGTCATTGCCTGCAAGAGTTTGTAACGAAATATCTCACACTTGTGAATTTCGTTCCTTTTTGATATAACTTTTTATTTTCTTCGTATATTATGCTTTCATAATTTCAATTAAAGCTCATTAATTAGTTGAATATTGACAGCAAAATATATTCTATGAAAATAGGTATTGTAGATACTATGGTTGTCATTTCAGAACTAAGATTTTCTTGGCTTATTTTCATAAAACTAATTAAATCGTTTTATATTTTCTTTGCATAAATAAAGTAATACAGCATTGTGACAAGTTATACGAGAGGTAAATTATATTGAAAAAGTTATCAGGAATATCAGAATTCAAAATTCAATTTGTGAGAATTCTAAAATATTATGTTGCGAAATTAAATACATTTAATTATATCTGGCAACCTACTAGGCCAGATCTGTCGATAAATAGAATTTTGATGAGAAGGGATAAAAGGACTGGTACTTGTTCTCTTTCGTCGTGGGTCTTTCCTGAAGAGAAGACGTCAATCTTTGATAATGTTCCTGAGTTTTTCCTTTTGAAGCGTGTAAGAAGATACGTAAACTTCTTTTGAATAAAGATTACGTTTTGATTTTTTGGTAAAGAGATATTAAAGTACAACTGTATGAAGAATTTTTACTTTCTGAAGTTTCACAGTGAAGTTTAAGATACTTTGAAATAGTTTTTTTTATCCTTTCCAATGTCTGAGACGCCATGATGTTCTCAAGATTAATTTAGAAAAAATCCTAAATTTACATCATCCTAACCTAGAGATGACATATTTTAAAAAATATTGAGACAAATTTATTTAATTTTCGGTTGGAAATTTACATTTTTAGGTGTGAACCAAATTTTGAGATTGTTAATAAATCAGAAGATTATTGAAGCTCAATTTATAAAGGATTGTTAGTCTGAGAAAGGTGATTTCCAGCCAAATGCTAGGAAAGTTTTACTCTGCAGTAATTGACGAATATTGATATTGTAGACGTTAAGTCAAATTTGATGTAAGGTCGTTCACTTGCCAAAGAAATAATTCTTTTGTCAAACAGACTGGTAAATCAACATTTAATTTATTACCTTTAATTTTTGTAAATTTAATGTTGAAATAATTTATCTGAGTTTTTTTTTAAAATCTAACTCATTTATAACTTTTGTATGTTTTTGACAAAATTTAATTGGAATAAAAAACGGAATTATAAACGGTTTTGAAAAAGTTTGTCAATGTATTTCATTCAAATATTTCATTGAATTATACTTAGAAATTAGTTACAAGGTTAGATTCAAGGTTTTTGTATTTTACCCTGAATAAAATACATGACGCCCAAATTTTTATGGACATTTGTGTATTCTTATAAAATAAAGAAATTCAACAATTTTTTTCTTATTCACGACCCTCCCGAAAGTGTAGAGCAGCCGACAGGCTCAAATAAAATAAGTTGTATAAGAATTCTTTATAATTCACTACATGTTTCAGAATCGTGTACTCAAGAATAATTGTTAAGGATTTCTAATTGAAGATCTATATCAGAAGCTAAGAGAGAGGGTCAATCAAAGAAGACATGAAGAATATCCCAACGTTGAAGTGCTTCAACTCCTAGACGACCAAGACCTTGCGAGAGGTATAGAAAAATATTTTATGCCATTTTTGTAGAACTTTAAGAGAACAGCATTAAAATAGTATATTACACACCTAGGGCAGTAAAGTAAGAAAAACATGTGTTCTGAGACCTATTATTATAATATTTGTGATTACTTAACTAGTTTGTAAACAAAAATTTTTTTACTTTCGTTTCTAAATTGTAGTAAAATTGGAAAAAATACTTACTTTTGGACATCCATCCACTCGTCAATAACATCTGCTGTAATCTTAAGTTTTTCTTCCCAGTTATCAATATCTTCTTCGAATGGTCCTTTAAAAGGACTGAACGAAATTTGCTGGGTGAGAACAATTTGATCGTCTAACAATTGTTGAATTTCATCGGATACTTTCATTATATAAGTACCTACATTACAAATGAACAAAAAAAATTATTATGTACCTATTTTAAAAAACTTCCGTTTTATTTGACATTTTTCAGACGAAGCATTAAAATAAGATAAATGCTGCGGAGATGAGTAGTCTGAGAAGTGTAGCCGGAGTGACTCGGTTGGATAAAGTAAAGAATAGTGAGATAAGAGAACGCTGTGGTGTAAAAAAAGATGTGGTTACAAAGATACATAAAGGAATGCTTAGGTAGTTTGGACACGTAGAAAGGATGGATAAAGAAAGGTTGACGAAACAAATTTATAAGGCGAGTGTAAATGGACGGAAGTCGGTAGAGGTCGACCTCGGAGAACATATCTTGATCAGATCAACATTGTTTTGAAAAAAGGCCAGGTCAAGAGTACCAACAACCGACGAGCATGTATGAGAGCACTGATGAAAGTAGAGGAAGCAAAAGATGTGTGTAAAGACCGTAGCGGAAGTGGAAGGAAGTGGTCTCTGCCTACCCCTATGGAAAAAAGGCGTGACTTTATGTATGTATGTATGTTTTCAGACACACCGTATCGGAGCCCTTAGATAAAAATAATGACCTGTATTTTTGTATGCGGTCAATTCTAATAAATTGTTTTCCCATTCTGCCATCATATTAGTTAGCGTCTGTTCAATGGAATATTCTTTGGTAGCATTTTCCGCAATACTACTCATTTTATCTGCGTATTCACCAACACCCATCTGCAAGCAGTCGTGGAAAGTCAAACCGGTGGAAAAATCCAAAGTTATACCTAGATAAAATGGTAAATAATTATAAAAAATAATAAAATAGTCATATTCGTAAAATAATTAAGTACTTATTTCGACTTTATCCACGAATACGATGTACGTTAAGTGTATTGGTTTGTTAAGTGTCTTAAAAAATCTAATACGTAAATAATAATAAGTAAAATTCCAAGGTATTCGAATCTGTAGATAAAGCTTTTAATAATCATTATTTACAGAGCTGAATATTTTAGGAGCACAATTATTCAGAGCCAATTTAATGATCCAAATTTGTGAATCGCATTTAAAGCTTAAACCAACCAAACCAAACCTCTGTGCAGAAAGTAAATACATTATCCCATAAAAACATAAATGTGAAATGAGAGCCAAGTTCAATGTTATGATATATGCTTTGGTTGTTGACTTCAACAACAAAAGAAGTGAGATCTAAATGGGTGCCAAGTTCAATGGTCAGTCCTGAAATTTATTTATAATAACATTAAATATTTTATAACAACTTAAAATATCATTTCTTCTAATAACTTAGCATAATATATTGAAGCCTAAGGACTTACTTGGCTAGTTTGAATATACGAATTATATTATAGCCTTCGCAAGTTCTAAAGCTGTAAGTTCTTATTTTATTCTTCCGAAAATTTGGTTGCTGGTAGAAACTGGCCATCGAACATAGGGCTATTCCATGACTATTTTAGTAGGTACTTAATAATAATTCGTATATTCTAATTAGCCAAGTCAGACCTTAGGCTTTAATTTATTATCCCAAGTTATTAGAAGTAATGATATTTTAAGTTGTTATAAAATATTTTATGTTGTTATAAATAAATTACAGGACTGACCACTTCTTTTGTTGTTGAAGTCAACAACCAAGGTATATATCATAATATTGAACTTGGCTCTCATTTCACGTTTATGTTTTTGATGGGATATCATTACTTTTTGTACAGAAATTATTAGTAGGTACTTATTCATAACAAAATTAATACCAAATAGTTTTTGTTATTCTACTGTATTGTATCAATATATGAGTCAAATTTGACATGTTTCTGTGACCGCGTGTCTAGATGAGAGAATAATTTCAGTTATTAGGTTTTAAAATGAAATCCTAACCATAGTTTTCTTGTATCAGTTTCGTTATTAAGAATTATTTAATGTGGTAATTTTGAATCAAATAAATGATAAAAATTGGGAATAAATAAGGAAAAACTACTTGATCCACTTGATTGGATAAATAAAAAATTTGGAAATCACAATGTTACTTTTTGATTTCCGATAATAATAAAAAAAAAATACCTGTTTCTTCGGAAAAACTTTCCCAATGTCTCTCCTTCATTCCCGGATTTTTTAGAGCCAATAAAAGTGGTATTAAAGGTTTGAAATCTTCTATTTGATTTTTAATTTCTATGGCAACGCTCTGCATTGCGGGAATATCAGCAAACGTTTTTGTAGATCTTACCATTAGCTTGTACATATCGCCCACGGAGGCTTCTATTGCTTCGGCATCAATTTGCGTGATAGGATTATCCATCCACATTTCGTGAGATCGGAGCCAATCTAAAATTTAATTGGAAGGTAGCGCATTTTTCTCAAAAAGGGAGGTTTTTGTATGCTATGATTATTATTACATATTATTTTTTTTACTAAAATTAAGTATATGTGATGTAACGTAAGTACATGTGATTTTTAAGTTCAACAACTCATACATACATACATATAGTCACGCTTCTTTCCCGTAGTGGTAGGCAGAGACCACTTCCTTCCACTTGCTACGGTTCTTACACACATCCTTCGCTTCCTCTACTTTCATCAGTGCTCTCATACATGCTCGTCGGTTGTTGGTACTCTTGACCTGGCCTTTCTTAAAAACAATGTTGATCTGATCGAGATATGTTCGCCGACGTCGACCTCTACCGACTTCCGTCCATTCACACTCGCCTTATAAATTTGTTTCGTCAATCTTCTTTCATCCATCCTTTCTACGTGTCCAAACCATCTAAGCACTCCTTTATCTATTTTTGTAACCACATCTTCTTTTACGCCACAGCGTTCTCTTATCTCACTATTCTTTACTTTATCCAACCGAGTCACTCCGGCTATACTTCTCAGACTACTCATCTCCACAGCATTAATCCTATTTTCATGCTTCTTCTGCCAAACCCAACATTTATTACCATACATAAGTGTAGGAACCAACATTCCTCTATACACAGCCAGACGTGTCTTTTTTGACACTTTCTGGGTGTTCAAAACAACTCATGGTGTGATAAAATTTACAGTATCGATTTTCGTAACGTATTTGTAAAAGAGCATAACGATTACCTGATGCGCATCCCCACATATTTTTGTAGGGCTCGAACTCTTTCATTAGTCTTATTAAATTATCCCACGGTACCACTGTAACGCCAAACAATTTTTGTCTTTGATTTAGCAGTTGACCTTGTTCTTGCGCCTCTTTCATTGCCTTCCAAAGCCTTCTCATGTCCAATGCTATGTCGTGAGTCTGAATATAAAAGAGCAAACATTTGGTAAATAATAATTTACTAGTATTTTTCCGCGATTCATCTTATTATAAAAAAATATGCTGTCGAACGACAGTAGTACGGACATTGAGGAAATAATAAGGTTATGTTATCGATCATTTAATAAACATACTTTACCATTAATTAGTCTAGGAATAACAAAAAAAACTGATCATAATTTTATTAATAAAAATAATACAAATAATACATGCTTCACAATGAAGGTAGAATGCTATTTAGGGGCCGACATACTTACCAAATAGCTACTTTTTCATTTTAAGCAAAATATTCATAAATTACAAAAAAAGTATTTCTAATTTCTTTCTTTCTAATATTCGTTCTCTATTATACCATTTGTCAATTTTTTTTCTGTATGATCAATAGAATTTTTTTCAGATCTCTGAGTTAACGGTTTGAAGTGCTTCAGATCACATATTTAAACAGTCATTTTCTGCATTTCCATTACGGCCAATATGTGGTACGGGGCATTGTCCATAACAATTACTGATGGTTCAGTAAGACTGTTTAGCAACTGATTTTCAAACGATTTAAAAAAATTATTTTGGTTCATTTCACCATGATAATCAGATAATTGTGTTTTAGATGAAACAATTTGACAATGTCTTAAAAACGTGTATAAAATTGCCAACTTATGAATCTAAATGTCAACTGTCAGCTGGCGCTTATAGATTTTCAATTGGAAAAACTGTTTTTATTAATACATAATAAAACTTGAACTGTGTGTTATATTTAATGAAACATTTATGTATAATATCTGCAATTTTATATACCGTCTAAAATAATATAGAAATTGTAATATTTAACAAGACATTGACTTGATTAATGCAATAAAATATAACAAACAGACTGACCCGATGAGTTCGAGATTAAATAAAACGAACGGAGATTTTTATTATTGTTGGTATCAAGTTTTGAAACGAACAGATCATTGATGACGTGCAAGCACATATATATTGTATGAGCTTTATAAAAATATTACAAAATACCTTTGTCGCATCTCTCAACTGAGACATCTGAACAACCTGCGCTGTCAGGGTGTCGATCCTGTCTTGCAAGGCGAATTCGTCATTTAGTTGTATTTTGTAAAATCGTTCTTCTTCTTCTTTTAAGAATAATTCGGTGGCTTCGGCTTCTTGTACTACTTTCAGTGGCCACCCTATTGCTGTCCACTTGTTGGCGAAATCTTCATTTGGCAAAGAGTACCAGAAAGAGTCTAACACTTCGTACTCCTGGTTACAAAATGGCAATTTTGTTAAAAATAAATTATTTTACAAGCTTTTTTCGGCACACATATCGCCTGTGATCGACGAGCGGGATGAACTGAGTAGTTCTGCCGCGGTTATTGCCGGTACCAAGCCCGGATAAAATGTGAAGGTTTCTTAGGCTAGGTTAGCTCCCTGTCTAGGATAAAAAACACCAACGGCTCAGAGAAGAATATAGAGCCTCGGAAAATGGACGGATCACTTTGGAAACAACCCACGCGCGGAAAAGGATTAAGCAAACAAGGAAAACTACCAGAATAGCAAGATAAATATATGAAAACTATCCGAGACAAAACGTAAAGGTCAGGGCACGACAAAGTATGAAAACTATATCCTACTTTATAGTGGGAAAACGAAACAAGAACGAGACCAATCGAAAGTCGGCATTCTTTTACACGAAAGGTACACTGACATAATAGAAAACGTCGGCTACGTAAGCGACAGAATATTGAAAGTCACACTTACTTTCCCCAAATGCCCACTGCATCTTTTAAGTATCTACGCACCGGACCGGCCAAACCAAGAGAGGAATCAGATAGTTTCTATAAGAAGCTACAAAACACCATTGACCATATAAACAACAATGGTATAGTAATCCTATTTGAAGACTTTAATGCTAGAATCGGCTCAGACGAAATTCCCGGAGTTAAGCAAAGATTTAAAGAACACATATTAAATAAAAACGCTGACCAACTGAACAACTTCTGCACAAGAACGAACTGCGGATAAACAACACCTATTTTCCTCACAAAGATCAACATAAATAAACTTTCTGCAACACCAGAGGCCAGAAATCAACCATCGACTATATAATGACAAACACCGAATAAAATACAAGACAAGAGAATACAAGAATACAAGAATACAAGAAAAGTACTAACCTCTGCTAACATCGGCACAGATCACAACCTAGTTCTCGGAAAGTTTGTCATAGAGAGGCATCGAAGATAAAGCAAAGACCAATATTAATTGAAAATACAACATAGAATCATTGGATAACGACTGCAACAAATATCTATATGAAAGCAGACTAAGTGGGAAACTTACATCGGGAAACATAGCAGACAAGAATGTGGAAGACAGATGGAATATAATTAAGAAATGCATACAAGAGGCAGCTAACGAATCAATAGGGAAAAGAACCATAAACTTAAACTCGCAAAACAAAACCAAGCCTTGGTTTACACAGGAAGTAAAAAGGCTGGCCGAGGAAAAGAGGAAAGCTACTTACAATTTAAAAGAACACCAACAGAGGAAAACTGCAATAATTGTAGAGAAACAAGAAATAGGGTCAACGCAACAATCAAAAAAATTAAAAGAGAATACTTGGAGAAGTTCTCCACAGAGATGGAACACGATCTTTATGGAGTCCAGAGGAAAGTTTGAAAGATGCTCGAAAACAGAAAGAAACCCGTAAACGAATACGTCCAGACCAAAAGGGTTTCTCTAAACGAGTGGGAAACATATTTTAGAAACCTATATGACAACACTGGCAATACGGTAGAACCTCAATCACAGCAAACAGAGGAAGAGATCACAAATAGATTAACAATTACAGAGGAAGAATTTAGTGTGAAGATTATAAACCTGAAAAACAGAAAAGCTCCGGGAGTGCGCGACATCCCTAATGAACTCATAAAATATGGAGCTAAAGAGCTAGCAAGAAATTTAACGGAACTGTTTAACAAAATAATAACCAAATCCAACAGAGTGGCACAAAAGTATCAGCATACCAATTTTTAAAAAGGGACAAAAAACGAATCCGGAGAACTACAGAGGCATAAGCCTGCTTTGCACTACTATAAAACTGCTCACCATCATTTTCAAAAGCATCCTAGAACACGCCATCGAAAACAAAGATGAACAACAAGGATTTCGGAAGAACAGATCGACAACTGACGCCCTATTTATTGTGAGACAGGTAAAAGAGAAGGCGGTCGAATTCAGCTACCCTGCTTATGTGTGTCTTATTGACCTAACAAAAGCGTTCGACAAAGTACAGCTGCCCGATATATTGGACATATTGAGAAAGAAACAAATCCCAACATCAATCATAAACATTATCAGAAATCTGAACACAGGCAACTCTACAAGAATAAAAGTGGACCATCAAACAACAAAAGACGTACCGACACTAACAGGAATAAGACAGGGTGATAGTCTCAGCCCATTCCTTTTTAACCTCGTTATGAAAGAGATTATACACAGTGTGACAACAATAAATAGGGGATACAGACTGAACAACAGACAAATCAGCATAGTGTTCTATGCGGATGATGCGGTAATTCTGGCAGAAATGGAAAACGATCTGCAAAGGTAAAAACACATAAGTTTTATCAGACTGGTGAAAAATACATGTCTATCTCCATTGATAAAACAAAATGCATGACCTTTTTAAAGAGCCAGTAAGGTGTAAAGTTGTAATAGACAATAAACCAATGGAACAGGTAATGAAATTCCGTTACTTAGGAGCGGACACATCAAGCAGCTACAACCCGATAAACGACATAAAATCACAGGTAAACAAAGCCGCAACAATTTCAGGATGTCTAAGAGATATCATCTGGAAAAACAACCACATGCGCATTGATAGTAAAGTGCGGATATATAAGTCATGTATTAGACCGGTGCTAACCTATGGTATCGAGACTAGAGCTGACACGTATAAGACAAAGAGCATCCTCAGAACAGCGGAGATGAAAACCTTAAGAACCATCGCAGGAAAGGGTGAGAAACAGCGACATAAGAGAGGCATTCAAGGTAGAGGACATAGTGAGATGGGGGAGGAAAAGAAGATGATATTGGCGTGACCACATAGACAGAATGGATCAAGAGAGACTAGCATACATCGCTAAAGACGGAACACCATCAGGCCGAAGACCGCTAGGAAGCACCTAAGAGATAAAGAGATAGCTGGAACTCTGTCTTACAGGATAACCAATCGAATTGAGCCTTGGCAATTAACAGACCTTAAGGTCTTCTCAAAGTATAAGAAGAAGACATATCAAACACCAACCTCACAGTTTGAGGTTCGAAACATCCTATTTACCTGACACGGTTCGTTCGGATATTTTTTTTTTTTTTTTTTGGACTGAAAAAATGTTGGTAGCAACGAAGAAGTGCTGTAAGCAGGATTGTAAAGACATTTTTTATCTCTTCTTTTGTAGATTAACAATGTTTGAAAATAAGCTCGAGCATACCATAATGTGTCACCAATAAAAGCATAAATAATAATGGTAAACAAAATTCAGTTCCATAAACATTCGATCGGACGGAAGCCTACATAACGTCTATCCATAAGAAAGGAGAGAAAAAAAAGTGCGAAAACTACAGGGGAATCAGCGTGATAGCTTCGATGGGCCGACTATTTGGAAAAGTCGTTAAACAAAAATTAGAAGAACAGATACAAGGAAAAGTTGATAAAGATCAGGCAGGATTTACGGCTGGAAGATCATGTATGGACCATATATATACAATTCAACAACTCATAGAGAAAAAAATGGCCAAGAACAGAGAGGTACATTTTGCATTTGTGGATATCCGAAAGGCCTATGATTCTGTCCCTCGGTCTAAAATCTGGGAAGTCATGTTAGAAATGGGTATAACGCAGAGAATTATCAGAACAGTCCAAAATATGTACAAAAAAAATACCGTATGGATTAAAGAGGGAAATAAACTATCAAATGCCTTCAAAACAACTAAGGGTCTCCTCCAAGGATGCTCAACATCACCCACACTATTCAAAATATTTCTACAACAGACAATAAGACCATGGAAGAGAAAATGTGCAGGAATGGGAATACCAATTAGAAATGATCATCTGTATACTCTAAGCTTTGCCGATGATCAAGTAATCATAGCTCAAGATGAGGAGGATTTAGGTTTTATGATGCGGAAACTAGAGGAGGAATATGGGAAAAATGGAGTGGAAATCAACCTCGAAAAGACCCAATATATGTCAACGGCACAAGACAGGATATATCACCTAGAAATAGATGATAACCGACAGATCTCAGGAACAGACAAATTTAAGTACCTAGGGTTTATAATATCAAAAAGTGGAACAACAGAGGAAGAAATAAAAAATAGACTAGGTCAAACTAGGGCATGTATTAATCAATTAAACCCAATATTATGGGATCGCCACATAACCAAGACTAATAAAACAAGAATATTCAATTCAATAGTTCGCAGCATAATGACTTACGGAGCTGAAATGTGGGTGATCAACAAAAAAAACAAAGGGAAGATTGTAGCCACAGAAATGGACTTTTGGAGAAGGAGTTGTGGAGTGAACAGATTAGATCGAATAAGAAATGAGGAGATCAGGAGAAGAATGGAGGTAAAAAAGACATACTAGAACACATAGAGGAAAAGAAACTAACGTGGTACGGACATGTTAGAAGAACTCCGGAGGATCGCTGGATACACCGGGTAACTGAGTGGAGTCCATTAGGCAGACGAAAGAGAGGTCGACCAAGGCGATCATGGAGAGACGAAGTGGATGAGGCGATGGAATTAAGAAACCTGCAGGACGGAGACTGGCAGGACAAGGACAACTGGAGACAAGGGCTGAAAGCAGGAAGGCAGCGACAGCTGTAGATATCCTGGATTATATATATATATATATATAAATTTACCATAACGTATCTTCTTGTGGTGTCATCTAATTGTCTCAGCATCATCGGAATGGTTTCTATCCAATCTCTCATATCGAAAACACGTTCAATGCTGTCGGGCTTCTCGCTGAGCTTTATGATTATATTTTCGTACTCGTGAAGTATCTAAAAACGAACGACATATAGAGGACGTTTCATTGGAAAACGAAAATACTTGAAATGTAAATAAATGTGTGCGCTAAAAATCAAAGGAATGAAAATAAATGCAAGCAAAACGAAAGTAATGGTTTTTGAAAGAGAAGAAAGCATGACAAACTGTGGAGTTTCGATTGACGGAGAAAGAGTGGAACAAATAAATAAATTTGTGTACTTGGGTTCAAAGTTTACGAGAGATGGAAAGTATGACAGTGACATTGAGCGAAGAGTGTTGGCAGGAAAACAGATAAATGGGGCACTGCATAGCTTTATAAATATCCAGAAAGTGTCAAAAAAGGCACGTCTAGCTGTGCATAGAGGTGTGTTGGTTCCTACACTTATGTATGGTAGTAAATGCTGGGTTTGGCAGAAAAAGCATGAAAATAGGATTAATGCTGCGGAGATAAGTAGTTTGAGAAGTATAGCCGGAGTGACTCGGTTGGATAAAGTAAAGAATAGTGAGATAAGAGAACGCTGTGGTGTAAAAGAAAATGTAGTTACAAAAATAGATAAAGGAATGCTTAGATGGTTTGGACACGTAAAAAGGATGGATGAAGGAAGATTAACGAAACAAGTTTATAAGGCGAGTGTGAATGGACGAAAGTCGGTATAGGTCGACCTCGGCGAACATATATCGATCAGATCAACATTGTTTTGAAGAAAGGCCAAGTCAAGAGTACCAACAACCGACGTGCATGTATGAGAGCATTGATGAAAGTAGAGAAGGCGAAGGATGTGTGTAAGAACCATAGCAAGTGGAAGGAAGTGGTCTGTGCCTACCCCTACAAGAAAAAGGCGTGACTATATGTATGTATGTATGTATGTAAGTACTTCCAAAAACTAAGCAAAACTTACATCTTCAACGTTTTGTTTCATTCTTTCCGCAAATGAGTCGAGTAATTTAAGGATGAGTTCTTGTCTCTTGTTTACCAAATTATTTCTCAAATAGTCGACTGAAATGTAAAAAGGACCGATAAATATTATAACGGGAATGGTTGTCTCCAAACTAGCTTTCAGTCGATTTTGATTGGACACTTCTTCCTTAACTTCGAACGCAGTGTGTTGCTCTTGCTTGTACGATCTGAAAAACAAAAATAAACAATGAAAATACTCGCTCAAATTTTGCTTGAAAACAACCGAATTGTATTTTTTAAGTATTTTTTTACGGTGTTATGGCTGCATCGTCTCATGAGCCACCCTCTAAAAGTTCTACTTCGTGTTGTCCAAAACCGTGTACGCAACAAATGCGAAGAAAGCATAAGTGAAAAACAATTTGGCTTTTGAAGGCGGCTTAGCGCTATTTTGCATGAACACGCTAATTCAAAGATGTTGGGAGGTAAGAAAGCCGGTGTACTTATGTTTTATCGACTACGAAAAGGCTTTTGATCGCGTACAGCATAACAAACTCTGCAGAGTATACCCCTCGATAAAAATGATATACATTTGTTATTTTCTCTCTACTGGAATCAATCTGCCACGGTAACACTAGATGGAGAGGAGACCACTCAGATACCTATAAAGAGAGGTGTGAGACAAAATTGTAATTTGTCTCCTACACTTTTCAACCTCTACACGGAATATATATTTAAAGGGGCAACACAATCTGGTGAAGGAATAAAGATTGGAGGCGAAACCATTAGTAACATTCGATACGCATGCTCCTAGCTAAATCATTGAAATAATTACAATGTATGTTAGACAAGATAAACAAAGAAAGTAATAGATGGGGACTAAAAATCAATGTCAAAAAAACTAAATTTATAATTGTTAGCAAAATGAATGTTGGCCCGGAAAGAATAACACTTGATGGCGAGAATATAGAAAGAGTTTAGCACTTGGAAGTTGAATCAATCAGTCGATGGATCCAGACGGAGAAATTAAGGCTAGAATATAAATAGCTAGTAGAGCATTTCTGAAACTCAAGCCGCTACTCTGTGCCAAGCAACTTAACATTTATCTGCGGGAAAGGTTTACCAAGTGCTGTGTATGGTCTATACTGTTGTACTTTTGCAAAACATGGACGCTTCACCAAAAAATTATTGACCGCATTAGTTCATTCGAGATGTGGCTGTACAGAGGCTCAAAATTCCGTGGACAAGCCGAACTACTAACGAGAATGTACTCATCAGAATAGGGCACGATAGAGAGCTTTTAACTACCATCAAGCGCCGCAAACTGAAATACTTGTGACATGTGATGCGTGGATCACGTTATAGTCTGCTTCGGCTTATTCTGAATGGCAAGATTGAGGGGAAAAATGGATAGGCCGCAAAAAGCTATCCTGGCTTCGAAATCTCCGACAATGGACAGGTTTAACTGCTGAGGAAGTTCTCCACGCAGCTCAAGATAGAGATAGATACAAAGAAGAAGTCAATATGGGAATCGTCAACGGTTGTGAAAACAAGACAGTGTAAGAAGAAGAAGGCTGCATCGTGAACAATCTGGATATCTTGTAGTAAACGATGCACATGTTCTAGTGACAACTAGGCTACATTCTCCATGTATTAAAAGTAAAATTATATAATCTTCATTGTTTAATTCCAATTTAATCTTTTAAATGTATTGATACGAAATTTAGTTCTTTCTTGGGTTCGTTGATTTTAAACTATCGATACAGTAACAAAACAATTTTTATTCCATAGTTTTCCACAATAAATTTTACTTTTACAAATCACATAGATATTTACCTAGATATTTAGCTAATTACCTACAACTTTTACAGCTATTTAAATTTCTTAACTCATAAACACTTTTAAAACTAAACTTTTGTTATGACCGCTGTCCTTTTTATATTTCTCAATCATAATTCTAGACCAGGGGTCTCCAAACTACGGCCCGAGGGCCACATCCGGCCCGCGGACAGATTTTGTCCGGCCCGCGGAGAGCTAGCATACTTGAAAACTCCTTTTAGAGAACATATTTTTTATAGCAAATTAAATTTAGTTTACTGAAGTATTCTGATTTTATGTTGAATAATTATTAATATGACATCTACATTGATATGGTCATGGGCTAACTACTCATAACATTGTTGTAGGCTTATTGTTATTGTTTTTGTGATAACTTGGATAAAGAAACACAGAATTGTAATGAGTAAAAACATGTATAAAATGCAGAAAATTTAACTTGTATATAATAACTAACAAATTATTGAAATGAATCCAACTAACATTTTATACATTTTAAATAAAAACATAACTTATAACAAGCATAATGACATATGAAATACTAATGAGATTTATGTAATTGAGATTTTCCACTGACAATAGTTTGTAGTTGTGAACTAATTTTACTTGTACCAATTATTAAAAGAGATTTAAGATGCTTATCAGTTAATTTAGATCTGTAAACATTTTTTGTGTACTTCATTTTGGAGAAGATCTTCTCACACAAATAAGTAGTACCAAAAACAGAAAACAGCCCACGAGCAATTTTATGCAAAATATCAAATTGTGTCAGTGGAAGACTCTTATAAAATTCCAACAAAGATGAGTTTTGATATTTGTTCTTAATTATATCACTGCACTGTAGATCAATCATTTCCATTTGAAGTTCCGGGGCTAGGATTTCAATGTCAGTATCAAAAGGATTCTGAAAAATCTTAATTTGATTCGCAATGGCATCAAAGTCCAAGAAACGAGTATCAAAATTTATTTTCAAAGCACTCAAAGTTTCGATTGCAAAATCGATAGGAAACTCAGTCTCAGTGGTGTGGCTGAATATTTCACATGTTTTAAAATGTGAAAAACATTTACTTCGTAGATGTGATTGAAACAGTATCAATTAGAAATTACAGATAATGACAGGAAAATTAATAATGTGCAGTGTTGCCGTTTTGCGGACTTTAGTCCGATTTGCAGCCTTTTTTAAACGTTGCGTACTTTTTCGGACTTTTTTTTTCATCAGTGGACTATTTCACTTTTTACCACCGGCAACAATGATAATATGGTTTTGGCCCTCGGAACTTACTGGAATAATCAGTATGGCCCTAATGCTGGAAAGTTTGAAGACCCCTGTTCTAGACCATCAACCTTTTTCTCTACCTTCGCGACTCGGTTTAGAGAAGCTGCTAGACTGACGCGGAAGCCGACAAAGGTCTCATTAATATGCACCTGCGGTCGGTGCTCGGATGCCGATAAATAAACAGGTCCGATATGTAACAGTATATTAATATCTCAAAAACAAACAAAGAAATTGCTTTTCGGCTTCAAGTCCTGTCTCCAACGTAACTATGGTGTTACACTTAAATTATTTTTTCTTGAATATTATTAGGCATCTTAAAAATGTTGCCAATAAAAGGATTGTGGATCAGCGTAATGTATTATTATTTAATTATATTAATATTTCTATGATTACTTCACGGACCACTTCATATGCTTTTAACGACCACCAGATAAGTCAAAGTGCGAATCGAATAAAGTTTAGAAATATCCATAAACCGAACTATGGATACAATAGACCTATTATCAGGGGAGACGGAACTATTTTAGTTTTAAACACGATCATACATACACACTTTCTGGTCGACTGTATCATCTTGATACGACCGACTGGAATGTGTTGTGCTGTGATTTTGCCTGCTCTCCAGTTATAGCAAGAGATTTGTGATTGTTATTGAATCGTCCATAGTATTTGTTGATTATATTTGCAAAAATATTGTGACCATAATGCTATCTCTTATTAATATTTCATAAATTATAACAACCTAAATAATACAACCTATTTTATGGAATGTTGAACCATTGAATTTTTCATTCCGTTAGATCATAGAAATGTGTTGCTCAATAAGCGACAACGCCGCACGGCTCTAAATGGTACCATGTGCAGAGATTTGTGTTTACTACGAAATCTGACAGTTTCGGCTATCATTAGTAGCGTTGTTGCCAAAGTTGTTGAAACGAGATTTTGGAGTATTGTCGGTGATTTTCAGCATATTATTGGTAAAATTCAGTGAAATTTAGTGGAAGAAATGGTTCGTCATTGCCAAGTGTGTAAAAAACCGGACTATTTAAGCCCCACAGTGTTTTTTTTTACAAGTTAGTTGGAATATCTCTTAGTTTAGCATATTTTCATCCAGTGGTGTAGCGAAGACGATTTCAATATCAAAATAAACAGGTATTATTTTGAGGCGTAAAACACGAATCTGAAAACCAAACGATGTGGAAATCAATACTTTTCGAGATATTTTCAAAAAAGGTCATTATTTCCCTGTTATTCAGCAACACTTATTCAGTGGTATTATCCTTCTTTTATTGTTATTTGAAGAACTATATACCTTCCTGATCCATTTTATAGTAGTATTTCATAAGAAATCTAAACATCACCTCAAACTTAATCCAATCGAGAAATCAAGGAGTCACGTAACCCTGAGTATAATATTTTAATCTTTTCCTTTAGGTTACTTAGCTGTAAATAAATAGTTTAAACATTAAAATACATTACATTTTATTTGTACAATTAATATTAATGATAATTATTTAAGTTTTTTTTTTAATTCAGACAGTTGGGTAAATTTATTTAAAAAAAATTTTCAGTACTTTAATTTGATGAAATAATTTAGTTTAACGGGTATTAGTACAATTAGCAACTCTTGAGTTAGAATAATTTAGTTTTATAAAAGCAACTTATAACATTCCACACAATTGGCTTTGGAAAGGAAACTTTAACGTAACACAAAATTGTCGCCCAACATTTGGGAAATTAGTAAGTTTTTTAAAGTTACACAAAAATGGCACCCCACTTTTGTAACTTTGGAAAAACAGTTTAGTTAGGGTAACACAATTTGGCGCCCAACTTTTGGGGTTTAGAAAAACACTTTTAGTAGGCTACTACAATTTGATAAAAAACTAAGTATCACCTATTCATAAATTTATTCTCATAAAAAATTAAATATTACCCGATAGATATATTATCATTTTAAACAAACAGCCCGCCACTGATTACAAACGTGGCCATAAGTCCACAATAATGTTACAGCGTTGCCAGAACGAGGACGGGACAAAAAGAATCGATTGGTATTCTTTGTCATACTCATGGCCACTCTCGTGTAATCATTTCGATAAAACAAACAGAGTTTTAAGATTGGGATGTTGTGTCTCCTCTGTATAATAGGTCTATGATGTATACATATTTATACATAAAACAAAAATTGTTTCATGTCATTAATTCTTCGAAGGCGACGTCTAAAAGTATAAAAACGCAGAAGGTAGGAAAAACTTCCTCTACAGTTGGAAAGTCATAAAATTTTTGCAGGAAAGTGAACATGCTCCGCCTAACCTCTACAATGAGTCAATGAGCGTTCTTTGGCAAGTCGTTGAATGGGCATGATTTTTAAATGATTGAAAAACTGTTAATAGTCAATGTACCCATAAATCTCCCATTTTATACTGATTACATTATTAGTATTTACGCATTAATAGAGCCACATTTGATGCGAGAACGCTCCAAACAAACAAAATGTATTTATTAACTCGGTGTAATTTTAAACTTACTCTACAAAGGCGTTGACGTCAAGATTAAACAGCGGTAAATGCATGTCATATTTACGAGCGTACGCTTTTAGTGGTATCAAAGCTTTTTCGTACGCAAAAATAAATCTATCGCGAATTTCACAAACTTCTGGCGCCAACAAACCCACCGACGATAAATTCAGATCTTTCGGAAAACGCAAATTACTTAAAAGAAACGGATGCACTTGCTTCACCTGATGAGTTTGCTTCAGCGCTTCGTCGAACAGTTTCAATAGGATCAACTAAAACAAATTTTTTTAATAATATAAAAAAAACGAAAATTTCTTCAAATAAAAGCAGCACTTGGTTATATTTATTAACTAGGGCTTTTCTGGAACAAACAATAAACAAAGCCAGGTTTTCTCTCTGGAATCCCAGAAGAGTATGCGGCAAATCTTACGGAATGAACCCCAAACAGATTTACTGGATTTATCAAACAATGATAATATCTATGGTCACGTATGGTTTAGTAGTCATTTGAAAACCAATAAATTGATGACAGCTTTGATTTATGAATGAATGAAGGAGTTATGTTACAGTTTTTGTTAAAAACCGTATGAAAGTAGGTGTTATGGGATGTTAATACATTTATAAACAGTAAACTTATAATTTAAGAACTTTGTTAAATGAAAGAAGGCGTCATGTGATGAACATAACGCCTTCTTTCATGTCATGTACTGTCAGATTCAGTCAGATTGCATCAGACCCGAAGTAAACATCTTGTCGTTTTGTATCGTGATTTCTTGTGTTACATCTTACCACAGTGTGAGAAAATGTGTTCCAGAGGTCAATTAATGATAAATCTTGTAGAACAACAAAAAGTTTCTAATACGTATAAAAATCATATCCTATTAATAGGCTTAACACAGAAAAAATTGCATAACAAAAACTTTAACCCTAATTTTCTCAAAACTTTAGATTTGTAACAAACACCTTCATCCACTCGTGTCTTCAATTATTTCGGACTGTGCGGAGAGAAAAAGACTCACGCACTGGTCCGATACACCAGGGTTGACTCACTCGAATGCGTTCCTACCTAAACCCTCGAAAAAAACAACTAAGCAGATCCCAGAATGGAGCAGGAATGACCTGCAAATTTTAACGGGACTGCTTACAGGACACTGTCGTCTAAGATACCACCTCGGAAGTATAGGTCTGAATCAACAAACGGACTGTTAGTTTTGCTGCGTGGAAGACGAAACTGCTGAACATATACTTTGTTCATGCCCCGGCCTGGGAAGAATAAGGTTCAACATATTTGGTTACACCAACCTAGAACCTACCGATTTCAAGAAAATCTCACCCAATACAACCATGAATTTCGTAAGAAGAGCTGGATTGTGCGGTAAACTGTAACTTCTAGGGGTGAGCCACAATAGACCTATTAATGGTATAATGATACCTAACCTAATCTAACCTAACGCTTCTCTATACACAACTTTCGTCCTTGTGGACCAAAGTTACTTTTTATACAGTTTTTTAATTAGGTTAGGTGTTATATTGTGTAAAATTTTGAAAAAAACATCTTAGATCTTTCAAAGGCATCGATGAGCACCCTGTCATACCGTATATTCCTCAAGAGATTAAAAGTGTTGTCGAGAATGCTAAAAGTAGAACATATTGGAATTATGGCTTTACAATAACTCTTTAGATTAAAGCAAACAAGCCAGAGATTGTACTTCTTGACCAGGATTAAAGAAAAATGTATGTCATCAAATTCTCCGCTCCTGCTTATACCAATATATTTAGCAAGGAGTGAGGAAAGTACAAGGATCTTTTTTCTGAGTTAGAAAAGCTCTATCCAGGGTACAACATGAAGACGGTTATCCTTATTATCGGTGTTTTAGACTTCAAGATAAATTTGCACTGCATGTGAAATGTTTTGAAAAAAATTGCGAAACCAAAAATGTTGTTAATATGTTAAATATATTTTAGTAGAAATGCAGTGTTTTTTATCCTCAGACGAACTTACCTGAAAATTTTCTGGTGTCGTGGAATAATAGGGTCCACTTTCTTGCATTTTTAATTGTAAACTGAACAATGGAGGAGATTTTGAGATGAATGGGCTTTCGACTAGATCTACGCCCCATTCGTATTCGTCGTCGAGATTAAAACAAGATAAACAAGGCGTTTCCACCAATGATATGAACGTATTTAAAGAATTTTCTACCAGTAATCTAAGCGTATGCTGAAATAAACAATTTTATATGTAAAGTATGATTGTGTAAAAAATTAAATGATTTTTTTACAAGAAAGTAAATTTACAAATCTATTCTGCCAATAATAAAAAATCGGATTTTTAAATTTTGGAATACAATCTCACGTCACGTTTTCTCATTACAGACAAGTGCTTTTTTTAAGTTTTAAAATTTTGTGGTTAAATGTTCATAGTTTTCAAAACAACTTTGATGAGTTACAGGTGTTTTTAAAATATAGTAAGAATATTGGAATTGTTGTGTAATAATTAAAACACATTGATTAAAAAACATATCTGTTAATTGTATCGATTTAAATATTTGGTAATTATTTGGAAATTTAAAAAAAAAAAACAAAAACAAAAATTAACATATTGAAATTTTTTTTATAAATTGATCTATTTTACGGGGAATTTATTATCAACAAAATTTTTTTATAAAAGATGACTGCTCTAATTGGTTTTTTAGTTTTAGAGTCCAAAAAAATCATTTTTGACATTTTTTTCGTAAACTTTTAATGTTATGATGTTTTTTTTGAAATCTAAACAAAAAACAACATACATAAAGTCACGCCTTTTTCCCGTAGGGGTCGGCAGAGACCACTTCCTTCCACTTGCTACGGTTCTTACACACATCTTTTGCTTACTCTACTTTCATCAGTGCTCTCATACATGCTCTTTGGTTGTTGGTACTCTTGACCTGGCCTTTCTTCAAAACAATGTTGATCTGATCGAGATCGATGTTCGCCGAGGTCGACCTCTACCGACTTCCGTCCATTCACACTCGTCTTATAAATTTGTTTCGTCAATCTTCCTTAATTCATCCTTTCTACGTGACCAAACCATGCAAATGGTCAATGGTATAATAATAAATAATTATACATACATAGGTACATACAGTCACGCCTTTTTCCCGTAGGGGTAGGCAGAGACCACTTCCTTCCACTTGCTACGGTTCTTACACACATCTTTTGCTTACTCTACTTTCATCAGTGCTCTCATACATGCTCGTCGGTTGTTGGTAATCTTGACCTGGCCTTTCTTCAAAACAATGTTGATCTGATCCAGATATGTTCGCCGAGGTCGACCTCTACCGAATCATTCACACTCGTCTTATAAATTTGTTTCGTTAATCTTCCTTCATCCATCCTTTCTACGTGTCAAAACCATCTAAGCATTTCTTTATCTATCTTTGTAACCACATCTGTTTTTACACCACAGCGTTCTCTTATTTCACTATTCTTTACTTTATCCAACCAAGTCACTCCGGCTATACTTCTGAGACTACTGATCTCCGCAGTATTAATGCTATTTTTATGCTTCTTCTACCAAACCCAACATTTACTGCCATACATAAGTGTAGAAACCAACACACCTTTGTGCACAGTTAGACGTGCCTTTTTTGACACTGTTTATAAAGCTATGGTCAATATTTATATATTTGTGATTTTTATTTAAATATTCTTTAGTTAATTGTTTTTTTAGTAGTACGAGGTTTGTTCTTAAGTAAATAAATGTTATTTTTCTTTATTTTATTTTTACCTGGTTGTATTTTATATTTTTTGTGATTTTTTTATAATAAATGGTAGATTGTTTTTATGGTCATAATTTTTTACTATCCCTTGGCCTCAATTTTAAACAGGAAAAATTAGAAAATATTTGGATGTATTAAAAAATTTAGTCATATTTTCTAAAAAAAATTGCATACACATGCAAAGACAATTATTTATTTTACCTAATGTTTATCTGAAAACATTATAGTTTGATAAAAATGCCATTTTATACAGGGTAATTGGATAAAATTACCTATAAAAAAAAATAAATAAAAATTATTGTTTTAAATTTTTTTATTAAATTACAAATGGCAAATCATTCATAATTTCTTCTCTTACTGCCATACATATTTCCCATTCCTATTTGCTTCATTATGTTCATTTAAAACTATGTTGATTTAAAAAATTTGTTGTTCTACATTAAAAGCAATATTTAAAGATAAATTATAGAGGACACAGTAAAGATTATACCAAGCTAAAAATATGTAGTGATCATAGAACCATAAGTTTTATGAGTCATACACTTAAGCTATTTCTTAAGATAATACACAACCGTTTGAATAAGAAACTAGATACTGAAATTAGCGAAAACACAATTCGGATCTTGCAACGGGCTTGGCACCAGGGAGGCATTGTTTAGTCTGAATGCAGTGATGCAACGCTGCCTCGATGTTAATAAAGATGTGTACACTTACTTCGTAGACTATGAAAAGGCATTTGACAGGGTTCGACATGATTTTCCTATGGAGATTTTACGACAGAAATAAATGGACATTCGAGACATCAACATTATTGAAAACCTATATATTACAACCAGAAAGCATACATTGAGATTGAAATGACAAAGACTGAAGATATTAAAATTAAACGCGGAGTGCGACAAGGTTGTATCTTTCCGCCGCTACTTTTCAACCTGTATTCGGAAGCTATTATGAGAGAAGCGCTAGACCAAGAAACAGCCGATGTGGTCGTAAATGGAAAGCCTATCAACAACATAAGATATGCGGACAACACAGTCTTGCTTACAGAGAACATTGATGACTTACAAAGGGTTGTTCATAGGGTGTATACAACATGTTCTTAATTTGGCCTGAAAATGAACCTGAATAAAACAAAAATTTTGGTAATTCTAAAACGGTAAATACAAGCGTCCATCTGACCATAAACAACCAAGTTATAGAAAGAGTTTTTACGCATAAATATCTAGACTCCAGCAATGTCGTGGCTGCGCAACTTGAGAGAGTGGTTCAACTGTTCGTCATTTCAAGTTTTTAGGTCAGCGGTGGATAGAGTTAAAATAGTCATAATGGTAGCCAACCTTTTAAAGAAGACGGCACCCTAAGAAGAAGAAGAAGAAAAATATGTGCTCATAGAAGAATTAATATGCATGTGCTACTCCGAACACTGTCAATTGATAAATGCGAACCGAATTGTTAGTCGTCGAAAAAAGCTGAGGACCAGTCCACCGATTCCGAATCGATAACGAACCAAATAAATGTGACCCGCGAACACGGAACCATTACTAAAAATTCAGAATTGTTTGACCCGCGAACACATCTTTGTAGACAGCGCATGCATTGAATTTGGAATCGGACCCGCGAACAAAGTAATATCAAAAATAACTCACGTCGATGTTGAATATTTTGATGCAACGAAAAAATAACGAATTCTTTTTTAGGAACAGATATACCTAGTCTTAACAAAAGTAAACATTATATTTAAATATTCATTAATTTTAAACATAACAATAAATTTTAACCAGTGCTTTGTTCTAGCATCAAAGAAACTGCTCAGGTTTGATGTGTCAATTTATTTTATATTCCAGTAAAAATTAATTTTCTATCCAAAAATGTATTTTATTTTATTTTTTGAAATATTTTAATGTGTGTTCAAATTTGCATTTTCCTTTTAAATACAACTCTGAATATGTTTACGCGAACTCTCCGTTTGAAATATGTAAGCCCTCTAATTGGAGGTATACTTATTTATATTGCAAAATATCAAAAGCCGTCTATAAATATAAATGTAATCAATGCCCTTTTTACCCATAAACGGCTTAAGGGGCGTACACTAAAGATATTAACTTACAATAATGCAACAATATAAATAAATAATAAACTAAATACTAATTCTTAATAAATTTATTCCATCTTTTTATCGCTAGTCTCTTTGCTTTTGTCCATGTTTTGTTTTTATTCTTTAAATTTTTTCTCATCATATTATCCCATGTCTCCTTACACCTTCCTCGTTTCTTCTTACCCTTGGTTTTAGCTTCCTAGATTCTTTTTACAGGTACTTAACCTTTGTAAGTGTCCCCAACATCCTAGTTCTATTAGTTGTTTTATATCAAGTTCTTTTATTTATTTTTTACTCTGTCCTGTCTGGTGCATCCATATACCCTTCTTAGATACCTCACATTCAAATGTAAGAATGGGTCTGTAAAAGGCTTTGTGTACTCCCATTTTAGTTTGCTTTCTTACTTTTTGTTTGTTTGTCTTTTTTATTCTTTTGTTCAGCTCAATCTCATGGCTTCCAGTTTCTGCCAAAGTTGTTCCCAAATATTCAAAAATATTAACTTGTTCATTTCTTTTCTCTTCCAAGCACCTATGCATTTCTTTCTTATTAGTTGCTACAGCCATAATTGTTTTTGTTTTGTTCATAGTCATCCCATTTATTGTTTCCACTTCGTTCCAAATTTTTAATATTATTGTTACGATATTTATTCTTGGGATCGTTAATTTAAAAACACTCAGTACAAAACTAAACAATTTATTCTAATCTTTCTTCTGGTAATACAATAAACTCTTATAAATCACTTAGATATTCAACTTTTTGCAACAATCTTTTCATGACTATATCACTTTCTAAAATTAACTTCAAACTAAACTATCTGCGGCCTGCGATCTTCTTAAATAGATCACACTCTCTCCAATTACCGCCCACGGCTATTAATGTCAGGCGTTTGTACTACCGAAAAGAATTAAACATCTTTTTGCACACCGCACTGCGCCATCCAGGCAGGCAATGGGGCAGGGGTGGACCCATTAACCAGTATCCATAACATATTCTTCTAGATCTTTTTCACTCCCAGGAGTAATTACAATATCATCTGAAAATACACAGTGCCACGTCTTTTTTTTGTTCTCTAAAGAGTACTCTGCCAGCGGTCTCTCTGCTGGCAAATTATGCCCGAGCTCAGCCGTAGAGGGTAGAAGAAAAAAAATATATATAAAAGTGAGCCGCGCCACCGACTTAGACGGTATAAGCCGGAAACCCCTATGTCTTGTAGGCACTAGCAGAGCCACACGATAAACAACAAACAATTATGGTGAACTAAATAAATAAAACTATATTTACAATTCCTGCAATATATTAATTAAGTAAAAATGATGTTCTGATTTTTTTTTTCTACAACAAATTCTGTATTTTTGGTAAAGTGGATTAAACGAATTTAATACACTTTTCTTAAAATAATATTTAAATTAATTATAACAATCTTTTAGACAATAATAAAAACCTAATGATGTACAAAAGAGAATTAACAAAAAAAAAAATGTTCACAATATTTAAAATTTCAAAAATAATTGGTTTTATATAGAATTCTTGATAGCAAAAGATTAAAAAAAAAATACAAAATAAATGGACTTGCAACAAAAATAATAATTTGAAACCATCACAATAATTACATAATGGATATTCAGTAATGTATACGTTCAGACTCAACTTGGAGCAGGTACAAATTTAATGAAAATAATTTGTTACTTTTAAACTGTTGAAAACACTTAGATCAAGCACATAATAACTAATAAGTTGATAAAATTAAACTCAATACTATGTAACCAATTGAAAACTTCATAGAGACGTCATTGTTACATCGATGATCCAAGAAACAGAAACACCAAGTAGTATTATCATAATAATTTCTGCTAAAAGCACCAAGCAAGTCTTTATAACACTGAAATTTATCGTCGATATGGATGATGGTTATGGAACTGCACGTGCTAACCAACAATGGCTTCCCTCAAATAAATCCCGCTAGCGGCTATTTTAACCCGACACCAAAAATATCAACAACGAATGCAAGATAGAATGGTCAAGTTAAAAATTAAGGGGTTTTTCTTCAAAATCCAATTAAGATGGCCCCAAATACAGCCAGATATGAAGATAAAACCGTAGAGGTTTTGCACACTTGTTAATATCACACGACGATACTAAAATCCACACTACCGACTCTCAAGACTCACACCAAGCGACCGTTTTCAACCGCTCACCCCCAGGCCGGATATCAGAAAATGACACGGGACACGCGTCAGCCAACCATCTTCGCAAATCTATGTTCCAAACTCATAATCGCGCTCGTCCGTGTTGATAGCCAGCCCATCCACACAGAAAAGCAAACCAAACAATAATATAGCTGACAACACACGACAATCGAGGCCAAAAATCAAGGCGAAATCTAATAACAAAGACTCCCACTCCAATTAACAAAAATGTCACAGCCATTAATAATTAAATCCTATCACTACTAGGTATGCAACACTATTTACAACGAACAAAATACGGTATGCAAAACTATTTACGAGCACCAAACTATCAGAGACACAATTAATAATGAAACGGTAGATGGGAAAAAATAGGCACGTGACAACAGTCCGAAATGTCTATTCTTTCTAAATTTTTGTATCCAATATGCAATGCCTTTGATTTTTATTTAGTTTCTTCCACTTTGTCTTGTGTTGAATATTTCGGACTTCATATTTTTGCCAATTACACTATTTCTGGTTCGGTTGAATAGCGATCTCGTAATTCTAGTCAACTTACTGTTTACTCCTCTTTGCTTTAGGCTTTTCCATATCATGTTTCTTGGAACATTGTCGAAGGCTTTTTTCATATTAATAAATCCTAAATACACTGGTTTAAATCTTACCATTCTTTTGTTAATAAATTCTTTAATGGTAAACACATGATCTTAGGTACTTCTAGCTTCGGCTAACATTGGTTCGATTCTTTTTCTATTCAAATAACTAAAATTTCGTACTACTTATAGTTATACCTCTGTAGTTATCGCAATTTTTATTGTCTCCTGTCTTGGACATAGGTAAAATTAATGCATTTTCCCATTCTTTTGGTATTTGTCCTTTTTTCCAGACTTTATTGAAAATTATTAGCAACAATCTAGCACCCTCTTTTCCCATATTTTTAACCAGTTTGGCTGTAATTTTATGATATCCTGATGCTTTTCCGTTTTTGAGATTTCTTATGGCCTCTAGCAATTCTTTGAATCTTATGTTGTCATTTTCTGTATTCTCGGTTGGCTGATTATTAGTTTCGTCATTTTCTGGCTCCTGATCTGCATCTAGTCTTTCGTAATTTCTGGAAATGTTCCCTCCATCGTTCCATGATTTCTGTTTCACTTGTCAGTATTTCTCCCTGTTCATTTTTAATTATCCAATTTTCCACTTTTTCATTATTTCTTAAATTTTTTAACGATGTCTAATCTGTGTTTTAGATTGGTAGCACAGTAAATGACAAGTACAGTACATCTCATTAATTATATTACCGTGTACACTACATTGCTCACCTGCATTCTCAGCTTAACTAACTCCATAAAACGATTTAGCTTAGATATTTCATAGGTTTCAAAACTCTTTTCGTTTATGTCAAACCATCCTTTTCCGATATCGCCCAAGCACATTCGAATATTAAAGACAATCGTTTCTATCCAAGGACCTCGTAGTTGCTTCAAGAGCTGTAAATAATTAAAAGGTTTAGAAGTGGAATAATTACTGTATTTTTTATTTTAAAAAAATACCTAATAAGAGTGTTTTCCTACGATTACAATCTGATCAAAGAGATGAATAAGCAATTTTTGTTCTAACCTAATTTTCTACTATGAAAACTATAGGTTTTGATAATTTTAGTTAACACTACCGGCAACATGTAACACAAAATCCTGAATTTAACTAGAACGTTCCCTATACTAACTCAAAAGGCTTTATTCTCTTAATTCTTCTTACTAAATTGGTAATCACCTGAAAAAGATGGGCAAAACAGAGAGTGATAGTTGCCGCTACTGCGAGAACTTCGTTGAAACATTTACTTTGCGAATGTCTAGCGCTTTTCTGCAAGAGGCTCAATTTTTTAGAAGGGGCCTTCCTAAAGCCCTCCGATGTCAGGAACTTAACCCCCAGAAAACTGATAATTTATGTACGAAGTCTCGGAATATTTATTTATCGTATGGCATACATCACATAAAATATTGTATAAGTTAACAGGACAACATATAGCACAATGTACAAACAGTGTAAAAATGTAAAGTATAAAAACACGAAAATATAGCATAATTACAGTTGAATGTCTAAGTTGTTAATATAATCAATTGATTCTGGTGTCGCTGTCAGGAACTCATTTGGCTGACCTCCATATGCCCTCAGGTTGCAATCTTCCGTGATGTGGCGGATCGTCTGCCTTTCAGCGCCGCAGTCACACTGTGGGGAGGGTATTATGTTCCACTTGTAGAAGGCATCGGCACACCTGCCGTGGTTGGTCCTAATCCGGTTAAGTGCTACCCATGTCTTGCGTGGTAGTTCAAAGCCGGCTGGGGGAGTTGTTATGCACGGCATGTTGAGAAATTCCGGTTGGGCTGCTTCGGTCCATTTCTGCCTCCACTCATTTATTGGGTTGAAGTCAACGGCCTCCAAGTTTAGAGCCGTTTTGATGGGGGGTTTTCTTGAACGCAACCTATTCCTGTCTATGTCCTCGATGTCTCTGTTTATTGGTAGGTGTGGGTTTTGAATAACCTTGTTGTACTCTCTGACAAGTGCAGTGGATCTCCGTATCGATGGAGGAGGGATATGGCTTAGAACTGGTAGCCAATAACTCGGTGTAGATTTAATTGTGCCCGAGATTAAACGCATCGTGTGATTCAATTGAACGTCGACCATTTTGACATGAGGGCTGTTTAGCCAGACCGGAGCACAATATTCCGCCGTAGAGTAGACCAGCCCTAACGCGGAACATCGAAGCGTCGTTGTGGAGGATCCCCATGAAGTGCCACAGAGTTTTTGTATGATGTTATTCCTTGTTTTGAGTTTTGAGGCAGTCTTAGTTAGGTGTTGTTTGAAGGATAAAGTTCTATCGAGAGTAACTCCCAGGTATTTAGGATACCGGTTGTGGTGCAGCAGCCTGTTACCAAAGCTCACATTGAGTTCTCTATTGGCCATGCGGTTGTTTAGGTGAAAACAAGCAACCTCCGTCTTGCTTGCACTAGGTTGGAGTCTCCAGTTGTGAAAGTATTTCTCTAGGGTTTCCAAGTCATCTGTTAGCACTTCTTCCGTCTCTTCAATCGATTTGCTTCTGGTTGCTATTGCCCAATCATCAGCATAGCCAAATTTTCTAGATCTTGTTGTGGGCATATCCGCAATGTAACAGCTGAACAGGAGAGGAGCTAATACTGAGCCTTGAGGTAGGCCGTTATTGAGTTTCTTCCAATCGCTCAGTGAGTTTCGGAATAGATTAAGGGTTATACACAAAAGATCTAATAGATCGAAGTGCTTGAGAGGCAGCATAGCCTTCACGACCCCCCCCCCCCCCACAATCTACAATTTATTAAATTGGTATTGTCCAGGTGCTGGAGGACCTTAAAGTTCCCATGTCAATGCAGCCGTTGTTTATGGCTACTGGCTAATTTGGATTAATTAATAATTTGGATTTCTTTATACCTTATTTTGAAAAAGGATAACTGAAATGTTACTTTTACTGGCACATCCCCAAAGCTGAATACCATACGTCCAAATGGGTTTCAATATATGTTTATAGACGAGCAGTTTCTTGTGTGTGGACAATTTGAAGTTTTTTCCTAGCAGTCAATACATCTTTTTATACCTTTTGGACTCACCAGCGAAATCTAGCGTCGAGTGTCATTCCCAGATACGTTGCAGAGTTAGCATAGTGAATTTGAGCGTTATTAATTGTTATATGATTATGTTGGTTTAGTTTATTAGTAAAGTTAACATGAACAGATTTGTTTTCATTCAACTTCAATTTCAGTTAGCTCCTTTATGGTTTTTTTCAACGGTCAAAATGACAGTATTATCAGCAATTGTACCGTGCTTAAGGCTAGGAATATCACCAGTATACAGTAAGTAGATTACTGGGCCTAGGAGTGAGATACTCCTGCCTTAATTTCTCTTAGATCAGAATAGCTTTTTTCTGTTTTATTTTAAAATAATTGTTTGATAAAAAGGATTTTAATAGTTCTAAATAATGACGTTATTTAATTTTAAGTTTAGGTACTTATGCCAAATTCTAATCAATCATTACTGTAATGCATCATTTCTCAATCCCCGATACAGACATCCTAAATAATCGTTTCTCAATATTTTTAGCTTGCCCCCCAAATATCCAAAATATTCAGTAATTCTCTTGCTACCCCCTCACTATAAGGATTGTAACAGATTGCGACAAACCAACTTAAGGTATATTTTATTTTTGGTCACATTAAACAGACACAGATGTCCAAAACATTCTTCAATGTTACATATCTAAACAGTGACCATTAATATGCAGAACGTGAAATATTGTTCTTCCAGTAAGAGAATAAACGTGCGTCATTGATTGTATAAAACACATCCCATTTGTCCAGCATCTTTTTCTATCGACTTCAAAGAGTGCATATAGTTAGTAAAAGCTTGTCTTTTAATCAAAGATGTAGGTATGTTGTTTTATGGTTAATTAGTCCTGCAATATACTAAAAAGAGATGGCATACAAATGATACTACTTTATCGATTCAGTTTGCTTGACAGTGGTACTTTTCATTGTTTTCAATCTAACCTATGATGGTTATTGTGGTTTTGTGCTATTAAGTTGTATTTTCGTGTTTTGCTGTCGTATTTATTCTTAAATCAGTTTTTTTAAAAACTAGAATCTTGTTGGATTTTAAATTTTACAGTAAGTACATATTCTAATATTAAAATAATCGTAACCTCACATTGACATTTCATCAAATAATCTACAAAAGCGCGTGTCTAAGAATCCGCATAACGGGATTGTTTGACTTGGCAAATTTTAGTATTTAAAACTGCTAGTTATCAAGATTTTTTTTTTTTTTTTTTATGTTCTGGTTCCCACGAAAAGGGATATCCTGTAATGTTCAGAGAACATCGTGGGAACCAAGGGAAAGAAGGTAGGAGTTGGTGTTCTTCTTAAATTTCTGGAGGTTGTATGCCTCGGGGAACACCTCCCTAGGCAATGAGTTCCAAAGCCTCGCAATTCGTTGGATGAATGAGTCTTTGGAAAGTGATGTTCTGCAGGTCTCCAAAGTGACAACGAAGGGGTGTGAAGACTGAACTTGAAGGGTTAATCTCGAAGAGACTGCCAAACGAAGAACGATTGTTGATATTTCAGAAGAGCATCGCCCATGAAAATATCTATAAAATAGAGACAAATCGCCAACTTTTCTACGGTGTTCCAGACAAGTGAGCGAGTTTGTAAGCGAGGCATCACCGACGAGACGAATTGCCCTTTTTTGGACAGAATCCAGTAGCTTCAGGATATGTTTAGGTGCTGCACTCCAAATATGGGAACAGTACTCCAGTACAGGTCGGATCTGTGTCTTATAGATCATAAGCAGCTGACTGGAGGTGAAATAGCTCTTGGCACGAAACAAAAAACCAAGTTTTTGGGATGCACTTTTGGCAATGGACCTCACGTGATTTTCTCAGGAAAGGTTATTGCTGATAGTAATACCAAGCATCGATATGGATGACTTCAGTGGTATGGTTACTCCTGACAAAGTTATGTTAGGCACAGTGAGATCGGCTTTTCTAGAGAAAAGACATGCTTGTGTTTTGTTTGCATTGAATTCTACCAAGTTATTGGATTCCCATTCGAGAATTGTTGCTAAGTCCATATTTATATTGTTAATTTATTGTTAATATTTACAATTAAATACAATGCAGAAAAATAACTTCAAATACGTGTTACTTCTTTTTAGATTGTGTACAATATGCGTGGACAAACCTTAAAATCACAAGCACAACAATTGGTTATAAATTTGTCATAAAAAAATGGTATGAACGAGAAGAGGGCATGTACAATATAGATATTGAACCCATAATTATAAATATTGGCGGTAGCTCTGACTCTGAAAGCGATTAAATATAAATTTTTTGTATTTATGTGAATTGTATTATTTATATATGTAAATTATATTCAAATAAAATTTTTATAAATAAACAAGTTGTGATTATTAGTTTTTTCAAATGGAACAAAATAAAATACTTATATTTTAAGGTATTAAACTATTTGCACGGTGTTCGGAACACTAGCAACATGACATGACGTCACCGATTTCACCTTATTTCAGATATTTTTATTTATGACGCACGTTTATTCTTTGGGTGGACCAAGTGTATTAAGTCTGAAGCTTGCAACCCAAAAATTATGCTACGCTGTGTCAAAATCCATTTCTTAGTGGACTATTCATTGGTGGGTTTCAGAAGTTTTGCTAGGAAGCAGTAGCAGTGCCTACACATAATACGCTAATAACTGGACGTAGCTGATGCCAAATACCCTTAAAACATATTTAAATACTTACAACGTTCGTAGATAAATTCTGAATTGATTCGAATTCGTCCAAAGACACATATTTCGAACCGTAATTGGCTGTGAATAAAGACATTTGAGCTAGCTTGTGGCATTCCCCATTGACATATGACATTGCTCTATAAGTTTCTGTCAAAACGTAAATATTGTACCATCTAAAAAAGTCCCTGGTTTCTTTGAAATCCGCCATATCAGTTTGGACGAATCCTAAAATTTTTTTATTTGTATTATAGTCCGTACACAATTTGTTGATAGCTCACTGCAAGTTTGACCCTCATTAGAGAACTGAAATACAGAGAGGACAGGTAGTATGATATAATAACAAAAACCAACCTAAAACTGGCAGTTTAAGATGTTTTCGACTAACCCACCTTGTATCTGAAGAAATACAATACAGCTATAGAACTTTTAATCCGATTATGTAGGTATTTTGAGTGGAAGTGACTGACCAGTGTCGTAGAGTATATGATTAAATCATTACGTTACTTTAAATAAATAAATATATTAATATTCTTAAACTGTAGGTACTGTAAATTGTATTTTTATTTTAATAAAATTTCTTTATTTTATTTAAAAATAAAAAGTTACTTGCAATTTGTAAAAGATACATTTATTTAATTAATACCTATTTTTAAATGATATAAACTACGATTACTTACAAAACTATTCAAATTCAAAATAAACAGGATCATCTTCGGAATCCGAGTCGTCTTGCAGGTTAATAATTAGCGGTTGTGTCTCTACAGTCGCATCAATTATATTGTCAAGATCCCACATTTTTTGTTCTTCTTCTATTACATGTCTTACTGCATCTCGCCAATTTTGTTCTGTAATATGTTGTAAAGACTCATATAACAATTCACGTACAGCTTGTATTTTATATGACGTATTTTTTCTAGCCACATAGCTTTTCATTTGTGCCCAAATGAGTACAATTGGATTTAATTCGCAGTGGTAGGGTCTAAGGACTGTGATGTTTCGTCTTTCCGCCATTTTGTCAACTACGTATTTCTTGAACTTAGATTTGTGTTGCCGGGCAATTTTTAAAAGTTCTGCTTTAACCATTCCATCTTTGTAAGGCAGGGACTTATTCCGCAGCCATTCAATGATATCCTGTTTCTTCCACGCAGTCGTTGGAAGTCTTTCTACTAGTCGTGAATGATAAGGTGCATTATCTAATACTATAATTGAGTTTGGTGGTATATGTTCAATCATCTGCTCAAAATACTCTTCGAAAACATCAGCTGTCATCTCCTCGTGATAGTCTTTTGTGCTTTTGGATTGAAATTCCAACAAACCATGCTTATCAAATCCTTTTTCACTGCCAATGTGAGAAACTATTAATCTACTGCCTTTACCAGAGGGTGGGGAAATACCAGTAGACCAACCTTCCATAAAGGCTTGCCTGGAGCTTGATATATTTTTATCTGACCAAATTTTTGTGAGAGTATGACCTGCGTTTACCCACGTTTCGTCCTGATAGTAAATTGGCTTTCCTTCAGCCCGAAATTTTCGTATAGATCTTAGATACTTTCTTCTCCAACATATTATCTCTTCCCGGTCAATCAAAAGTGATTTTCGGTCTGATTTCTCCCACCGGAAATTTAATTCTTTTAAAACTTGCCACAATTTGGTTCGTCCGACATGAGGCAAATCCGGGTCGTCTCTAACTTCTTGTAAAATTTTGTTTAAGTTGGGTATTTCTTTTTTGTAAAAAAATTCGTGAATTTTCCTTCGAATACCATTTTTGGCAAATTCATCAATTTCAATAGGTTTTCTCCCCCTCTTTAAGTATTCGTTTGTATTTGGGTTAGCTATACCTTGTTTTTTTCTTTCTGATAGGAACCTATATATTGTTGACTCCCCTACGCCCGTCATGTGGGCACAACTCTTGATTATGTTCTGAACAGTGTTTGTGGAATTCTGAGAAAGCAGAGCATCGTGAACGTTCAAAACAATAGTCTTCTCTCTTGGTGAATAGACAGACTTACTGACTGTACGCAACAGTACCGGTGTAAAACTTGATGATGTTGATGATGATGACGAAGCCATCGCAAGCAATCAAACAAAACAAGCAGGAACGAAAGGTACGTATATGTTTGTAGGAATATGAAAAAAAGTTACTCACGCACTGCACAAAATTCGCAAAATAAATATTAGAGACGTTAATTACTGCCGTAGACGCCGAAACACCAACGAGCCGTAAATTAAATGCGATCAAAAACGTACTAAACCTAATGAGGGTCAAACTTGCAGTGAGCTATCAACAAATTGTGTACGGACATGAATAAACACCTCAGGAACCTCCGCCTATGATTTTACGACTATTACGGCCGTTTTATGACTTGGACGCACATTTTGTGC